>CM057450.1:1184175526-1184620526 GCA_016271365.2 Neoceratodus forsteri | reverse complement strand
CAAATGCAGCATCTGTTATGCAGATGCCCCAGATCTGATATCCTCCACACAAATGTCACAGACAGTGTCTGTTGTGCAAGTGTCCTCGCATAAATGCCCTAGGTTCAGTGTCTCACAAAGACCCAGATTTGGTGTCTTGTTCACACAAATATCCTAGGTATGGTCTCACACAGATGCCTCAGGCAGAGTGCATCATACAAATGCCCAGATTCAGTGTGTGCAGTGTCTCCTGTACAAATGCCCCTGGTTCATTGTCTCTCATGCAGTTGCCTAAGTATGGTGTTTCTTGCAGAAATGCTCTCTAGGTTCAGTGTCTCTCCCACAGATACCTCAGGTGTGGTATCCCTCACAAAAATTCACCAGGAACTCTCTGTCTATCACAAACATCCCAGGTTTGGTGTCTCTACACAAATGCCTCAGGTTTGGTGTCTCTCACACAGATGCCCCAGGTTTGGTGTCTCACACAGATTCCCCAGGTTTGGTGTCTCTCACACAGTTGCCCCAGGTTTGGTGTCTCTACACAGATGCCCCAGGTTTGGTGGCTGTCACACAGTTACCTCAGGTAAATGTCACCCACACAAATTCCCGTGGTTCAGTATGATGCATATTACTCCATTCACTTTGAAAAGGTGAGGCACATTACCTTCATTATGCCATTATGAGCAGATATTCACACTGCCTCGCATGCTTGTGACTAGGTGCATGTCAGACTCCTTCTAACTTTAATTTCAGCTGACTTTCAGAAAGCGTTATTGCAGGTTGAACCTAACCATGATGTAAATGAGCAGACAGCTTTTCTAATGTGTTGGTTACTGCCTAGTAGTTAATATACAAAATGTGTTGAATACAAGGAGCAGTCATCTCCTGATAGTGCTGCAGAATGACGAAACCACATCACTCTTCAGTATCTGAAACTAAGACAAAAAAGTTGATCTTCGTAATTTGACTCTTTTGTTTTGCCAAAAATAGCATTCAGACAACATGAAGTCTTGCTATATTATGACAGTAGCAGTTGTCCCACCACTAGAACTGCTCCGGAGGTGAAATGGTTAATACCATTCCAAAATAGAACTTTGAGCACGAGCTCTAGAAACAGCCCTATCTGTGTAATTTCAAACCTGAACTGTCAGATTCTTTACTCCGCCTCAGTGAACAGTCGCTCCGGAATTTCTCCTACTGCTCGGTTCATTTCCGGTTTAAACAGTGTTTTCTCGGTTCGATTCAACCGAGAATAGTTTTATTTAACCGACAAAACCGTTCGGTTCAAGCTCTGTCTGTGGTAATATAAGTAAATTAAAGGTTTTGTCTGTGTGGAACTTGTAAGTTTATCGGTTCAGTTTTGAACCATCAGCTGGGTTTAAAACTTATTTACTTTAAAGTTTAACATTTTAGAGGCGAGTTCCGGTTCTTATCGGTTCTAAAAACGGATTTTTATTACGGTTTTTCCAATACCCGTGACACGGTTAGGAACCGATAAGGGTGTCTTGCCTGGCACTGCCGTTTAAAGGGCAAGTTTTTCTGGTTAGGTTGGCATTATGTCTGAGAAACCCAAAAGAAAACCGGCCCACTGGGTTTCAACACTGTGATGTCTGTGGGAAGTCTTTGCCAAGGCTGACCCACACACCACATGTGTCTATTGTCTGAGGTTTGACCACCTCCAGTCAGACTGCCAGATATGTCTGAATTCCTGCAGCCACCCTGAAAGAGATTGAGCAGGCTCAGGAACGAGAGGCCAAAAGTCCGCTGACCCGGATGGCCAGCCCGTTCGGTGCCAACCGAACTGGAGGGAGTGCCCTCTGACCAGGGCGAGACTTCCTCGGGCAAAGAAAAGCTGGTTCTGAGGAACCAATTCCAGTAAAGAAAACAAGAAAGTCAGCAGGTTTGGAGTCCAAAACCCTTCTCCAACTGCTGCAGAGATAGCAAAAGCCATACAAATTGTCCAGTCACTGTCTCAGGTTCGTCCGAACCGCCACTATCTGGCAAAAGGTCGGTTCGATCCGGTTCCAGTGGTTCAGGAATATGATGTTGAGGAATTTTATGAACCAGAGGAGGGGAGGATGATTATGAACAGTATGAATGTGGCTGGGAAGGTCTGGTGTGCCCATTGACCAGACATTTCCCCAGACAGGCCTCTAGAATCTCCCCTATGCTATCTGAGTCCCCATCTCATTTTATGTTTTACAAAAGTTGCTGAAACCCTCCAGCTTCCCTTGGAAGAAGCTGTGGATGAGCAAGAGGAGCCTGATTTTGTAGAAATGATGGATATTCCAGAGTCTAGAGATTGTCTATTCCTTTGCATAAGTCTTTTAGGAAGCAAACAATAAAATTTAAAAGCTCCTAATTCTGTGCCTCCTGTAGATAAAAGATGGACAGAAGGTACACATTGTCAGGTCCTGATACAGAATTCCTTTCTCAGCAATGCAGTCATGTTGGGTAGTTCAGGCTGCAGCCTGTGATAAAACTAATATCCCCTGGCTTCACATCCTCCTGACAAGGATTCCAGGAAGATTGATGCCATGGCGAAAAAACAGTATATGGCAGCTCTCTGGGACTCAGGCAAGCAAATTATATGCTTATGTAGCTAGGTATCAGAAATCTAGATGGGATACTGTTATGGAATTAGCCAAGCAAGCCCATGGCCAGCTGGCTGCGAACTAGAACAGGTGGCTGCTGATGGCATTGAGGCTTCTAAGGTACAGTTTCATGCTGCTGTGGATGTTAATGATGTTTCCTCTAGGGTCATGGCCACATCTGTAGCTTTTAGTAGGCTGGCCTGGCTCAGGTGTACTAGTCTGTCACAGGATACCCAGACTAAGGCTATGGATTTTCCTGTGGTGGGAAATTCTCTGTTTGGGGAGCAGACAGAGAATTACATGAAAAGATGGATGAATATAGGACTACTTGCAAAAGTGCCCAAGCTAAGGAGCAGCAAGCCACTCCTCAGAGGCATATGCCCCCAGGGTAGAGGTGGAAAGCCTTTTCTGAAACCTTTTTACCAGACTCAGGCCTCCTCTGCCTATGCTCAGAGGGGCTTCTTCAGAGGCAGACAAGGGGTGGGCAGGCCTGCTCCTCCCTCAGCCTAAAGCTCCTGCTAAGCAGGCACCCTGATGGGGTGCCCAGGGCCGATTCTCCTTTACGGTGGGGGCAGGCTGGCTTACTTCAGTCAGAACTGGGCTTCTTTAACCTCAGACAAGTGGGTTCTGGAAGTAGTAAGCCAGGGTCTGGTTCTCAGCTTCAAAAGTTTCCCAAGTTGAGAACCAGACTTTTCTACCTGCAGGTGCTTCAGAGACCTTTGCTCTGGAAGCAGAGGTCTCAACCCTGTTGGCTCTCAGAGCAGTGGAAGGGTTCCTCCCTGCACCAGGGCAGGGGTCTGTATTCCAGATACCCTTACCCCAAAAAGACAGGAGAATGGCGCCCATATTAGACCTCAGATATCTGAACAAGCATCTTTTGAACCAAAGTTCAAAATGGTAACTCTGCAATGATTTTACCCTCCCTAAGGCCAGGGGACTGGTTGGCCTCCTGGACCTCAAGGATGTCTATTTCCCGTCCTAATCAGAAGCTCCCATCGAAAGTACCTCAGTTTGAACTACCTTCAGGTCATTACCAGTTCAGAGCAATGCCCTTGACCTTACCTCTGCCCCAAGGGTATTCATAAAGTGTCTAGCAGTGGCAGTGGCTCACTTAAGGAGGCAAAGGATTGCTGTTTTCCCTATCTAGATGATTGGCTCATTGTAGGCCAGTGCCCAGAACAGGTAAAATCTCACCTGCAAGTTACCCAGCAACTTCTCACCTCCTGGGCTTTCTGCTAAATCTACCAAAGTCAGTTCTGGAACCAGTCCAGGTACTCACCTTTATAGGGGCAGAGTTGGACACAAAGCTAGCCAGAGCTTTTTTCTTCCCTTAGAAAGGGTGACGAATTTAGTGACTCTGGCCTCCTCCTTCACCCTGCAGGTCTCTCGACCAGCAAGACACTTTCTGCAGCTCCTGGCACACATGGCTGCATCCACAGCTGTTGTGCAGGAGCAAGATTTCAGATGAGAGACATTCAGTTTCACTTGAGAACCTATTGGTCTCAGAGAAGAACCCCCTTCCAAGTTGGTCCCAGTGACTCAAACCTTGATCCAGGCCCTCCAGTGGTGGCAGGATCAGAGCAATTAAGATTGGGGTCCCTTCATTCCCCTGCTCACAATTTGACTCTCACTACAGATGCTTCCCTACTGGGTTGGGAGCCCACATGGTGACCTTTCCACTCAGGAGTGTGGTCCCCAGGGAATCTCTGCTCCACATCAATTTGCTGGAACTCAGAGCTGTCTTTTAGCTCTTCAAGCATTTTCTGCATCTGTCCACAACAAGGCACAAGTCAGAACAGACAACACCACAACAATGTGGTACATCAACAAACAGGGGGCACTCGGTCTTGACCTTGTGCACCGAGGCAATGAAGTTGTGGTCTCTGGCCTATTCCCTGAACACTTCCCTCATAGCAGTTCATCTTCCAGGGAAGGACAGTGTCCTAGCGGATGCTCTCAGCGGATTTCCCAGGGCCATCACGATTGGTCCCTGGATCCTCAAGTGCTGGGATAGTCTTTGCCAGATGGGGCACCCTCAGATAGATAGATCTTTTGCAGCCCCAGACAATCACAAACTTCCTCTGTTCTGTTGCAGGCCTCCAGTGTTGGGCTCAGTCCCCTGGATGCCCTTCTCCTGGATTGGGAGGAAGTTTCTTTATGCTTTCCTCCTTCCTCTCCTATTCAAAGTATTAGTCAAAATCAGATCTCAGCCTTGCAGGGTGATTCTGATTGCCCAGATGAGGCCAGGCAGCCCTGGTACCCTCCTTCTGTCACTGACAATCCATCTTCCCTTTGCCTCCCCAGGATTCACAACCTATTAACTTGTGCCCAGGGAAGGGTTTGGTATCCGGACCTCAAATCCCTCAACCTCAAGGCCTGGCTCTTGAGGAGTTAGAGTTGCTGATTTACACCTCTCTCAAGGTGTTCTTGAAATCTAAAGGCTTCCAGAAAGCCTTCCACTAGAGCTACTTATAGTTCTAAATGGAAAAGGTTTTCCATTTGGTGTGCTGGGAAAAATATTTCCCCAGAATCTGCTGATTTGCCCATTGTATTAGATTACATGGTCCATCTTAATTCCTTGGGTCTCAGACCAGCTACCCTGAGAGTCCATTTGGCAGCTGTATCTGCTTTTGTGTCAGCAGGAAAGTCATCCCTCTTTCCACTCACCCTGTGTTTTCCAAGTTTTTAAGGTTACTCCATACTAATCCACCCTTCGGGAACCGGCCTCGCCTGGGACCTTAATGTTTGTATTGCCCAGTTAATGCAACCCCTTTGAACCTCTGTTTTCTGCAGAGCTTAAGTATCTAACTTGGAAAACTGTTTTCTGGTGGCTATCACTTCTGCTAGATGCATAAGTGAGTTGCAAGCCTTGTCAGTGGAAACTGACTTTATTTCTTCCACAGGGATAAGGTAGTCCTTAGGACTAATAGGAAGTTTTACCTAAGGTGGTTTCAGATTTCCATCTTAACAATCTATCTCCTTTCAGTATTTTTCACTGATCACTCCTCTTCTGGTGAGAGGAGGTTGCACAACCTGGATGTTAAGAGAGCTCTTAGTTACTATATAGAGTGCACCAAAGGTCACAGGTTGAATCCTCCAACTTTCCTTACCTGGTGAAGTTGGGAAAGGCAAACCTGCCACTAAGAGATCAGTTGCCAGGTGGATTGTCTCTTGTATCCAATTTTGTTATCAGAAACTGGGCAGAGATCCCCTCTCTGGCTTGAGGGCTCATTCTACCAGGGGTATAGCTGGTCTCTAGCTGCTGCCAGAGACATCCCTATATTAGAGATATGCCAGGCTGCTACTTGGAAAGCACACTTTTCACAAGCATTACTCCCTGGATGTCCAGGCCAGGAGAGATGCTCGGTTTGGCACAGCTGTTTTCAGAGCCTATTCCCTAAGTAGGTTCTGCCCTCCATGGAGGTACTGCTGTGTAGTCTGCTACTGTCATAATATAGCAAGACTTCATGTTGTTTGAAGAAAAATTACTCACCTTAGTAATGTTGTTTCTTCTAATGGAGTCTTGCTTATTATGAACCTCCCCAACCTGCCCTCTCAGAACTTCTACTTGGGTGGGGTGCGGGCAACTTAGTGTGGGCACTATTTTATGCCCTTTTAGCGTTTCTCCCTTTTTGGGAGTTTGGGTGTGTGTGTTTTATTATACTGTTGTTTTATTCTCATGTTGTTAGAATTGTGTTAGTAGTTCTGGTCCCCTGACTTGAGTCTTGGGTGTGGGACCAGCAATGGTTGTTAATATTTAGGTAGCCATTTGGCTAGTGTGAGGTTACAGCTTCCACACAGACCTTAGTGAGTTTTTGCTCGAAAGATCGACAGTTCAGGTTTGAAATTACACAGATAGAGCTGTATCTTAGAGCTCATGCTCAAAGTTCTATTTTGGAATGGTATTAACCATTTCACCTCCGAGCAGTTCTAGTGGTGGGACAAACTGCTACTGTCATAATATAACAAGACTCCATTAGAAGAAACAACATTACTAAGGTGAGTAATTTTTCTTTTTGTACTTTGACCCTATTGTGCATGGCTATTTACAGGATTCCATCTTGGGTGGTCAGCCAGGTGTTTGCAACCCCAATATTCCCGGACATAAGCTATATATTGAATTTGTTGTTACAGTTCACAGGTTTTAGGCCTTGTAGAGGAATTCTTTTTAAAATGATGCTCGCCTCCAGGAAAATACACTGAACAATCTGAGGATCTGCTTTTTATGTTTTTAACCTTGTAGAATAGGCTTTACAGATGTGTTGGCATGGCTGAGTTGGTAGCACATCTGCCTCTGAGCTCAGAAGGTCCCAGGTTCTAGTCACACTGGGACTTGGGCTCATACTATAAACAGTATCACCTGAGTGCAGTACTAGGAGGATGCAGTACTGTTGGGATGCGCTGTTCTTTGGATGAGATATTAAGCGGAGCCCCTCCCACTATCTCTGGTGCTGTCCTGGCAGGTGTCCAGGTGAAAGTAAAAGAACCAAGCCACATTTTGCAAGAGTGGGGGATTTTCCCTCCTGTTCTGGCCAGTATTCACCTTCCTATAAACCTGATCCAGGCTATTATCCAAGGCTTGTGTGGGTGTTGTTTTTTTTTTTTAAACTTTCTTTATGCTCCCTCTCTGGCCCCTTAGGACTTTCTCTGGTGTGGTTTCGGACTGGCCAACTCCTGCTCCACCTGAGGCCTCCCCAGACCAAGCCTTTGTCCTAGGATCTCCTCGCTCTACTACTGATTCCCCCAACCCCTCGAGGTGGGACCGCCTACTCCTCTGGCATTCTGTCTAGAATCTAGTGGGCTGCCGGAGCAGGGAGGAGATTCAGAGGCTGGCTGGAGTAGATCTGACATTGAGCATGGGGCTGCCCACTGGACCCACCTTTGCCTTCCCAGGTACCAGGGCCTTTTTCCTTGTTTTGAGTTTCCAGAGACACGGACATGCAAGACACCCAGTCTTGTGACAGGTGCGCTTCCCTGCCCATCCACAGGATGTCAGCTGCCACCTCCATACCCCATGTACATGCCCCGCTGATTGCAGTGCTCCCAGTCTCCACTGGGAGCCACCAAATGAGGTTCAAAACCCACCCTCCCCAGGAGAGGGAGCAGACCATTGGATGCTCAGTCCTCTCCTCCCTGGCTGACCCCTGGCAACCCGAGTCTGTCTCAACACAGGTCGCTGGCATAACACAAGGTAAGGCTAGCGCCTCAACCTTCATAGCCACCGCCACTGTGTGTGGGTGTTGATGTGCAGAATGGCTAACACTGGTCCATTCAGTATGCCCATGTTGCCCTGTAATACACCAGGATCTGTTTATTGTCTTTGTGGAGTTTGCCGTTACACTATTTTTTATCTGAGTGCCCCTCATTTTCTACTGAGTAGCTAATATCACCTTGACTCTATCCCAGCTATGTCTGAAGTAATTTATGGTTATGGTGCTCACCACCTCTTCTGGAGACCATTCCATGGCTCAACCGCTCTTTCTGTAAAATAATACTTCCTCACATCTTTTGAAACATTCCACCTGTTAGCCTCCACTTGACCTTTCACCCTATCTTCTTTGTTTCTGGTAAATAGCTCCTTACAGTCCACCTTGTTAATTCTTTTCAGAATTTGAAGGTCTCTGTCATCTCTGTCCCCTGTCTTCTGATTTCAGTGGACACATGTTCAGTGCCTTTAGCCAGTCCTCATAGGATCTGCCCTCCTGGCCCTGAATCATCTTGGTCATCCTACCTTATGCCTTCTCTAGCCTGTCCCTGGCCATTTTTAGGTGGGGACTTAGAAATGAGCATAGTTCTCTAGGTGTGGCCTCACTAGTGACCTATATAGTGGTAACAGTACCTCCTGCTTTCTGCTGTTGGATCCTCCCCGATGCACCATGGTATCCTGTTAGCCTTGTTACATTGGCTGGATGATGACTCCTAGGTCCCTTTTCTCTGATGTTGTGTCCAGCTTCCCCACCATCACTCATCCAGTACTCTTTCCTGGGATTTTGTTTCCTGAGTGTAAAACTTTGCATTTTTGGCATTGAATTTCAGTTGCCAGACTTTGGACCAGTTTTCCAGCCTTTGCAGATCTCTCTGCAACTCCTTTATCCCTTCATGTTGTCAACCCTGCCACAGAGTTTAGTGCCATCTGCGAATATGCACAGCCTGCCCTGGATTCCTCTCCCATTTCACTGGTGAACATATTGAAGAGGCCTAGACCCACAGCAGATACCTGTGGTACTCCACTGGTAACCTCTGTTTCCTATGATCTGACCCCATTCACCAAAACTCTCTGCTGCCTCTCCTCCAATCAGGGAAGGGAAGGAAAGGGAACATTGTTTACCCAGGAGTAGCACACTAAGCGAGAAGCTTGTACCCAGATGCGACCTGGGAGACAGGAAGTTAAGTGACTTGCTCAGGATCACACAGTATGCACCCTAGGACTGCTGAGTTCAAACCAGATCTCAGATCTGCAGCTCAGAGCCTTAACCCACTCGTTATACTGCCTCCTAATCCAGTCACCTCCCTGCCTACCTTACTGTTTTCTTAGCTATTCCCAGATCCCCCATCTTCTTCACCAGCCTTCCATGTGGCACCAAGTCGAATGCCTTGCTGAAGCTGAAGTTGAGTAAATCTACAAATAAATCTAAATAAAGGTTATTATGATTACTATTAGTATTATGTTAAGAATGGCATTTACTATGAAACTGGTTGGTTGACTAATTTCTTTTTTTTTATGTTCTATTTAAATACTAATGAAACTTAGAACATGTGCACGTTGCAAGGCTTGCTAGATATGTACAACCCGAGCCATAGTCGCATCAGAATTTTGCAGAAAAAGTCATAAGCGACTCCATTGCTTTGAGAAAGAACAAATTGCACCAAAGGCAAACTGTTTTTCTACAATGCGGACAACTCCAGGAAACAAATGACTTGTGCTAAACAGTCATAAAGTACATTACCTTCAGTAATGTCTCTTTTCTATACACTGACTTCAATTAAAATCATTATTGGTCTCAAGGGACCCATATTTAGAATTACACCATACATAGTTTAATAACACTATGACAGTACTACAGGGACAAGTACAAGAACGTGCTTCTGAACACTGCTGCCAGAAAATATAGCAGTGGGTTTGACTTTGTGTAGATTAAAGTGTAACACATGTATCGCTCAAGAATTATTGTTCTCTTTAGAGCCCCACTGGTCTTACGGGCTGAGGGGGCTTAGACCCCCGAGGGGTAAACCTTGAGACGATGCAGATGATGGTGTCACACTAGCACACATGCATTGCCGTGCACCAGGACCAGTAACTGTTGTCCACGCCCTAACAACTTCAGTTCTGTTTTCTTGCTGTCAGGTGCGCACTGTGAGGTGAACACCACACTGTGTCAGTTTGTGTTACACATCTGGTTTTGATTTATTATTTTCCTTGTGTTAAATGTTGGGTTGAAAAAACCCATGCCGCCATACCTGCACTGCTGCTTTCCCAGTATTGCTGATGCATGAAGGACGTCATCTTACTGACTAACATATAGTCTGCTTTGCCTGCCTTGGACTCACTCATGACATTGTGGCTTGCGCCACCTTTGATTTTTGGACATTGGCAGTCTGGGCATTGAAGAGCAGGATACCAAGTGGACAGCAGTGTCCTCAACTGGGCACTGGTGCAGTGGTCTTAAAGCCACCAACATCCCGTTAGGCTGTCGCCTCATGAAATCATAGAATTTGTTGGCAGAAAAGGACCGCAAGGCCCACAAAATCTACTCAAGGGTTCCCTGCCTATGGCTTGTTTTAGTGGTCACTGCTCACCCTAGCTTTAGAAATAAATCTGCTATTAGAATGCAGGAGTGAGCGTGACCACAAAGCAGAGTTTTGAATTTCATTCAAAGAGTCTCTATTTAGCATAACATTCTAGGCCCTGGAGCAGCTCATTCCAGGTGAATGATTGTAGCTGTTAAACATAGTGAGGATCCCTGAAAGAAACATTACTATGGTGAGTAATTTTTCTTTTCAGTCTCTGATGCCTCCACATATTCTCCTTCCAGTTTTGAAGTTCTCATTCTGTGAACTTACCCTTCCTGAAGAAGGTGAAGATTTTAAATATCTGGGCTTGGTCCTTGACCTGCACCTTACTTTCCATGTACACATTACTAATCTTATCAAGAAAATAAACATGAGGTTAAGACTGTTATTCTGGATCCGAAAATTCCTTCATCCAGCCTTGAGATCTCACTTGCCTGCTCCTTGCTCCTTCCCTTCTTGAATACGGCTCCACAGTCTACCCCCGGTCTGTTCTTTTCTCCAAACTGAGAACCTCTTACAACAACATTGCAAGTTTCATCACTGGCCTCCCTGGTCCACCCATCACTGTTCCTCTACCCTCCTCTCCTTGGTTACCCCTGGAAGGAAAGTTTCAACTTAAAACACTTATTTTTCTGCACAAGGTTAATCTTAACTTATTGCCACCAAGTGTTTTGGACCTTTTCCCAAATCTGCCCCCATGCATGGCACCAGAGGGAGCACCAGCCAAATTTTGAGGTTCCTTTCCTTCATACCCCACATGTGCAAAACTCCATCTGCTATCAGGGTGAAATTTAACAACAACCTACCTCCAGGCACCCAATCCTGTGGCTCCATCTCCTTTTTTATTGCCTCCATAAAACATTTGCTCCTGGAGGTTACTCTTATAAGTGCCCCCTGCAGTAAGTTTCAGTATAGCAGTTGTGAGGTTCCGCTCCTCTTCCTTAAGGGCATCCTTCATCGCCTCCTTTTCTCCATCCACACCTCCCAGCCATCCTCCCCGCTCTATGTTTACTGTCACATCTTTACCTCTCCCTCCCTCATCCGCACTGATATTTATGACTGTCTTAATTTTCATTTAAATTTGTTGTAAATATGGTTATTTCTGCTCTTGTATTTTTCTTTTGCTGTATATGTTGAGATACTCTATAACCTGGACGACTGTAAAATGGGCATGTTTGCTCACACTCTTTCCAGGATAAAATAAACTTGATTGATTGATCGATACCCTGCTGAAAATATGACTCATCATAGTTTCTTCCTATTTAACGATGTAACTGGAAGCTTGCCTATTCGACTTTTCTCCATACTTCAATGCCGCTAGGTTTGCAGTCTTTGCAAACATTCCTGACAATGTGGTCTAATGCTCTCTGATCCTCAAACAAACCTTCACCTGACATCACTATGAGATGGCCTAAAGTCTCTATCTGTCTCTTGTTAGTCTGAATTTCTGTTGACCTTCTGGGAGCCTTTGATAAAATTTATTTATTCATTCATTCAGTCTAGTTGCACCATGTTGAACTTTTTCCTTTTCTCCATGCAATTACATTTATTTTAGGTCATGTATGGCAGTTATTCTAACTACATAAATTCAGCTCGTCATCTACATTTAGGCAGTTACCACTAGGTATAGCTCAGTCGCCAGACATCTTCAAGCTAGGCTCCTCTCCACTCCTCATGGTGTCATCCTCTGGCTCTGCCTGATTTTCATCAGATCTTTCTTTCCATTGAAGGGGATAGATCTCCTCCTTCACAGCTCCTGTAGCGATAGAGGATTCCAAATTTTCAAGTGCTGTTTTTGGAGTTCTTTCAGCTGAGAAGTTTGTTTTCTCTCAGCTTTATCTCCTTGTCTTGATTACCTCTCCACTGGCGATTCCATAATGGAATATATGAAGCTGGGATTCAAGAGATGCCTGTTATGCAGGCAGAAAATATCCATTACCAGCAGCCATGATGATTATGTTTATTGCCTTGTGCCACAGCACGATGTTAGGAAATTGCTCAAGTGCCAGTCGTGCATCCATCTTAGCTCAACAGCTCTGTGTATCTTCCTCAAGGGTAGGCCTCAGAATCAAAATGCCTCTCGTCTGTTGGTTTGGTGACACAGCTGCTTGGTACCACCTCTTCCTTCAGGAGAGCCAACAAAGGGGCTGGTCACTCTTCAGTACCATGCTGAGTTTTAGGATTTTGTTTTCTCTCGCACCATTCTTTTGACAATGACGGTAGTTCCCATATCATCGGAAGCATAAGAGGTGATGCTGCTGTTGATCATGGGAGAGAATGTTCCCACTATTCATGATCACATGGTTCCCGGAGCACTCAACTGATCAAGATTATTACAGTTGTGGAACTGTTCATCATCCCAGTGGAAACCCTGAGGAGTTGCCAGCCAAGCTGTTGAAATTAAACAAACCCAAGGTGTGGTCCCTACCGAACCTGTCAGCCACAAACTGGAGATGAATGAAAATTTATCTCCCATATGAACTCTAGTGCTGCTGGGCGCCCTCCACAAGATTGGTCAGACAAGACTGAGCCCCTGTTGAGCCTCCTCCAGTGCAGCCGCTGCCGATCATCCCAGTGCCTCACCCAGCCCCAGTCCTCCCACAAGCAGTACTGCAGTGACTGATCCAGGTGGAGTGGCTGTAGCCACAGGAGGGCTCTACTTTGAAGGACTCTGGGCCTGAGTCCAAACTTCCCAAGCTTCTGTCAGTGGTTATCACCCTGTCACAGCAGCTCATCCTTATTCCTGACCAACAACCAGAGCCTCTCTTTCCTGACTTGGACTCAGAAGTTTCCTCAATTTTGTCATCCCAGTGTTGACATGATATCCATTCCTCTGACAGCGATCCACTTTGGGGACTCCGCTTCCATTTTGACTTTACTACAACACGTCTGCATTCCTGAATGTTCCATTAGAGGAAGTCCAGAAGCAGGAGTTTTACCCCATTCATGGATATCCTGCATCAGGATTTCTCATTTGGGGTGACGTTTCCAGTCAACCAGGCCGTGCTGGACCTAGCGCTTAGCATTTGGCTTCACCCAACCCGTGCAAGTTCCTCCAAGCTGCATGGGCCAAAAGTATGTGGTCCCGCGGGTGGTCTGTCCGCTTTCTGGAGCATCCATTCTCGAGGGCCATGTGGCAAAGCAGTGTTTTGCAAAGCTAAGGTGTATGGTGCATCAGTCGAGTCATCTGACAAGAAGTCAAAGAAACAGGACTTCCTTGGTTGCAAGGCCTGTGGTGCTGCCTTTTGGGAATCTAGCAGGTCAGCTATGCGGATTTGATGGCTAGATTCAGCTATGGGCTTTTGACAAACTACACGACTTGATTTCTCTGCTTCTGGCAGTATGTTAGTCCAAGACAACCATTCTCTGTGACCTAGCTTGTCTATATCCTAGCACCAGTTGCAGAAACCACTGGACTCAGATGGTAGTTCTACCCACACAGTGGCAGCAGTAGTGTTCATGTGCAGGAGGGCCTGGCTTGGGTCTCCCATTCACTCCAGAGAACCAGCATAAGCTAGCAGATTTTACCTTCTTGGGTATCAACCTCTTTGCCCTGGGGTTGAAGACCATCTCACTGGCATCATGAAGTCCAGCGTCACCTTGGACTCTGACTTGGCACTGTAGTTAAGCATCTGCCAAGGCCTAAGTAGCAGGGCTGTTATTGGAGTGCCTTTAGTGGGCATGAGCAGGAGTATCAGCAGCAACACAGGTATCAGTACCAACAGTACCAGCCGTCCCATCCTCTAGTAAGTCCAGTGTTCATGACAGCGAAAGGGGTGGGGTGCTGGTGCTTCATGTGTCTAGTCCTCCGGAGACCCTTCAAAAATAGAAAGTGACAGACTGATGGTTGTTTTCCTCCTTCCTTGCAAATCCTGCTGCAGCTCCCCATCTGTGGTTGGCTGTTCTACTTCTCAGTGGTCCGCTAGCACATCCCACAAGTGGATTCTGGACATTGTGAGGTAGGGACTGTCTGGAATTCGAGACTCATTGTCCATGTTGACCCAGAGCACCACTGGAGTCTGTGCTGTCCATGGAGACTGTTCGTACTGCAGAGCAAAGTCACTCAGTTCATAAGAGGCCATGCAATCAAGGCTGTCCTGGATGCTCTGTCATCTCTTGCTCGTGTCTCATTACTTTTTAGTTTTAAATGGATGGGGGCTTATGTCCCATTCTCAACTTGTGTGTCCAGAACAATTTTGTACACAGGCACAATTTCTGTATGGTCACCCTAAATCAGATTGTGCTGCCTTGGAGCCCAGGTTGCATATTTTCACGTTATGATCCATACATATCATCGATATTTTTCTGCTTCAAATGGACAGAACCCGTTACTAGTTCAGGGCAATGCACTTGAGCTTACTGTTGGAACCCAGGGTGTTCACCAAGTGCTTGTCCGTCCTGCGGGTTTTCTCCAGTGCCAGGATGTCTGGGTATTCCTTTACCTCGAGGGCTGGCTCATCACGGGTAATGCCAAGACAGACATGGAACAGTCCCATGATCTGGGCATCCAGACATTCCAGGATTTGTACCTGATGGTCATACTCAACTGAACAGTATCAAAATATATTTACAGCCCATACCACCTGCCAAGCCACAACCTCATCAGAATATATTTACAGCTGGAACTGGAGGACCAACACATCCATGGCAGCAAGAAAGCAGCCCACAACACAGTACCATCTGCTGCCTCCAAGCCTCTCAATAGATTGTTCATTCAGCATTTGTTCCATTTTGCATGGCAGCAAGGTGGCTCAGGGTGAGCCAGCATCCGTGAGAAGCTGAGGGGGCAGGGCTATACTGTTTCAAAAGCCTGTGCTGCCTGCCAAGCATAAGCGTGTGGTGCAAGCGCCACTGAGAAAGAACATTTTAAAACTATTGACTAAAGGGAATGGATGAAAAATACACTTTATTACTGAAAGACTGGATGCTTCAAGTTATGAGGGGACAAATTATATATTCTGGTTTTATGTCAGTGTTATAGTGATTTTAAATATTTAAGTTAAACGTCCATCCTTTGCCCACTTAGTTTTTTCTGCCTTAACCTAAGTTATAGAAAGAAAGTTGATTGTAGCATTTAGTGAATTATATGTTTTGCTAATACTAGTCCCAATTAGATTAGTCTTTTGGGGATTAGTGACTGAGTCAGACAGACTTATTAGACCAGATTTTCAAACTGGGATGCAGGGCTTCTTGGCCAAGCCCTGCATCTAACAAACTAATGCCGTACCTGCATCCAGGGCTAGGGTGCAACTTGCCCCCAATTTTAGGACCCTGGATGCAGGTTGCGTATAGTGCTCTCTAGTTTATGGCAGCGCAGCACCAAAGCGGTGGCGCAGGCCCGTCAAACTGTCTCCCCTTGGCACAAAGTTACATCGGGAGAGCTGCGGAACTGTGCCTGCGTTGCCACAAGGGACTTGGGGCAGAGCGATTGTGGCAAGCTTTTTTTCTAAAATTGCACTGTGGCAAGGTTTGACGCAAGTCACCACTTATGCCAAACTCTGCTGCAAGTCCCTTGTGGCAGATGCACCGCATTGAAAATCGGCCCATTAAGATGAATCATTTTACCTATTTGTTGTGTGTATGAGGACTTTTTCTGCCTTATATTTTTTAACAGTGGTAGAAGGACATATTGGTGTTAAATGTGGCAGTCCCTATGTTACAGATACAAAATTAAACTTACAATAATTTGTGAAGCCTTTAATAAAGAACCAGAATGACCAGCTATGTTTTTTGGCACAACATTGGTACTGTTTTAATGTATCAAAAGTACAATCCTGGTCAGGATTAAACTGTAAAGAAGTTGTAGACGTAACAGCAAATGCCATACTATCATAATGGAATGCTTCCTTTAATACTGTTACCGCTTGCAGGGGACATTGAAAGAAATCCTGGGCCAGCTGTAAATAGGTTGAATTATTCTGAATTGAAACACACAAAAGGTCTTAAACTTACTCATTTAAACATTACTAGTTGTTAGCACATTTGAATGAATTAAAATTATGGATAGATAAGTAGAAGTTTGATGTAATTGCATTAAGTAAGACATGGCTAAAGCATTCAACTCCAAATGAATACCTTAGTATAGAGGGTATGCTTTTTTCTGAAATGAAACTGTTACAGGTAA
This sequence comes from Neoceratodus forsteri, assembly GCA_016271365.2. Taxonomy (NCBI): domain Eukaryota; kingdom Metazoa; phylum Chordata; order Ceratodontiformes; family Ceratodontidae; genus Neoceratodus; species Neoceratodus forsteri. The sequence continues at coordinate 1,184,604,038 of CM057450.1, read as the reverse complement.
AGGAGGAGTGTACATATCTTCGCATTTACAGACTTCCCAACAGGAAGTCTGTAAATGTTTTCATGATGTATTTCTTTCGTCACATTTGTAGTTTCTGCTGTTGTCTGTCAGTGTTGATTTTGTAGTGAGTCAGGTCTGAAAAAGGACTTTTGTCCAGTGCTCTTACCAGTTAACAAAGTTTAAATAAAAATAAATAAATACATGTTAATCAAATAGAGGCAGAATTAAATATTAATTCAGCAGAACACTAAAGTATAAGTAATTTTCATGTGTCTATTTACCACCTAAAACAACCATATTATATAGTCTGACACTTTTAAACAAGTGGAGTAAAGAGCACATAGTAATGGGAGATTTTAACATAGATTGGACAACCCTTCATAAAATGATAGGGTTAAGAATAGTGTGATAGCTAATGGTTTTAATCAAATGATTAGTGATCAGACCAGGAAGAACTATGACAGGAGGGATACAACTATAGACTTGGTGTTGACAGAGTACAATTCCTTAATGGTTCAGGAGTTTTAACTGACACAATTTCCAACCGTTGCCTTGCGTACCCACTATTGTGAGTACCAGGGGCACTCAACCGTAAGAAGGCAGAGTTTCTGTCCAGGGAGACTGTTGCAGGGAAGAACCGACCAGCGATACTTTTTGGACTATAGATAGGCTATTATATCTGGTCTGTCTAAAGCCGAAGAAGGTTTTTCTGTCACTTTGTGTGATGAGTTTGTTGGTTCTTCACTGACAGAGTGTCCTCTGTCCTGCCAGGAATCCCACCAGTGAGTCGTTTAACAACTTGCAGTGATCACCTTGATGGTAGCAGAGGCACTCCACCTGTCTGGGAGGAGTTTAAACCGTGGAGGTGGCTGAAGTCGTGAGATTGCTTTGAAACTGAAGCACACATATTGTGAACTGGACCCAGTACCGGCGCTTTTCCTAATGGGATGCATTGATTCCATGCCGGTTTTCACCTTGATTGTCTGGTGCTCGTTTTCTGAGGGGGTCTTCACAGATTCCTTGAAAGAGTCTCTAGTGAGGCCTTTTGAAGAAACCATCTCTCAACCTGGACATCTTGTTGAATTACCGACCGATCTCCAACCTTCCATTTTAGGAAAGGTTGTTGAGAAGATTTGGCACAACAGCTTGAAGAGTACCTCATGACCTTGATATCTAACACCCATTCAGTCTGGTTTTGAGCTAGGCATAGCATGGAAAGCGGCATTAGTTCGGTGCACAATGACCTCCTTAGGGCAAGAAATAGAGGAGACAGGTCAGTTCTCATTCTCCTCTGTCTCTCCTCAGCCTTGACACTGTCGACCACTTTTGTGCTACTTTTATTTTTTTATTTTAGTCTTTGGTAACTGGTAAGGCCCACTAGGCACAAGTGCCTGTATTCAGGGGTGACCTGGGAGCACTGGCGGTTAAGTGACTTGCTCAGAGTCACACAGTATGCAAGTGGAGGTTGTGAGAATCAAACCCAGGTCTGGTCTGCTGGATTGTACCAAGCTCATTACTCTAACTTCTAAGCTATACTGCCTTGTCTCAGAGAGTATTGTAGGCTTGCCAGCACTGTCATCTGCTGGTTTGAGTCCTATCTCGCTGACAGGAAGCAGCAGGTAGTGATGAGGATTTTCTCCTCCTTCCCGAAGCTTCAGTGGTGCAGAGTACCTTGGGGTCGATCTTGTCGCCAGTGTTGTTATGATGTATATGCTGCTCCTGGGTGAGCTCATTAAGTAAATACAGTGTGGGTTTTCACTACTGTGCAGATGATACCCAATTGTATTTGTCCTTTGCCCCTGGAACATTGGACACTATGAATCTGCTTAATACCTGCCTGGCCAAGATCTATGACTGGATGTCCTCTAGCTAGTTGTGACTGAACCCTGACAAGGCGGAGGTTCTAGTAGTGGGAGCAGGCCAGGCGTGATAGAAATGCCTCGGGTGAGGCAACTGAACTTTTCCTAGGGCCAACACCATTGATGTGGCCCTGGATGATGGATTAACATTTGAATCTCAGGTGTCATCGGTTGTCCAAAGTGGTTTTATCACTTGAGGAATATTGCCAGGATCAAACCCTAGTTCTGCCTGAAGATCTACCACGCTAGTCCACGTTTGTAACTTCCAGGCTTGATTACTGTAACACCCTTTACTTTGGGGTCTCGGAGGTACCCTCCACCAGCTGCAGCTGGTGCAGAACATAGCTGCCAGGTTGCTGACAGGCCTTGCGAGGTTCTGTCATGTAACTCTGGTGCTGTGTGAACTGCACTGGCTGCCAGTCAGGTGGAGGGTTATCTTCAAGGTGGGTTTACTCACTTTGAGGCCGCATAAGACTAGGCCCTGGCTGTCTGTCTGATCTCCTTACACCTGCTGCACCAGTCCGCTCCCTCCGTTACTCATCCAGAGGACACCGGCGGTTCCAGTACGAGGTAAAACTGCTGGTGACAGGGCTTTTAACGTTCCAGCCCCATCCTCTGGAATTCGCTTCCTCTTTTCATCAGGGAGGCCCTTCAGTTGAGGTGCTTAAGGGCCACCTTAAGACCCATCTCTTTTCATTGGCATTCCCAGACTTAATTATTTAAATATGAGATGAAGACTGCCAATTTGTATTATTATTATATTATAGTTGCTCTAGTTTTTATTGTTATATATGTTTATTTGTTGTATGTTTTACTCCCATTTATAATTTTATGTAGGCGCCCAGAGCCTCCAGGAATGGGCACGAAGAAATAAACTTTGCCTTGTCTCGTGATCAGAAAAAAACTAAAGATAAAAGAGATTCTTTTAGGAAACCAGATCTTTTAAAAATCTGACTGATGGCATATTTATAAACAGAATTAATAAATCAGATTGGTCACCTTTGTACAACTTAAAGTAAGTAGAGGAACAGTAAACTTTTTAATGAGCAGCTTTTAAATATAATTGATCGTTATGCACCTTAAAAACAAAGGATTCATAAAAACACTTACCTTGGTTAAATGCTAAATTCTTGAACTGTTCAATATTAGAGATATATTGTGCAAACGGTTTAAAAAGTCTAATTTACAGTTTGACTTGAATGCATATAATAAAATTTTTAATATACTAAAACTAAAATTAAGATATCAAAACAAATATAAAGAAAACAGCTGAAATATCTGGTTAGCCATTACCTTTAGTCTGTAGCATAGACTGCTAATAATACCGCAAAACAACTTGCTAAACCTGTGACATATCTGCTCAACTTATCCTTATGTACAAATTAGTTGCCAAAATGCTGGAAAACAGCAATCGTAACAGCTATATACAAGTTGGGTGATGATCACTTGATCTCTAATTATAGACCTATTTCAGTCTTGCTTGCCATGGCAAAGCTTTTAGAGAAGGTGATATTTAACCAGTTGTCAGAATACTTACAAAGAATGAACTCCTCACACAGATCAGTATGGATTAAGGGAGGGTACAGCACATTGATGGAGTTGGTCAGGTTGACCAGTGGTACATATGATAGAATGGACCGTGGTTTGATAGCTAGAATTTCTGTTGACCTGACCAAGGCTTTTGTCCTGGTGAACCACACTATACTGACCTATATGCTTGAAAACATAGGAATGCAGATTATACATTTGATTGGTTTAGACATTACCTAACGAAAGAAGACCGTCATAGTTGGTTCAGTAAAATCATCCGTGAGGATGATACATACTAGGTGCCACAAGTTCGGTTCTGGGTCCACCCTTGTTCTTAGTATTTGTTAATGATTTATCAGAAATCTGCAAGGAAGTTTCAGCCATAATGTATGCAGATGACACAGTACTTTATTGTACTGAGAGGACAGGAGTGGACCTAGAAGCAAAAGGCAACCATGTATTATGCCTTACAGAACTGGTTTACCGATAATAAACTACTGCTGAATGAAAAGAAACAAAACCATGATCTTTGGAACCAACCAAAGACTGGAAGGAAATAATATGGTTATACTAGAGAAGAATGGTCAAGGTTTGGAGAAGGTACCTAGTTTTAATTATCTAGGAGTAACACTTGAAAATTCAGTTTCTTTTCAAGAGCATGTTACAAAGGTAACTAAAAACAAATTAACAAGTAAGTTACCTTAACAGGAACAAAGATAGTTTAACATTGCCTGCTAAATGAACCATAGTAAACCAGGTGCTCCTTCCAGCCTCAGAATATATTCTGTTGTGCAAGTTACCAAATATGACATTTCAAAATATGGGGTTACATTTAATAAAATTGTCCATGATTCATGAATGCCTGTGCACACGGCGTAAAGGCAGAGCACAGAAAATTCCCATGGCTGAATGCCGTCTGGTGGTACCCCTATGCACTGTGGCGCATTCACTTATTACGTGTTGGTGCCACTAGCAAGGATCCCCAGCCAGCCGCGAGGTGCTGTGCCAGGGGTGGGTTGGGACGTGCCAAGGAGTGCTCTGTGGTAGCACCCATTCATGATGGCACTGCATGCCATTCGGGGCTTCATCCTCGCTGCGGGGATGGAGGCATAGCCATCGCCTCCTTCCTGGGTGCCACTGTTGGGCATTGTCGACCCCTTCTCCATGCCACCCCAGCCTCATGTGGACCAATGGGAGGGCTGGGGAGGGCTGCCTGGGCACTCATTTGGTGCCCCTGCATGAGACCTAGTCTACAGGTCCAAAGAACCCCCACACTGCGCGGGGCGGGATCTTCTAGCGGACCGGGAGTGGGCATCCCATTGGCTGCCCGCCCATGTCTATAATCCGCCCGTGAACTAGCGCATCTGGTGGGAGGGTCCACGGATGGGAAGTGCGTGGTGGCTGACCATAGTGAATGGTGGTCACAGTGGCGTGGAAAGGATGATAAGGGACTTGGCAAGGTTGGAGGAATGGTCAGAAGTATAGCAGCTTGGATTCAATGCAAAGAAGTGCAAATAATGCACCTGGGAAACAAAACCCAGGGAAGATTACAACGGGGACGGTAGTAACAACAACAAAATGGAAAGGGACCTGGTGGTAATCATATCGGATGACCTTAAGCTTAGAAAGCAATGTGAGAAGGCAGTAGGGAGGGCTGGGGGATACTGGGATGTATAGGGAGAGGCATCACCAGCAGAAGACAGTTGGTGAAACCCCATCTGAAGTACTGCATCCAGTTCTGGAGACCCCATCTCCACAAGGACATAGACAGGATGGAGGCAGTCCAGAGGAGGGCAACTAAAATCATGCAGGGTCTGCAAGAGAAGCCATACAAGGAGAGACTAAAGGAGCTTAATATGTATACCCTTGAGGAAAGGAGGGGGGGTCATGACCTCAGTGGAATCAACAAAGTCCAAGAGGGTAGCATCTTTCAAAAAGAGATGTGCAAGAACAAGGGGACACAATTTGAAGATAGAGGGGATGGCTCAGGAAATGTGAGGAAGTATTTTTCACAGAGGGTGGTGGATGCATGAACAGTCTTCCTGAGGAGGTTGTGGGGTCTAAAACTGTGGAGGAATTCAAGAATGCATGGGACAGACATAAGGCAATTCTTGTGGGGGTAGGAAGAAATAGGCTGTTGGTTAACTAGGATCTGCAGCTTATCCTCTAGGTAGGAAATGGGCAGACTAGGTGGGCCAGGTGGTCCTTATCTGCCGTCAAAGTCTATGTTTCTACAGTGCACCCATCCGTGGGTGTGGAGCGCAGGGCAGGTTACATCCGTTTGCGGGGTAACCTGCCCTTCATGAATCGTGGCCAATATTCGGTTTGCTACCAACCTAAATAAATGAAAACATCACTGTGGCTTATATCAGAAGTTCAGAATCTTGTCTCTGAACAAAGAATTCATTATTCAACACTAAGTTTCCACTGCTACATGAATGATACTCAACAGTACATGTCTTTTGAGGCCCAACAGGGATGTGCGGTCTCTGTATTTAACAACTGCCTATCCGAGATCCTGGACTGGATGAGTGCCAGCTGGCTGAAACTGAATCCCGATAAGACAGAGGTTTTAGTCGTGGATCCTTGTCACGGGCAGATGGATCTCTGGAAAGGCAGGCATCCGGACTTACATTGGGTGGCTGCCAGCTGATGGCATCTGAATGGGTGCATAGTTTGGGTGTTATTCTTGATGAGGGTGACCCTGAAATCTCAGTTGTCGTCTGTCATCAAGATCTCATTTACCATTTGAAGAATATCCCCGGATTAGGCACTTGATTCCACCGGCGTCCTTCCTACTCTGGTTACGCCTTTGTGACCTCCCGGCTGGACTACTGCAATTCCCTTTGCCTAGGGCTTCCTGGGGTTGATATCCGCCATCTGTAGCTGATGCAGAATGCGACAGCCAGGTTACTGATTGGGCTTCCTAGATCTAGCCACATTACACCTGTGCTGTACTGGCTGCCAGTTCAGTGGTGGATCACCTTTAAGGTCGGCTTGCTGACCTGTAGAGCCCTACCTGGACTCGAGCCAACTTACTTGCAAGAACTTCTTCATCCCTGCTGTACCTCCTGATCACTTTGCTCCACCGGACGAGGGATTGTTAGAGAGTTACAGGGTTCGGTTAAAGACATCTAGGGTAAGTGACATTTGCAGCCCGACCCTGTGAAATTCTCTCCTCGTCGGGTTCGAGAGTGCCAGACCGTGGAGAGCTTCAAAACAGCACTCAAAACTTAATTATTTAATCTTGCCATTCGTATTAGCTGAGATTATTATTGTCTGTGTGTTACTGTTGTATTTTAAATATATATGGTTTTAACAGTTTTATTTATTGTAAAGAGCTTTGATATTCTGAATTGCGTTTAAGAAATAAAGATTATTATTATTATTAACAACAACACTAACATTTCTCCATAAGGTTTTAAAGTTAGAAACTCCTAAAGTTTAAAATGACAAGTTAAAAACAAGTAAAAGCTAACAAATCATTGCATTTATCTTCAACAAAACATTACCAAGAAAGTCAGATCAGAACTAAGGTGACCGAACATTCACTGACTTTTATGGTCTCAGATTATTAAATGATGTTATTAAACAGGGTATAGATGTTCACTCCAAAACACGTGTTTTAAAAAAACAAAAAAAACTGTAAAAAGCCACTTAAATGGACTATCTGTGTGGTTGTTTAGATAACACTTGAAGTTTTAGTTTTATCTGCTCATATACTTATAGTTGTATTTATATAAATACTGTATATATTTTCTTTTTGAACACATTTCTGATTTGATGTTTTGTAATTTGTTATCTTGTATTGTTTACCTTTGTTACCACCTCTCACCAGGCATGGCTGAAAATGGGTCTGTGATCCAGTCCCCTTCCTTGTAAATCAAATCAAAAAAAAAAAAAAAGACTCTTCCTGTCCGAGCTGGTGCAAAGCAGGTGATCCTGTTAATTGGAGTGGAGTTGTACTCCCTTTAAGCCAGGTCCCACTTATTTCCAGACTGAGTCAGGGTATTTTCTCCTTTGTCCAACCATTTTGGGTTCAGCAGTTATGTCCTGCACAGGACTTGCCCCCTCCCTCCCGACTTCTGGTGTTTGTGGTCTCTGCTATGGTCCTTGAGACCTACTGGTATATGCGTCCCATCAGTGGGAATTACGGTGGCCATGATCCCAGTACCATGATGACTTGAGCCAGCCAGTTCAGGAGGCGCAGCTGATGTGGGATGCAACTGGTGATGGCTATTCCCTGGATTGCTTGGAGGCCATCCTCTTGGTCCAAATGGAGCAGTCTGTCACCTTGACAACAGATGCATCATTGGTGGGGTCGGGTGCTTATCTACAGAATCATAGAGTTCACTGGTTCTAGTCATAGAGCAAGGCCCAGGTACACATCAACCTACTAGGGCTCCAAGCAGTGAGCCTTTCACTGACAGAATTGGCTCCACTAATCATGGGTCAGGTTGTGCAAGTCGACACCAATGGTATAACCAAATGTTTAACCAGAACAGACAAGTTGGGATGTACTCCTTGCCGCCGTGCCTGAGTCATTCCAAACCTAGTCCTTAGTACAGGGTCTGCAGGGTGAGCTGCTTGAAGTCTGTGTCATGAGGTGGATAACTAGCTGGCAGATGCTCTCACTTGGGTGGTGGAGATGTCACACGAAATGGTCCCACGTCAGGAAGTGGATTTACAGCTGTTAATACAGTGGGGCACACTTCTGGTGGACTTGTTTGTCTCCTGGGAGAAGAGAAGACTGAGGCTGTTTTGTGCCTGACACCTCAGACAGGAACACTGATGGGTGATGCCTTCTCCTGGCCCCGGATCCCATGCCTTCTGTATGCCTTCCTCCATTTCCCTTGATCCTGAAGGTGGTTCTTAAGGCATGTTTTTTTTTTTTTTAATTGAATACTAGGATTTGACCTTTGAGCTAAAGCTCCTTTACGAAGGTTCGCGTTGGGATACAGATAGGTAATTATATAATTAAAAGAGAACAATAGTATTTTAAACATAACACATAGTAGGATGGAGAGCACACATTTTCACTTTGCATGTCAGTTACAATAGTTGCATTACGACAATCTACAATGTAGAGACATGATGAATATTTTCCTGATAGCTGCAGAGCGACTGGGCCAGTTCTGATACCAAGATCTTTTCAGCCTCAGCAGCAGGCACATGTGGCAACCTCCAGAGTACCTGGACATGCAGATGAGATAAGGGGACAATCAAGCATCCAGATCTGCAGTCCCTGCCTGTCCTCCTGGTTTCTGAGCAGCTAGAGTTCCTAGATTTGGGCATTTCTGAAGTTGTTCTCTACATGTTGGAGGTGTCCCAGAAGGAGTCGACTGGTAAGACTTAGTCCTTCAAGTGGACAAGGTTTTCTTGGTGGTGTGCAGGGCAGGATGTAGATCCCTCACCTGCCCTGTGGCATGCATCCTGGATTACCTCTGGTCCCTGTCTTAGCCAGAGTTATGAGCCATGTCCTAAAGGTGCACCTCCTGCCATTTCTGCATACTGGATGTGGTCGGTATGCAAATGGTGACCCATGAGAAAGTGGTCAGGTGCTTTTTCAAAGGCCTGGATCAGCCTACCCCTCTTCCGCCACCATTGGACTTACCACTGGTGCTTTCAAAACTGATGGACCAGTATGAGATGTCACACCTATCATGGAAAACCATATTTTATGTCACTGTCACCTCGGACAGATGAATAAGTGAGCTCCAAGGTCAAGGTGGCCCTTTGCTCCTGTGCAGAGTTACTGCTGAAGGTCATCTTGGAGTTTCAGCTTAATCCGGTGCCCATTCTTTCCACCTTCTTTCCAAAGTGGCATGCTTCAGAGGCTGAGTGTGCACTGTACTCTCTCGGATGTATGTAGAGTGCTGCTGTATTACAGGGAGCACACGGCAGGGGTTTGCAATGAGGCCTGCAAACTGCTCTTCACATACATTGAAGCCACTCTGGACAGTCTGACAGCTAAGCAAACAACTGGCTGATGGATAACCTGATGTATTGATCTGCAGGGTTCCTACCTGGTCCAGTACGCACACATTCATATCCCAATACAGCATCAACATGCTCAGTTGTCACAATGCTGCATTTGGAACCTCCGTCCCTAAGTCTCTTTTCATCTAATTGGGTGTTCCCTTGCCCTGTCCTCCCAGAGGACAGCTAGAAATCTTCTTAAGTGTGGATAGTGAACTGAGTTTAGGTAGTTAGAAATAGAGATTACTCACCTGTAACAATAGTTCTGTTATTAATATTCAGTTCACATTCTCACAGCCACCCAACCTCCCCTGGTTTTGCTTGGATTCTGCTTCCAGTATGCAGATCTGGCGTCAGTTAGGGCAGAGCCAGAGGACAACACTATGAGAAGTGGGAGGAGCTCTAGTCTGGGGTCAGGTCATGCAGGTCCAGATGGACAACACCATGACCATGTTCTACTTGAAGAGGCAGGCTGGAACCGCTTCTTTCCCTTGTGTTGGGAGGCCCTCTGCACCTGGACCCTAGTACGCAGCCTGTGTGCATGTCTCCTGGCAATCCATGTCGCCGGGGTAAACAGTCAGTTGGCAGACACTCTCACATGGGTAGGAGAGATGTCGCTTGTGTAGTTCCTGCATCAGGACGTGGTAAGCTACCTATTCTCCCAGTGGGGAACCCCTCTGGTGGATCTGTTTGCCTCCTAGGAGAATGCCAAACTGAGGCTGTTTTGTGCCCAGCTTTACTGCTGGGGAATACCTGTGATGTCCTAGACCCCAAGACTCAGTGTATGCCTTTCTTCCTTTCCCTTGATCCAGAAGGTGGTGGTCTAGGCCCAGGCCAGAAGGACAAGACATGGATGATCCTGATAGCTCCAGACTGGCCATGACAGTTCTAGTACCCAAATCTCCTCAGCTTGAGCAGAAGGCCTCTGTGGTGTTGCCTCTTTGTCGGACCTGCTGACCAGACAACAGTCGATAGTCCTGCGTGGACCTTCTGTCCTTGCACTTCATGGCCTGGCAGTAGAGTTCCAGGCTTTGGGTTGTACAGAAGCTGTGTTCCACATTGTAGAGGCCTCTGGAAAGAGCCGACTCACCATGTTGCACCTTTAAATGCAAAACTTTTTCCATTTGTTGTCAGGGCAAAGAGCTTGATCCCTTGCCTACCCATGACTAGTATCCTGGTGTGCCTTTGGTCCGCTCCCAATTAGTACTGCAGCGATGACCCTCAAGGTACACCTGGCAGCTATCTCTGCATACTGAGCCTGAGCTGGTATGCTGATGGGGGCAAGAGAAGGTGTGGTTGGGTGGTTTTGAGGGGTCGATATCTTTGTGAAGTGAAGCTCTTTTCTTCTTCTTTTTTTTTTTTTTAAGTTTGTGTTAGTCATTTATATTTAGTTGCTTCTTTCTCCTGTCTATATCCTTTTTGCTTTTCTTTCTCTTCCTTAAGTCATGCTTATTTTCCTCTCCTATAAACAGAACTGAGGTAGTTAGGGTGTTGACAACGTCTTTTTGGTATGTAGTGCATTGATGCACATGTGTGCATGCCCTCACAAATGGGTTTGCTTCTGCAACATTCTCGTGCCTCAGCCCTGAGACCAGAGAGTGTGCAGAAGATATTCTTCACTAGTAGTAAGTAGTAATATATTTTTACTCATGATGTGAATACAGATAACCCAATTGAGCTGAGCTCCTTTTCAGTGAGGTCCTTATTACATAGTTACAAGGAAGAAACTTCGCACAAAATTTGTACAGTATTTAAAAAGACAGTTACTTATCGATATATTTACAACATACAAGATGCATATATAATATCTACATTTCCTATGCATGTTTCACTATGACTTGGTATACACTATATAATCAAAACCCCTAAAATATTATGAAGAATATCCTACAATTTAAATGGAATAAAAGGGTGATGGAAATTCCTAAGTTCTAACCTACTGTTATGGTTTCTTTCCTACTTCAGTTAGCCATGTCTTTGTCCGTTTTAGGCTAATGTGCTTATCAATTGATCTTAAGCTACAAGGGATAGCATTCCGATCTTTAGGCCCACATAGTAAAAGGCCAATCTGCCTTTACAGGTCTTCTTAGGAGGGACAACATATTCTAATCCTTGTGCTGCGCTCCGTCCCTTTTTATGTTTGCTTGCGCATGTGCAAGAAACATATCTCTATCTGAGTTTTCATAGGTATGAAACATAGAAACATAGACTTTATGGCAGATAAGGACCACTTGGCCCACCCAGTCTGCCCATTTGCTACCTACTGGATAAGCTGCAGATTCTAGTTAACCAACAGCCTATTTCCTGCAACCCCCACTATAATTGCCTTATGTCTGTCCCATGCATGTTTGAATTCCTCCACTGTTTTAGACCCCACAACCTCTCCAGGAAGGCGGTTCCATCGTCCACCACTCTCTCCGTGAAAAGAATTTCCTCACATTACCCCTGAGCTGTCGCCTCCCCACTTCCAATGTCCTGGTCCCATTTGCAGGCACGGCTACACCATGCCAGTGAATGTCCAAGCTGTCTGTGACAGCCATTCAGATACAGTGGCATACAGTTCTGGGAAACCCACCACAATCAGCGGTGGTAACATGTGAGCAATTTGCATACTGCCGTCGGCAGTATCAGATTATTACGTCGTCTTCATTGCATCTGAACTGTCACAGACAGTTCATTGTTGTCTTCCCCCATGTAGCACGCTGGGAGCCCACTCCCAGCATGCTCATACACTCCCTCTACCCGCTATACTGTATGACCAGTGGGGTGTTCAATCCCCCATCGGCTCCAATGCCTCTCCCCAAAACAGACTTCTAGGTGCCACTGAGGCCCACCCCAGTGTGGCAAAAGTAGGTATGGCTGATGGGGGTGCCCAATCCCTTGTCGGCTCCACTGCTGCTCCCCAAAAAAATAACCTTCCAGCTGCCACACTGGAGCCCACCCCAGCATGGCAAAAGTCCTCGTCATCTTTTGAAGAAGATGCCATGCTGGGAGTCCCCTCAGCATGGCAAAGTCAGTATGGCCGATGGGTGCCCAATCCCCTGTCGGCTCCATGGCCGCCACCCCAAAAAAATAACCTTCCAGCTGCCATGCTGAGGAGCCCACCAACATGGCAAAAGTCCTGTGTGCTTCCTGAAAAAAAAAAACCTGTTTAAAAAAAAAAAAAAAAAAAAAAAAAGGCCCTCATTGACTGTCTTGTCCCCTCCCCAACACATGCCACCCCTCTGTGCACCCACCTCCCCACACCCCCCGACCCCATACTTACCTCTGGAGCCCAGCACAACAATCTTTGGTGGACCGGGAACATGTCTGCACTCTTCAAAGCCGACCGCCAAACTGAAGAAATGCCCGGTAGCTGTATAATGGCATAAATGGGGTTTTCTCAACTTTGATGCATATCTCGTCCATTTTGAGAATTGTTTCACAAATTTTCAACATGGGGTTCTTGGGGCCCACCTCATGAACTCAGTCATTGTCATTTTGTTATTCGGTCCGAGAGGTGATTTCGCTGTCACTGCAGACCACCTTTCAGGACCAAGTAATGAAATGACAGTTCTAGTGAGACCCCCAAAACCCTTTGTTGAAAATTTGGTAAAAATTTCCAAAATGACTGTTCTGACGTCTAAGTAGCAGTTCCTACCGACGCTCGTAACTTCGTGAATTTTAATATTTTCACTCCAGATTTTCAACATTGCTATTTTACCACACTTCCTTATGAGCAGTACAGCTGTCATTTTCACATCTCACCCAAAATGTGTTTTCGCACATGTAGCACACAATGGCGCGGAGTTAGTGTGCAAAATCAATATTCGGGACAGATTAAGAAAATCACAGTCAGCCGACACTATTCATGAGCAGAGGTCTTAAAATGACTATGTTAAAATTTGATGACACAAGTCCATAAAATGACTGTATTATGGCGAGCATTGCGCAGTTTCCACGCACCCTCGTAAGTTCACAAATTTGTAATATTTTCAGGCCAGATTTTCAACACTGCCATTTTTGACACCTCCTTATGAACAGTGCAGCTGTAATTTTTCACACCCTGGCGAAATGTGTTTCGCACTTCGGAGCGAAATGCATGTCGCTGTGGGAAATCAGTGTTCCGGACAGATTAAGAAAATCACAGTGACACTGTTCATGAGCGGAGGTCCCAAAATGCCTGTGTTGACAATCTGCTGTAAAATCCCCAAACTAATTACATTACGGGTGTGCGTTACGCGGTTTCTATGCGCGCTCATGACTTCACCAGTTTGTTTTATATTTTCCTCCAGATTTTCAACATTGCCATTTTACACCTCCCATGAACAGTACTGCGGTGATGAAAGTTCATAAAATGACTGCTACAAGCGTGTTCCAGTTTCCACACACCCTTGTAACTGGACATATTTGCAGTATAGTGCAGTGGTTTAAGGCTCTGAGCTGCAAATCTGGTGACATTCAGCAGACCAGACCTGGGTTTGAATCCACAGCTTCCACTTGCATACTGTGTGACCCTGAGCAAGTCACTTAACTTCCCTGTGCTCCCAGGTTGCACCTGTAAAAAAAAAAAAAAAAAGCTTTCAGCTTAGTGTGTCTCACCTGGTTAAACAACTAAATAAATAAAAAAAATGTGCAATATTTTCATGCCAGATTTTCAACACTGGCATTTTCACATCCTGCCTAAAATGTGTTTTGCACCTGTGGCGCACAATGGCATGGTAGCTGTGGAAATCAACTTTTGGGACAGAGTAACAAAATCACAGTGCCACTGTTCATGAGGGAGGTCCCAAAATTCCTATGTTGAAAATGTGGTTAAAAATCCCCAAAATAATTGGGTTATGGACATGTGTTGCGCAGTTTCTATGCATGCTTATGACTTGTTTTCATATTTTCACTCCAGATTTTCATCGTTGTAAATGTAGCCATTTTTACACCTCCCCATGAGCAGTACAGCTGTCAATTTTCACATCCTGTTCAAAATGTGTTTTGCACCTGTGGTGCCAAATGGTGTAATCGCTGTGCAAAATCAGCTTTCGGCTAACAAACTGATATTACCACTGTTCATAAGGTGGAGTCACAAAAAAAACATGTTAAAAATTTGCAGTGAAAATATCAGCGATCACCTGAGGCGTTAGGGTTTCTGACCATAACGCCCCACCTGTAAGAGACTGACAGGCATCAGGGGTGTGACTTGGGATTGTCACCTGTAATGCTCATGCCATTCCACCCCACCCACACCCTGCAGCCAGTGACAGGCATTGAGGTGTGCCTTGGACTCTTCAGCCCCAAAGTTTACCCCATTCTGCTGTACTTCACCCATCGCACCATATTTCCTGATGGAATGGGGTGAGCATAAGGCCAAAGACCCCAAGGCACACTTTGACCTGGTGTCTGCAGGGTAGGGTGTGGTGAAGTGGCATTGCCGTTATGCCTGACGACCCAAAGGCACACCCCAGTGCCTGTCAGTCTCTGCAGGGTGGTGGTGAGGTTGGCTTCAGTTAAATACTTCCCTGCCATTCCTATTATGCATCTCTCTAACTCCTACACTACCACTGCTAATGCCAGCAAGCAAACATTCGGCATTGACAAATGCTTGTTTAACTTGTCTCTGTTCTATACCATCCGAAGATAGATTGGGATCCTACCAGTATTGCTTAAGTATATAAGCTTTACAAAATGCATGTTTTTCTATTGACCAATCTCAACTATCCCAATTCTGAATATAGATTAAAATGGTGTGTCTATCTGGGGAGAGGCATTGAGGATGAAGCGGGCAAATCTGCTGTACATGACATCCAGCTATGCCAAGCACGCTCCCCAAGCTTTAAGTTTTGTACAGTAATTTTCCTGTCTTGTGAATGTAGGGATATTGCTACAAGTAGGAAGGTGTGGAAGAGGTTTTGAAAACAATTTCTTTTGAGAATTTGCATGAGCCTGTATTGTCAGAGCTGCATATAAAACCATTGTAGCAAATGTGAGGCATATTGCTAATTTAGAGTTGATCTATTGCCTATTAGTAAATTATTAAGTTTATAGCAACTGGGACATCAAAATGATTTATTTTAGGAGTTAAAAATCATTTGTTTGGATGGATTAGTATTCATTAATTATGCTAATTACATAGTGGAAAACAGATGTTTTCTTCATCAACGAGTTGGCATTAATTACAGGTCTTACCTGTTTTCTAAAAATAGTGTCCAATATGTTGCTTCTTGGCTTTTAACATGCTAACTTTTAACTACAGCTACGGAGTAATAAACTAAGGGGAGCATCCTTGAACCTTTTGTAATGTCAAGCAGAGCTGTAGAGATGGGGACTTTGAATATTGTTATTTAACTGAGTGTACACATGAGTTGCCTTAGAAACCCAGCGTAGCTATTAGAGCTAACTGTTCAAGTTTTAAAGGAGGACTAGACTGATGGTAGAGAGAAGTGGCACTAAGTGTTGCACAAGCGTGAATAGGGATAAATAAGTTTGGATGTGTCCATAGTCAAATTGGGAATACAGTAATCACTGCCATGCACACGAAGGGCAGACAGGATGGACCACGTCCCTTCCGTCTTCACAGTACGATGTTCCCAAGTTACTGTTACTTCTGTGAAAGAATGGTAATGCTGAGTCCTGCCTTAATCCACATGCACTCACGCATAGGTGGGGGTTGCTCCCCCATGTGTTTTGACCAGAACTTTTGCAAACCACTCTGTTTTGTTTTGTTTTTTGCCCTCAGGGTCCGCATGCCCTTGTGTAGGTAGACTTTTGTGTGTTTGGGGGTGGTATGTTTTAGTTCATTTGCCTTCTTTCTAACTGTCTTGAACTGTGGTCAAATAAAGAGAAACAGTAAACAACAGGATGAGATTAAAACATATATTGTGATTTAAGTAACATCTACATGAGCTGGCTACATTTCTAGTAGTTCCTGGCCTTGGTGACAAGGGTGGGGGTGAAGATTATAGTTGGTATTTAAGCAGTAATACACAACATGGTGTGGTATATCATGGGGTATCACACACCTCAGGTGCATTGTGAGGCATGAGGTCACATGGCCAAGTATCTCATGTACCCAAGAAGTAACACTATCCCATGATATACTACACACAGGAGTGATTACTGTTATTATGAACTGGTGTAAAAGTTTTATCAGTAAAAATAAAAAAACCTTTTGAAAATGAGTTTTGGAAGTGTTGTAGTAGTATATTTTAATAAAATAGTTCCTGCAGGGATCTGGGCAGCAGGTGGTGCTGTTGTAATTGGAGTTCATGGAGGAGATGCAGCTGTGAACTCTGTCTCACCCTCTGTGCACTACTCCTGTCGTGAACTGTGTCTCCCTGCATGTGTTATCCTTTCAAGTAATGAAGTAAGTTTTATATTGCCTCCTTTTTTTTGGGGGGTTGGCAATGCAATTGTTTGAGCCGGTGCTGATGATTGCCAGCCAGCAGCTGTTGTGTTGTTCCAGTGTTTGGGGAGGGCTCAAAACATGATGCTGGCTGTTGCCGGAATGGGGGGTCAGAAAACATGTAGTTGGCTATTGGTGCTTGGCGTCCCTTAGTTTTGGTGAAATCAGCATGTTCATTGCCATGACGAAAGTGCATTTATTTCTTTTTCTGAAAAAAAGTGGTTTGCCATTGTTGCTCTTACACTACTGCCACGGGTTACTGCCGCTGAAACTGCGTCATCAGCACTGGCGTGTTTGCTGTCGGATGACTTAGGTGAGTGGCGAGGTTGGTGGCGGAGGTTTTGAGCCGTGATTATGTTGTGAGATTTAATCCGGCTCCAAATACTTTCAGCTAGCCAGCTTCCTGTATCCTTTCTAGCCAGCTCATAATTACAAATTTAGAATATATTTGGCTGTACAGGCTACCAGACCATTAATGTATTGCCCTGTACCTGTAGCTTGACCTTGGATCACAAGGGTAGGGGAGGATAGAGTGGTATGGCATAGCATATTTCAAACACTGTGGTCATTGGGTTGACAACCTAATATCACATTTCAAACTCTGGGGGAATTGTCTTGATAACCCTAATAGGTCATTATAGGGGTGTGGATATGGTGCACTATCACGCTCATACCTCTCAACTGTCACACATTACGGTATGTCACTCATTTTATCCTCAAAACCCTCTGTTCCACATTGAGAAGGTGACATTCCACTGATCACTGAGACTTTTAAGCAGAAATGTATAATAATATAAGATGCTAGGTTATCAGCAAACATTATAAACATTATTGCTCTTATTTCCACAGTATTCTGAGCTTTTAACGTCATGTTTGAGGAACTGTCGCTATATTTGTCAATTGTCACACATCTTGTCACACATTGGGTCATAAAAGGTTGAGAGGTATGTCCACGCTCTGGAAGTCTTCCTTTCCCTTTAAATCTGGGAAATGTCTCCAAGCTAAGCTTCTCCCACCCACCGGGTAGCATGCTCTTCAGACCCACCCTGTGATGTCAGATCTTCCTTTCCACTGCAAGAGTCATGTCTCCTCCTTAACAGCTCCTTTCACGATGTAGGCCTTTTATGTTGACTGCGGCGCATGCGAGAAACATGTTGCGTCAGCTTTCTCCAGAAGCAGGTTGTGGAGGCTTGGCACTGTTGTACCAATGCCCCCACAGCCTGCAAACGCTGTCCCTGTCCCCAATGCGGTGAGCGCGCTGCTGCTGACACTAGTTCAGCCAGCGTGCCACAACTCTAAAAATCAGCCACTGCAATCAGGGGCTGCCTCGTCGTGCGGCATCAGCCATCTGCTGCAATGAGGGTGACCCGTCATTGCAGGGCGGGATGTGAAACCCCTGATATTGTTTGTAGAACATGGCAGCGGGTTGCCCGCCATATTCTAGAACAATATAACCCCTCCCCCACCGTGTTTACTTGCCCGGCGGGGCCTCCCATTGGCATTCTGTAACCACCACCCCGTGTTGTTCCTGCTGCAGGGTGCCCAATCCCCGCCGGCATAATGATACCCCGTGTTGTTTCTGCCCGATGGGGTGCCCAATCCCGTCAGCATAATGATACCCCTGTTTTGTTGCTGCCGACGGGTGTCCAGTCCCCGCCGGCATAATGATACCACCCCATGTTGTTCCTGCCGCCAGGGTGCCCAGTCCCTTTGGCATAATGATTCCCCCCTTCCATTTCTGTAGCCGGTGCCCAATCCCCTCTGCTCCTGCAGCTCCCTCCCCTTTCCTTGTTTGCCGACGGGGTGCCCAATCCCCATCGGCTAACGTTCCACCACTCACCCACACAGGTGGCACACAGGAGCCCACCCAAGCGTGCCAAAAGCACCTGTTAAAGAAAGCGGTCTCCCTATGTCTTTTTGTTTTCACCTGAAGAAAAAAAAGCGGTCACTGAGCTTTCCCAGGTCCCCCTGCCACAACCCGCACTCCACTCACCGCGCACCCTGCCTCCCCACACCCCTCAACCCCATATTAACCTCTGGAGTCCTGTGCGACGATCTTCGCTGGACCGAAACACGCTCTTCACTCTTCAAAGCCGACTATGAACTGAGGAAATGCGGTAAGCTGTATAATGTAATGAATAGGGTTTTTCAACTTTAGTGCATTTCTCGGGCATTTTGGGACTTTTTCACAAATTTTCAACATGGGTTTGGGACCCTCCTCATAATTCTTGAACTGTCATGGATTAACCTGTCCAAAAAGGTGGTTTTCAGGTCATCAGCGAATCACCTTCGTCCCGATTAACGAAATGATGCGCCAGTGTTCATGAGCCACCTCAATGGAGCTTTGTCGGGACAGCTGCGAATTTCTTCCTCAGCAGAACAAGGTGCCAATGCAGGCAGCAGCCTATGCGAAAGAGCAGCCTGCAGCATCGGAACAAACAGACTGAGCCAGTGACAGGGCCACTGGGCGAGCTCAACAGACCAACGCAGTCAACACTCTGCATTGATAAATGCTTGTTCTTAGTGCACTAAGGCAAACTTCTTTCCAAACTCTTTGTGTGTACTTCTTGGTTTCACTTTGTGGGCTCTCAAAAGCCTATGTTACAAATTTGGTGGGACAAATCAAAAAATTACTGTTTCTGGCGTCGTTGCGCCTTGATTTTCGTCTTGTTTCGTAACCTATAATTTACAATATTTTCATGCCAGATTTTCAACATTGACATTTTCTCACACCTCCTTGTGAGCAGTAAAGCTGTCATTGTTCACATCCTGGCTGAAATATGTTTTCGCAGTTCTGGCACAGAATAGCGTGTCGCTGTGGGAAATCAGTGTTCAGGACAGATTAAGAAAATGACAGTGACACTGTTCATGAGCAGAGGTCCTAAAATGCCTATGTTGAAAATTTGGTGGTGATAGCCATCAACTGACTGTGTTACAAGTGTCGTTAACGCGCTTTCCACGCACCCTTAACTTCATAGATTTGTAATATTGTACACCAGATTTTCAACAGTGCCATTTTTCACACCTCAGTATAAGCAGTACAACTGTCATTTTCACATCCTGACCGAAATGTGTTTTCACAGTTCGGCACAGAATAACGTGGTCACTGTGGGAAGTCAGTGTTAGGGACAGATTCAAAAATGACAGTTCATGAGCAGAGGTCCTAAAATCCCTATGTTGAAAATTTGGTGGCGAAACTCCATAACATGACTGTGTTACAAGCGTGCGTTGAACTGTTTCCACACACCCCTGTAACCGCAAATTTGTAATACTGTCACGCCATTTTCAACAGTGGTATTTTTCATAACTCCTTATGAACACTACAGCTGTCATTTTTCACATCCTGGCAAAATATGTTTTGCACTCCTGCGGACAATATACGGTCACTCTGGAAATCAGTGTTTAGGACAGATTAAGATTGAGCCGGTGAGAGGGGTGACCGAGCTCAACTGAGCTCTGGCGGGACTGCTGCGGTTGTTTGTAGGTAGGCAAGGCTCAGCAGAGCCCACTACAAGGGCAGCCTGCAGCACTGGGAGAAACAGAGCGAGAGGAGCGAGTGAGGGAGGGAGTGGCGAGCTCACCAAGCGCTGTCAGGACTGCTGCGATTTCTTTGTGGGCGGAAAAGGCAACAGTACAGGCAGGGGCCCAGTACAAAAGGCCAGCCTGCAGCGGTGGGAGAAACAATGCGGCGAGTGAGACAGGGGACTTAGTGAGCTCAGCGAGCTCTATCAGGAGTGCTGGGATTTCTTTGTGGGCAGAAAAAGGCACCAATGCAGGTAGGAGCCCGTACAAAGGGCAGCTTGCAGCGCCTGGACAAACAGAATGAGCAATGAGAGAGGAGACTGGCGACCTCAGCGAACTCTGTCGGGACAGTGCCAGTTTTTTGTGGACATACAAAGGTGCCAACACAGCCAGGAGCCCATGCAGAAGCAAAGTCTGCGGCGCCAGGAGAAACAGAACAAGCGGTGACAGAGCGGTGCTTGAGCGAGCTCAAGCGGAGCTCTAGTGTGACTGATGCAGATTTCTTTGTGAGCAGAAATGCGGCAGCGCAGGCAGGAGCCCAGTACAAAGGCCAGCTTGCAGCGCCGGCGGAAATGGAATGCGAGAGTGACAGAGAGGGAGGAGCGAGCTCAGATGGAGCTGTGTCGGGACTGCTTCAGATTTATTTCTGGCCAGAAAAAGCCACCAATGCAGGCAGGAGCCCAGTACAAAAGGGCAGCCTGCAGCACCAGGATACACGGACCGAGCGGCGAGTGAGGGAGGGAGTCAGTGAGCTCAATTGGGGCTCTGTTGGGATTGCTGCAGATTTGTTTGTGGGCAGAAAAAGGCAGCAATGCATGCAGGGGCCAGTACAAAGGGCAGCCTGCAGTGGCAGGAAAACCAGAATGAGTGAGTGAGAGAGCTCAACAAAGCTGTATTGTAACTGCTGCAAATTTCTTTATGGGCATAAGAAGGCAGCAGCGCAGGCAGGAGCCCAGTAGAAAGGGCAGCCTGCAGCGCCGGCAGAACAGAATGAGTGAGTGCGAGAAGGGAGTGGAGCGAGCTCAACACAGCTTTGTTGGGACTGCTGCAGTTCTCTGTGGGCAGAAAAGGCGCCAACAGAGGCAGGAGCCCAGTACCAAGGGCAGCCTGCAGCGCGGGAGAACCAGACTGACTGAGTGAGACAGGGGGGTAGGTGACCCCAATGGAGCTCTGTCGGGACAGCTGTGGATTTCTCTTTGGGTGAAAAAGCCACCAACACAGGCAGGGGCCCTGTACAAAAGGGCAGCCTGAAGTGCCAGGAGAAGCATAATGGCGAGTGAGAGAGGGGAGTGAGCCACCTCAATGGAGCTTTGTCGGGACAGCTGCGAATTTCTTCCTCAGCAGAACAAGGTGCCAATGCAGGCAGCAGCCCAGTACAAAAGAGCAGCCTGCAGCATCGGGACAAACAGACTGAGCCAGTGACAGGGCCACTGGCGAGCTCAACAGACCAACGCAGTCAACACTCGGCATTGATAAATGCTTGTTCTTAGTGCACTAATGGCAAACTTCTTTCCTAACTCTTTGTGTGTACTTCTTGGTTTCACGTTGTCACTGATGCCGCTCTGGATCATGAAGAAACCAGTCTGGGTCCTGATTTTAAGCATTGTCTTCAGTACAGCCAGAAAATGTCGAGGGCGGATCTGCACATTTCATACTTCTACTGCCTTGCGGCAGAGCATGACTTTGCGCCTGCAAACCCTATTACCGTCATCCCTTGAGGACCTCTATGTGTGTCTTCCTCTCCAGCCAGCCAAGCGGGACCACCCGTTTGCTCAAATGATGCCCTAGCGTATCTCAGCGGGCTCAATGGCCCAGCTCATGGCAGTGGAAGAGGCGGGCGGCCAAGCTGCGGCCAGAACCTCGTCAGCCACAGTGCTGCTCCCAGCCAGGGCCAGTGTTGAGGTGTCATTTTCTGGGGCGTTCAGGGACATCTATAATTTCCTTCAGACCTTGAGGAGGGCCTCCGCCACAGCAATAATAAGAAAGCGAAGAAATCGCACCATTGGTCATAGGACTGGGAATGAGCATGCTCTTCTTGCTCCGAGTTCCTTTAACCACTCAACAGTTGTCGAGGACTCAGCTTTGGCGGGTCTGTTATAGTCGAGAGCTAGGCCACTAACTTCTGGTATCCCTGTCGGGCTTGTTTGCCATGACACAGGCTGAACAGGCAGTTGAGATTTTTCTCAACCCATTGTCAGATAGATTTGAGGATGACTGCTTTCTAGGACTCCAGTCCTTTTGACACTGTCTCTCAGGAGGGTCCAGAGCAGCCGGCGTACCAGGTTGTCACTTCTCAAGAGCTGCCTCTCTCTCTCTGGTGTACAACAGCAGCAGCCAGTCCATGTGATTTACACAGCCCCTCCGTCTTCCTTTCCTTGCCATCAACATTCCAGTAGTTGAGTCGAGATCACAGTCAAAGATTCCTCACGCTCCTGGTCCTGATCTTCATGCAACAGGCACTCCTCTTCATCTGCCGATGAGGAGGCATGTTCTTAGGTTGTGTTGGCACTGTAAGGAGCTGATGTGGTAGTAGTGGGCCTGGATTTGGCAAGGAGGTCCTTACCCTTGACCCTGGAGATCCCTTGGTCACCTCCAGTCCAGCCCATTCTGGTCCTGCAGAGACATGTGTCTCCGACACCCTTCTGTTCCCGGTCGGGTTAGAACTGCCACCATGGCAGGTGTTGCAGGAGCCCTAACTAAATATTCCTTTCCAGCAACCAGCTTGCCAGGCTGGTTGTCCATAGAGATTACCTACTCAGATGAACCCCAAGTGGTGCCTAGAGAGAAGCGGCTGAGGGCTGTGTTTGAGAGTCCTCTTATGACTCCGATGGGCCCTCTATGCAGTCCTCGAGAACTCATGACTTCAACCGGGATTGGCTGAAGAACTAACCACCGACCACAGGCTGGTGTCTTTTGAGGCTATGCTCAGATTAATCTATGAGTCCATGAAGATACATGTGGCACCAGTTCAGAAAAGGGCTAAATACCCCTCACTGAAATTCTGGATAGGAATGAATGCTCTGGGATCACTTTCCCAGTGGTGAGCCATCCTGGGACATCTCTGGAGCTTTGACAGCATCCAGCCTCTTGTGCTGCACCCACGGCCCATATGGTCGAATGTATGTGGTACCTACTGGTTTCATGTCCGGTTTCCCAGACCATCCCTTGGCTGAGCAGTTGATGGCCGACTCCATCGTCCAGAAGACCAGCAATGTTGGGGACATGGACAAGCTCTCTGATAAGCAGTCAAAAGCTGGACCAGCAGCTAAGACAGTGTGTACTGTGTCCACCTGGGTCTCCGATAGGCTAGATGTGCCTTGATTATGGCCAGGTATGGTCACTCCCTGATGGGAGTTTGGACTCTGTCCCCTGACACCTCTCTGCTGATCTGCAGATGGCAGTTAATGTGGTCAGGGACCTGGAGTCAAAGCACTGGCTAAGCACCAGCGACAAATGGCCCTGGACATAGGCGACTCTTGCACTCATTCTATGGCAGCTGCCATTGCGATGCATCGCAAGGCCTGGCTGCAGGTATCCACTTTCACAGCAGACACCCAGCACAAACTGGCCGATGTCCCCATCTTGGGCATGTTTTCAAAGGCCTGGACTACCTGTCCCCACTGGTGCATGAACCCCACCACCTTGGGATGTGTTGCTGGTGCTGACAGTGCTTATGGGCAAGCCCTTTGAACTGATGCACAGGAGTGAGATGTCAGTCCTGTCATGGAAGACTGATGTCTTGGTAGCTATCACCTCCACCAGAAGGATCGGCAAGCTCCAGGCGCTTTCAGTGGAGTCTCCGTATCTGGTGTTCCACAAGGGCATGGTTGTTCTTGGCCCCACCTGAAGTTCCTTCCAAAGGTTGTGTCAGAGTTTCAAAGTTTTTGAAGTAGAGGTAGCCGTACTTAGGACTAGTAGTGCCTGGTTAAAGTGTAGCTGCAGTAAGACTGGAAGGAACAGACACCTACTAAAGGTCCAAACACAATTGTGCTGCTTCAGTTCAAAAGAATGTGCTAACACAGAATAGTTTAAATAAGTGCAGATATCTGTAGTCTTCTGTGCACACAATATATCAAAACAAACTCAGGGTTCCTGTGTTTCAGCACCAAATGTCCTTGTCCATGAAAAAGGACATGAAAATATTCATGGTCAGCAATAATAAATAAAACAACAAGCCAGGAGAGCAAACTGGCGTTGGAGTACTTCCTGGTAGCAAGAGCGAGGGTCCCTCCCTCTTACCTCACCTGATGTGTTTTGCTGATTGCTTTTTTTCAAAGACTGTCGTGTAAGGACTAGGGGTGAGTTTTATGTCTGAACAGCTGAAGTGACTGTGCATATTTTACACAAATGAAATGAGTTACACAATTCTCAGCAATTACTAACACTAAAAGCGGCACCAAATAGCAGCAACAACTTTTTCATAACAATAATCTAAAGATTGAAGAGAAATTGTGCCATCTATACCTCATTGGGCACCAGTAAAGACTGCACTTAGTCCAAGTGGATTGTTGCACAGCAAAATATCCAGCTCAAAGACAGGTCGACTTACCATGGTTGGCATAAGTCATAAAGTGCAAAGCTGCAAGATAGAAGAACAAAGAAAGAAAAAGAATTAATAAACACTAACACGGTATCAATATTTCTACATATTTAAAACCTAATGTCAAAAAGCACTGAATTATCTCTTTTTCAAGTATGGTGTGATTTCTGTTTTCTCATTTAACTTGGTGGATACATTGCTTTTGTATCAAAGATCCAATACTGTTCACTGTTTCAACAGATTGTCATAATCTCCCCTCTCTTTAATATAGGTTTTTCTATTGCAGTAAACTGGAAAGAATGCTCATTCTTATCTTGCATTTTAGAGACCTGTAGAGCCAAGCATTTGTTAAATCTTCATTTAAAATAGCTCTTGAATGTTCTCCAATTCTGCTCTTAAAAGATCTCTTTGTTTTCCCTGTATAGAACTGGTTACACTTACATTCTGCCATGTATATAACACCAGTAGTCCTGCAAGTAATGGAACCACGTACTCTTGACATCTTCCCTGTAGCTTCATTTTTAAAACACTTTGTTTGACAGACTGGCAATATTTGCAGTTCCACACCTATTGTACCCCGATCTGTGAGCCAATACATGGGTTTGTCTGGACCAGGTTGTATAGCATGAACAAAGTCCTTGATGTTCTTACCCCTTCTGTACACCATTTTAGGCTCATTAGTTCGAAATTCTTTTAGTCTATGGTCCAAAAAATTAAATGCCAATTTTTTGGATGATTTCAACTGTTTCCTTTGATTGTGGGCTATAGAGTGGTGACAAAAGGTCATCTGGGGGTCACACTTATTGTCCCTGTCTATCCACTAACAGTGTTTCTCTGGGCATAGCATCAACCTCATTTTTGCTTTTCTTATAACTTCATTGTTATACCCTCTATCCTGTAATCTGATTGTAAGCTCATTTGCCCTCTTTTTATATTCAGATTGTTCTCCACAGTTTCTTTTTGTATGTATGTACTGTCCCTTTGGGATCGCTCTTATCACATGTTATCTTTAATCTTTAGGGGTTGCGCCTTGTTTCCCCTCCGGAGAACTGCTAGGAGTCTGCTGGAGTGTGGATAGTGCACCATATCTATACCCTTAGAAAGAGGTTACTCACCTGTTACGTAGTTCTAGGAGTGGTATGTGGTGCACATCTACACAGCCAACCCGACCTCTCCTGGCAAGTGGCACCCAGATCCCTGCTTCCAGTGTGCACGATCTGATGTCATGGGGCATAGCTGAGGAGTATACCACCCGGTGTGTGGGAGAGCTTAGCTTGGAGATGTTCTGGTCGATGTAAAGGAAAGGAAGGCTGCCAGAGTGTAGATGTGCACTATAGCACTCCTGGAACTATGGATCTTTCTTAGGGAGGGTTCCTGCAGTAGGTCTTCCACATAAGACTGCGCCCCAGGCGTCAGGACCGCACAACAAACTTAGCAGCTAGCAGTCATCGTGAGGGGACTGCCCTGGCGTCAGGTGACGGACGTCAGCATGACTATAAAGGGGCGGCCCCTTCACCCACCAGTTCTTTCCACCGTCAACCTGAATCGTCACGGACCTCCGGTAGAACAGCTTCAGTCGCCTGCCAGTTTCAGAATGTTTTCTACTTATTTTCCGATCTTTCTATCATCTATAGCGGTGTATATTGTCTCATCAGCCCAGAAAAAAGTGCCCAAGTGCGGTGCGCAGATCCTGCATGGATACGACCATTCTCATTGTGTCCTCTGCCTGGGGCCTAAGCATAACACCGCAGAGTGTGCCATCTGCCAGGGAAGCCTGTACACAAGCACGCACCCGTGCAAGAGGGACCCTCGACGCCATTTACTGACCCAAAGACTGGCATCAATGAAAAAGAGCTCCAGAAGCTGAGGGAAAGTTCGTTGTCACTGGCCCTAGAGAAAAGAAGAAAAAGAAGGAAAAGGAGATGCGGGGTGGAGCCACTCTCCACAGAGAAATCAGCCAGACAGCCAGCACCATCTCAGGTGGGGCCTCCACCCCTGTGGTACCCCATCTCTAGGGCCTTCTTCTGCTCCGGCAGATCGGACGCCCTCTTCCCTCCTCCGCCGAGGACAGCGGGCAGTCGGGGTATCCTCTTCGGAGGATCAGCTATGGTACCTACTTGAGCCTTGCCGTTAAGTAGCCCTCTGGCTCCGCCACCAGGTGCCCGGCCCAGGCCGATCAGCCTGACTCTAGCCTCCGGCTTCTGTCAGCCCGGCCTCTGTCTGTAAGTTGGTCGACTGCTCCTCCGTAGCCTACCAGGCTGTCACCCCTGAGTCAGATGCGGACCACCCAGCACCTGCGTGGTGTCTTCTCTCCCATCGGACTCTCTCCTGGACCCTGATGCCAGGCAGAGAACTTGCAGGTCCCTCTTCATCCCACCCAGGTTCTCCCTTAGGGATTAGCTGTCCTTCTCCGACCTTTTGGGCCTGATCACCAGGACCATCTTCCGTCGGATACCTTGCAAGGCCTGTCAGTGGGGACTCTTCCAGACCTCCCCTTTGCCAGGCTGTGTTCCGTAACAGATCTTCACCCGACTCGATCCCTTGTCAGACACCTTTGGGGGCGGTATGGATCCAACTCCTTCTGGCCTGTTGGAGTCCCCCACCACCACCCTGCCGGCGGACCCACTTCCTAGCAGTCCCTCGGTGCTGCCTCCAGCGAGGCCCTACGTTCCTCCGTCGGGCCCGACCAGATACTGTCTTGGGTACACACCACAGTATCCACAGTACCCAGTGCCGGGGCTCTGTCGCCAGGATACCCTCCTCTGATGCCAGGTTACCTGGCGCTGGGTCATGCCATGCATTATCAAGGATAACAGTACCCTTACTGGTAACCAACCACCCAGCTATCCTTCTCATCCTACAGGGTACCCATGTTATCCACCACCTCCTCCTCCTCCTCCTCAAGCTGCAGCGGAACTGAATGTCATTCCGCCTGGTGGAAGGATGCAAAATCTCGGCTGCTCGGGGTTGGGTCAGCCTCAACTGGGCAAGGGCCACCCCACCTCCTAGTAGCCCAGCTCTCTCTACTTGAGCCTTGGACAGAGGTTTGGGTGTTCTGCCCTCAGGCATTATAGAGCATAGGCTTCCGATTCTGGTACCAGAGACTTCTCTGCCCAGTAGGCTGGAATCATCTGAGTCAGGCAGGGACTCTGATGTGGGGGACCAGTCAGAGCTTCACTCTCCCATTGAGCCTCAACTGAAAAGATCCCCAAATCCCCCCCAGGACCCGTCCTTTGCTGATCTCCTCAGGACAATTCATAAATCTGCGGATAGGCCTCACAAGAATTGGATCTCAAGCGCGGGAGACTGGCTGAACATTTGGACTTGGTCAATCGCGGACCCTCCCCATTCCTCCGTGGATGGGGCCGCATGAACCTTACATCCACTATTTGGCAGCAAGTCGTCCATCCCGGCCATTTCAAAAAGATCGATGGGACCCTCTCCCCGGAGAATTTCCACCTCACTGCCCAACCTAAGGCCGACTTTCTTGTGATTACGACTGCTTCATGATAGGTCGGCCCAACCTAAACATCTTAAGCGCCTCCTCAGACAGAGTCGAAAGCAGTTGGACCAATATGGTTGCAAGATCTATGCCTCATCTACTTGCACCATTTGCTCCTTAAATTCAGTGGCCCACATGGTGGTGTTTCAGAAAGCCTCTTTGTCAGATCTGGAAAAGGATCTTCAGGAGATTCCTGATGAGCAGCTCAGGAACAACTCCTGGAAAAGGTCAGGATGAATAAATCGTCCTGCCGCCTTGCCCTCCGATGCCACCTATGACTCTCTAGTCTCAGTAGACGAGGTCGGCTATTTGCATCTGTCTTAGACACCTTGCTTGGCTTCGTCTGGCGGGTTGGCTCAAGATGTACAGAGTTCCCTTCTGAACTCTCCCTTGAGGTCCAGTTCTGTTCAGTGGCAGCGTCAAAGATATTATCATGAAGCTGCAAGAGGCGGTAAATCCTTGAAGGATGTCCATTTCCTTTACCATTTGGGTCAAAAACCATGGCAGCCCTTTAGCTGCCAGCGAAATGGAATAAACAGAACCAGGGCAGACAACAGACCAAGCATTGCTCTCAGGGTTCTGGCGCTCAAACCCCTGCTCAAACCCCTAGGCCAAGTTTCCTAAAACTGCCTCTGGGGAAAGGTGCCCCTCCCTCTGCGTCCTGACTCCCTACTCCCTCCTATTCCTGCGGAGGAACCAGTGGGAAGAAGATTTGTCCTCCACCTGGGCCGAGTAGAGGGCCGTAACCACAGATGCATGGGTTCTTCAACTCATAACAAGAGGGTCACTCGATAGAGTTCCTGGAGAGACCTCCCTCCAACACTCTGGAAGGTTGCATTACCCATCCAGCCAAAAATATCTGGTCCACCAGGAAATTCAAACTCTACTGCAGAAGTCAGCCATAGAGCGAGTTCCACCAGAACAGGAAGGAAGGGGTTTAATCCCATTCTTCCTAGTTCCCAACAAGGCGAGATATCTCAGGCCTATCCTAGATCTCAACTTGCTCAACCTCTTTGTAGAATACAAGAGGTTCTGCATATTGACCCTCCAGAGCCTGTTACCCTGCTCCAACCAAACAATTGGCTGTGTTCTCTGGATGCAGGATGCTTACC
Organism: Neoceratodus forsteri; assembly: GCA_016271365.2. Lineage (NCBI taxonomy): Eukaryota > Metazoa > Chordata > Ceratodontiformes > Ceratodontidae > Neoceratodus > Neoceratodus forsteri. The sequence continues at coordinate 1,184,574,619 of CM057450.1, read as the reverse complement.
TCCATATCCCCATTCTCCCGCCTACTGCTGCTTCCTGAGATTCTTGTTTCAGGAGGAACATTTCCAGATTCAGAGACCTTCCTTTTGGCCTCTCTTTGGCACCTCGGGTTTTACCAAGTGCCTAGCCGGTGGTGGCAGGGTTTCTCGCCCAAGGGTATTTATATGTTCCGTGCCTGGACAATTGGCTATTTTCAGCCCTCCCCAGACAGTCTGAAGAAATCCCTTTCCTTCACTCTGGACCTTTTCTCCAATCTGGGCATCTCTGTCAATTACCCCAAGTCCCAGCTACTACCCTCCCAGCACCTACAGTTCATTGGTGAGATGCTGGACATGGTCCAGAGCAAGGCCTTCCTACTTCAGGACAGGTAGAGTCCTTATCTCAAGCAGCGTAGTGGCTTCCTCCCATTGGACCACAGTGCGTTTGGTCCTGTGACTATTGGGACTGATGGTGGTCACCATTTCCACAGTCCCTCTGGCCCGACTGCATATGAGAATAACCCAGTGGTCTCTCTGAGTCCAATGGGATCAATGCCAGGATGGCATGGACCACGAGTCTTAGTCTCCAGCTACCTTCAAAGGAGCTCCTCTGAGTGGCAGGACTTATCCAACCTTTCGGGTGGGGTCCTCTTCCACCCTCCATCTCCCACCATGATTCTCACATCCAGTGCCTCGAACCTGGGATGGGAGTGCATCTGGGGAGACCGTTGGGCCCTGGGCACTTGGTCACCCATGGAGGAGAACCTTCACGTCAGTATCCTAGAGACAAGAGCAGTGCTCTGTGCTCTTCAGGCCTTTCAGTTCCGGGGGCACTACGTATCCAGACAGACAATGGCCACTGTCTGGTACCTCAACAAACAGGGAGGCACCCAATCTTACCCCTTTGCAGGGAGGCCATGCAGGTGTGGTACTGGGCTGTTCAACATGGCCTCTTGTTGACAGCAGTCCACCTGCCATCGTTCACAACATCCTGGCACACAGTCTCAGCCAATCAGTCGCCAGGGTCACGATTGGGAGCTAAAGCAGGAGGTTGCAGAAGATCTCTTTTCAGTGGGGTGCCCAGAAATAGACCTCTTTGCCACTTCCTCATCCGCCATAAAACTACCCAGCTTTTGCTCGTTGATGCCTGGGCATGGTGCTTTTTAGGTGAGATGCACTGTCTCTATCCTGAGACAGGGAGATTTCTATATGCCTTCCCTCCCTTTCCTGTCTTACAGAATGTTCTGGTGAAGCTCCAGACAGAGGGGCCCACATGATTCTCATTGCCCCTCTGTGGTCTCGGCAGATTTGATTCCCTCTACTACAGCAATTAGCACTGGAACCCCCAGTACCTCTTCCTCCCTCACGACCTTGTGTCCCAGAGTAGGGCAGCCTGGTTACCGGGCCTCAGATCACTCCATCTTCATCGTGGCACCTGTGGACCTAGCAGCCTCTCGCTGTGGCGTTATCGACCAGAGTCGCTCAGATCTTAGTGGAGGCCAAAAAACCCTCCACTAGATCACGTATGCTATGAAGTGGAAGAGATTTACCATTTGGGCTACAGCTAAAGACTTAGACCCTTTTCCTGCTTGGCTTCCCAGGTTTTAGAGTACCTCTTACACTTATCAGATATAGGCCTCAGCTATTTCTTTCTGAAGGTCCATCTCTCTGTGGTTTGACCTACCACCTTCCAGTGGAAGGCACAATTCTTGCTCAGATGGTGGTTTCTAAAACCTTTCTGAAGGAATCCTTCATCTAAAACCTCCGGTCCAGAATCCTGTTCCCCAGGATCTTAATTTCATGATAAAAAAGCTTACTTTGCCCCACTTTGAGCTGGCAGCAAGCTGTGATATGCATTTCTTAGCGTGGAAAATGCTCTTTTAGTTGCTATCACTTCAGCTTGAAGAGTTTCAGAGCTCCAGGCTCTAGTTTGTAGAGTGCCTTATTTGATTTTCCACAGAGACAAGGTGGCTCTGTGGAACTCCTTCCTTTCTGCCGAAGGTAGTGTCAGAACTTACGCTAAACCAGAGTGTCGATTTTTTATCCCGAACACTCCAGCTGGGAGCATCTCCTGCACACCCTTGACATGCACAGGATTCTGAGATATTATGTCTCAAGGATGCAGGAGGTTTGCAAGTTGAACCAACTTTTGTTGCCTTTGCCCCTTAGTGCCAGGCAAAGCTGTATCTAAACAGACTCTTTCAGGTGGCTGGCAAATTGTATTCATTACATTTACCAAATGCGAAAAGTCCCTTGAGGGATGGTCAAGGAGCCACTCTACAGGGGTGTTGCCACTTCCACGCCTTTTTCAGGAATGTGTCCACTGCGGATATCTGTGCAGGCCCTTGGTCCTCCGTCTACACCTTCACTAAACATTACAGTCTGGACATTGCTTCTAGGTGCAGGGCTGGCTTCAATCTAGCAGTCTTGCAAGGTCTTCTGTCATGGTGACCTGTAGCTGGCAGACATTTTCCTCTTCCGGAACCTCGTCTCCGACTTCTCCTTTTCAGTTGACTGCTTGGTATTCAGTCCTATGTGAAGACCTACTGCAGGAACCCTCTTGAAGTAAGATATAGCAGTTACGTGAAGAACTTACCGTAACAGGAGATCTTCAAGAGAGGTTCCTGCAGTAGTCTATATTCCACCCTCCTTCCCCAGCTCCTGTGTTTCTTCTCTTTGTTCCCTTCCCAGGACTTTGTTTCATCCCAAGCATAGGGCCAGGAGTTCCCCACTCCTTTTTCTGCTTCCTCTTTAGGGTCTCCGGAAGAGCTGGAGGCGAGTGGGGATCGCCCCTTTTATAGTCACGCTGGCGTCTGTCACCTGATGCAGGGCGGTCCCGCTGATGATTCCTAGCTAAAGTTTGATGGCGATCCTAACACCAGGGCGCAGTCCTATGTTGAAGACCTACTGCAGGAACCTCTCTGAAGATCTACTGTTACAGTAAGTTCTTATGTAACTGCTATTTACAGCTGAGTAACCCTCGTTTCTTATCCCAGGAATCCTCAGTATGCTTGACTGTTGCAGTATTGCCAGCTGGGTTCAGTTGCCCCACAGATAGAACTTAGGCAAATGATGGCAAAGCATTAGCCAGTCAGATTGCAGTTGAAGACTGCTACCTGTAAGTCCTGCTGTTAGTCAGATTCATTTCTCCACCTGACTAGACAAGTTGACCCTGGAGCTCTCTCCATATGTCATCGCTTGAAGAAGTTAATTTCTTATATAGTTGATTTATTTCTGTAGTATCTGCTGCCTTTAGGGTTTTTAGTGATTTTTCACTATTTTAGCATTATTTCTTTGGTTCCCAGGAATCAGGAAACTTCCCCTGACAGGGGTTTCATCGTGGTTCCGTGCTTTCTTCCTGACCAGAAGAACTACTTTCTGTGGTAAAAAAAAAATTCTGTTTTTGTTATTTAAACTTTAGTTTTCTTATCAGTTCCCTTATTTTTAGGGAACCAAGTTTAATATTAACCTTCTTTTATATTTTTGTAATTTTAGAACTGATACAGTTCCATCGGCTAGGAACCAACCTAAAGTGTTATTTTTCCTTTTTAGGAAGCAATTTTAACGTCTTCTGACAATATTAGCATGTCAGATAGACCTAAAAGAGAACTGGACCTAATTGTTTAAAAATTGCATTAAGTGCTTTAAAATTGTGGCAAAGGCAGGCGGCCATGACCTTTGTTTAAAGAGCTGCTGACGCCTCAAAGAAAACTTTGAAAACATAATAATTAGGTACAATTCAGCTTGTATTCCAAACATATTCTATTGATTTATCCTCTCTGCTTTTATTACAGAGAAATGCATGATCTTTGTCTGTTAGAGATGGCAAATGCCTGAGGGATAATTGATGGAAGCATCTGTAAGGAAATGCCTAGTCTCTTCACTAATTGTACCGTTTGTGCCCTTGGGGGATTTATGTGCTGTTTAATGGTTTTGTGTAGTTTGATGAAATGAAAAGTTTAAAAACAAAACATTCACTTCTGCTGGCTAGACCTAGACACATACCTAGAAAACAGAAAGTTTGGATTAGCGGAGCTATTTAGATGAAGCCACAAATATCAGACTCCTAACAGTAGATTACTGCTGCAGCAGTTCTTAGTCTCTGAGTCAGTGGTCCTGGACATATCACTGTCACATGGGACATGATGCATTAATGGGAACAAGAAGAGCCATAACAAATGCTAGGACAGTTGCAGAAGGCCATGCTGTGGATGTCCTGTACCTGGACTTCAGCAAGGCTTTGAATTGGTGCCCTATGGGAGGTTAATGAGCAAGCTGAGGGACATGGGGTGGGGAGAACCTAGTGGGGTGGGTTGAGAGCTGGTTGCAGGGCAGATAACAGAGGGTAGTTGTAAGGGGTGTAGTTGTGAGGAGACATCCAAGCCAAGACCAGTAACAAGTGGGGTACCAGGGGTTCAGTGCTGGGCTCTGTTTTGTTCAGTGTCTTCACTGGAGACATTGCAGAGGTGATCATGGTAAGATCAGCCTGTTCAAGATGACACTAAGATTTGTGCAAAAGTGGACAATGAGGAAGGGAGGCAGGCACTCAGGGAGGATCTAGCTAAACTTCGAACACTGGTCTAGGCAGTGGCAGTTGGGGTTTACTGCTAAGTGTAAGATCATGCACCTGAACAAGAAATCCCAGGACCGCTACTGACTGAGGGAGTGCAGGTAACAACTTCAGAGGAGGAAATGGACCTCGAGGTAATAGTCACAAGGGACATGAAGGTATCAGCACAGTGTAGGAGGGCAGCAGCAAGGGCAAATGGGTGCTGGGGTGCATTGCCAGAGGATCACCTTTAGAAAGGAGGAGGTCATCCTGCCCTTGTATAGATCACTGGTGAGGCCACACTTGGAGTACTGTGTGCAGTACTGGTGCCCATATCTCAAAAGGATGTGAGATTACTGGAAAGGGTGCAGTGCAGGGCTACGAAAATGATCATGGGACTGGGGAGTAGCCATATGAGGAAAGATTGAGGGAGCTCAACATGTATTCACTGGAAGACAGAAGGAAAAGAGGGACATGATAGAGACCTTTAAGTACTTAAAGGCATAAACAGTCAGAGAGGGAAGATGGTTCTGCCTAAAGGGGAGGGTCACTAGGGGCACAGTCTGAAGTTAGAAGGGAGAAGGTTCAGGAGGGAGATGAGGAGGCACTACTTTACAGAGAGTGGTGGTGAGATGGAACACACTGCCGGAGGATTTAATTGAACTGAGGACAGTGGATAGCTTTAAGCAGGGTTGGGATAGAGTCAAGGGCAGGATTAGTACAGACAAGAACACAAAGGGGAAAAGACCAGGAAGGGGAGGAAGGGAGGGTTTGGGTGGGGCTGGGGCAGCTGTAGTAGTGGAATCTAACAGCTGCACAGTCGAGCTGAACTTGATAGACCTGTGGGCCTTTTTCTGCCGGCAATTTCATATGTTAAGTATCTAAATCTAACATGGAGATCCCCAGGGGCCTTAAAACCAGCAAGCAAATTTAGAAAGAACTCCTTTCAGAGGAATTAGCGAAGGACTTACTAGGTACACCTACAAATCAAAACACTCCACACAACAGAATTTTTGTAAATTTGCCTTTCTGCTCAGGACTGGTGGTAGCACAGTACCAGTCAAGGGCATCGTACAGTGCCAAGAGGTGGCCTCAGGCTTACAGGAAGTGCAGTCTGCCTCAGGCAGGATGACATGGCTTCTCTCTACAGACTGGCACCCTTGGCCCAGCATGAAGTGCTAAACTTGCAAATGCAGGGAGCTCATTTCTTCTCCCACAGGATCATGCAAAAGCTGTCGGGGCACCTACCACTCCTGTGCCACAGGAGCTTCCCCTTGACCGTGACCAGTCTTGGGTCCCCAGACTTGCAAAGAGCCCCTGATACTCAGGTGTTCTCCCTCACGCAGTGGGCTGAGGTACTTGTTAACCTCAGGGTGAGCCAACTCCTCACTCAGAAAGAAGGAAGCTTAGTACTGAGACCCATAAGTGGGAATCAGTGGTGAAGACTGATTCCTGGAAGACATGACAATTGCATACTTGTTGATCTTTTAGAATATCTTCATCATTGATTACCTCAGCCTGCCTACCATCCCCACTCAGAGCCAGGGCCTCTGGGCATGCTCACCCTGCTGGTGCTGGGCATACACTGTTGGGGTATCTCTCAGGTCCTCCTCCCATGGGGTCTCTTTTTTTTCTCCTCGTTTGTGTAAAAAAGGAGTTACACTCTTTGGGTGCCCACTCTTATTAAGGTGTTCATTGGGTGTTTAAATACACATTTTCTTTAAATGCATTTCTTAACACACATTGTTTGATCTTTCTTTTAAATTAGGCCTCAAAAGCAGTGACTCTTCAGCTTAAAGATCTGTTAAGGGAACAGTGGAATCTCGAGACAGTACACAGGAGAGTTTAATGTTAAAAGGTTCTAAGTTCTGGGGCACAGTTCCTCACATTGAGATAATGCACAGACTTGTACTGGCAATTCTAATCCTCTAAAAAAAAAAAAAAGCTGCTACTACACTGAGTAACTTTTCCTCTTCTAGCCTATCCTGGGCACCTTATAAAATACACATTATACAATGGCAAAAAGAATCTTGGACTGTGATTGGTCAGTTTGGGGCTGGACCCATGGTGGTATCATCCCAGCCGCCACAGGACTACTCTCAGCACTGTGAACCAATTGAGGATTTATTGGGTGCTTCTTTATTGCTCTTTTTGCATCTCCTCTTAAGAAACAAAAATATTTTTCCACACTAATAAAACATTCTTTAAAATTATTTTTTAATTTTATTTATGACAACAACCATTGTATAATAGGAATAATGCACTCCAGGGTGTGTGTCGTTTGGGATAACGCCATGCCTGGGGCATTGGGCCTTACTCAGCCTGTGGCCTTATTAACCCCAGGCATTAGCATTATCTAACCACGACACACGCTGTCATGCATTATTCCTTTATTAAGACCAAATACATTAGAAGAATTATAAGAAACCACAAGGGTTTTCTTGATTATAGTGCTTTAGACCTGTTTTTTATTTCCTGAATTCTGTCAGTTTTACTGGTAACAAAACAGCAAACCTGGGTCTTTGGCCAGGCCAAAGTATTCAGTTTTGGGGTCCCTTTGAGAGAGTCCATTACTGTTGTACACAGCTGATCCTTTGGCCAGCAGAGCTCTAGTTACATCCACTGCAACATCATAAGTATGTTGTTCTTCCCCAGTTGCCAGAAGCTGTTTGCAAAATGAAGCATAAAAGAAATCTAATAAGCAGCCTTCTCTCACTGGGCTGCTCAGATCCTGACAGCAAGACTCTACTCACCTTCTGAGTAAACAGAGATGCATCTCTCAGCCTTTGGGTCACCCATGGGTCGATGTGTTGGCTGAGCATGCAGCTTTGTCACAACAAGTATTCTTTATTCTGTCTGAGAGATTCAAGCAAATGTGAATTACACTGTCTAAATCAGTAAACAGATTCAACCTGTTATGTAATGGACAAGTAAGTTTCAGCTGTGTAACCAGTATCAGGATAAATTGCAAATGATATCTAAAACTCATACAGCAGTGGTGTTGATATATATTATACAGATCTGATATTTTCTCAAAAAGGTAAAATGGGAGCAGGTTTATGGAAATCCACACGACATGCTGGGGACCTAGTTTCTGTCCAAAGCCAGAATTATCAATGGAGGCTGGCAGAGAGGACTCAGAGCATTTATGTAGACACTCTTCTGTCAAGGTGGGAGGGTTCAGCAGTGATGCATGTATGGGGACACCTAGGGGTGGCCTTGAAGATCACGGATTATGCAGATGATCACACACTGTCTGGCGCCCGCTCCCAGGGCAGTTATGTGTGTCGTTGCCCCAACAAAATGGATAAAAGCCTCTGACTGGCCACACTTGCCAGCCTCAGCCCAGCCCTGTCCATCTTAATGGCACTCTGAACGCTGGTCCCCTCCTTCATTGTTAATGCTTCTGTGTAAATCCTGCCCTTATCCCTTCTACTAAATCACTACTGAAACTAAATATGGGATGGTCTGGAGCTTCCAGTCGGTCAAGAGTGGAAATAGAAAGTGATACCAGTCCAGTAAACAGAGGCACTTATGAGTGGGATGCAGGAGGGGCAGCGGCCGAGATCTGAGGTACAAGCATAATATGGTAGGGCAAAGAGAAGTAAAAAAGGCAAAATGACATTCAAATAGAATACTTGACTAACACACCCCTGGATAACACCAGGCATAATTGAGCTCTTCCAGTGGAGGATGCAGCCGGGTCAGACACAAGTCAAGTGTACTACCCAGGACAGGCAAGCCTACACTACTTGAGAATCAGTGCACCAGGGCATACATCTAGCTAAACCCAAATACTTCCAGAGTAAGCTGTCTTGCAATGCCATTGACCCTTCTAAATTCTGGAGAAATAGTCAGTAGCCTAATTAAACCCTCCCCCAGAGCGGCACAGACTCAACCTGGGTCCCCCTTAACCACTAATGCCCTCAACCAGTACATCACAGAAGGCTCCAGGGCTCTTTCCTAACCTCCCCCTCCTGCTACCCAGTCCACCCATCAGTGGCAACTTCCACCTGCAGGCAGTCTCGGTGGCTGATGTTCACAAAGAGCTTTTGTCACTAAATGCATCATCCAGCTGTGGCACTCCAGCAATACCTGTTCCTGTTGCCCACTTACTTAATAGATCACTATGTACCAGCTCCTTTCTTCACAGCTGGAAGCATACATTGGTAGTTCCGATCCACAGGGTGGCCCAGCCAACTCACAGTCCAAGTACTGACCAGCCTTTCTGTTCTCCATCCTCTCCAAAACCCTTGAGAGGTTTATCAGCAGGCAGCTATCGAACTACTATGCCCAAATTGGTTTCCTAACTCCTACTAATCTGACTTTCCTCCAACCACTCAACCTCCTCCTTCCTTTATAGAGTCACCAACCACATACACACCAACATGGACAAGGCCACATGGGCCATATTTCTAGACTTAGCAAAGGCCTTTGACACTGTGGCTCACCAGCTGCTCCTACTCAAACTAGCCAACTCTGGTGTCTCCCCTCAGCTCTAGCATGGTTGCAATCATACCTGACCGACTGGAGCCAGTCTGTCAAGATTGGTCCATGCTTCTCCCCACCCTGCCAGTCACCCTCTGCCCCACAAGGCTCAGTCCTAGGGCCTTGCTCTTCACTAGCTACTTTAATGACCTACATCCTTCACTGCCAGCAACATCCCTTGTATGCCAGCGATACTGTTATCTATGCATCCTGCACATCTGTGCCCTCCTTTGAGGCTCAGCTCCAACAGGGCTTGACTGTAGTACGAAAATGGTTCCTAGATAACTGCCTCATCATGAACAAAATGAAAGCGTTGTCCATGATGTTTGGCACTAGGAATTCGTTCAACTGTACCACCTTGAACTCTGAATTCACCCTTTTAGATGGATCTTGCCTAGACTCGTTTCCTCCTACAGATACCTCAGTCTTCACTTGGATCAGCACCTTGACTACTCTGGGCACATCTGCGAAGTATTAGCAAGTTATACTCCAAGCAAGGTGTCCTATATAGAGTACAGGGGTGCCTCATCGAATCATCAGAAAACAGTTTGTGGAACAATCAATCCTTCCCTTATAGACTATGGAGGCATAGTCTACTCAGGTCTACCTCCACCTCCTTTGATAAAATCAATACCCTGTAGATTCTCCCTAGGCTGCTGCCACACCCCACCAACCTCACCCCCCACTGATGCAGTATGTAAAATGAGTTAGAGTGGTACTTTCCCCTGTCGCGAAAATTATGCATACTGCCCTCCTGGTACCAAGTATTGGTCCTGCAGACTGACTGGATATATCTATACGATCTCTTCTCCCTACAGTGAACCCTTCCTGTCTGCTCAGATCCGAGGCAGAACACCACCTCCATGTCCCACAGTACAAGCACAACCTAGGCCAAGCCTCCATCAGCTACAGTCTTCGTAGCACCTGGAACAATCTCCCAGTCAAAGTCACTCGCCTCTCCCACATCAAGCAAGGTTCTGATCAAGTCCCACGACAAATCCCAGATGTCATGTCCTTAGTGCCAAGCCCCTTCCTCCAAGCCTATCAAACTTATCTAGCTAATGCATATCATATTAACCTAGTGATGTACATTGTACTAACTGCTGTGATCCTCTGTGGGACAGCCATGGTTATATCCTTTATTTTCATTCCTAGGGGCTACCCTGTCATACTGCTATAATTTACAGCACCAAGACATGCTGCTTATCATGTACATGTTTCATTTGTTTTTGGAATGTGTAATGTACGGTGTATGAATACAGTGAGATTCCTTACTGTCCTATGCCTCCCGCCCCAAGGTAGCAACTGGAAATGAGTTGTGGGCTCTGTGTGCTTACCTGGTAAAACATGTTTAAAATAAAAATTAAATACTGTATTCTAGGGCCGTGGATATGTTCTTTCCACACTATCTGGCATTGTCCTTTCCCTTTAAATCTTGACAAAAGTCTTCAGGTTGGCTCCTCCACCCACCTGGGTGGTATATCCCTTAGCTTCACCCCATGACACAGATCTTCCTTTCCGCTGGAATGGGCAGGTTTCCTGCTTACCTCTGCCCGTGCTAGGTAGGCCCTGTGCTCAAATCTTCAAGATTTACTTCCAAAACTTAAACTTCGTTAGAGTTCTGTCTTCAACTCGATCTTCGATCGCAACCGTGATGGAGGATCAGTTTCTCACCCAGATTTCACCCGGTGCCCATGTGGGCAGAAGATGTCATGTACTGAGCCCCACGCCATGTGTGTTTGCTGCTTGGGCTATGAGCATAGTCTTCAGGCTTGCGATATTGCCTGTTGTTTCATTCGGTCATCAAGGACCACCTCGCCCACCTGAAGTTTGGCCCCAGAAAAGTGACATCTGCTGGTCAAATCCAAGGATGCCTGTTGGGTGGTCTCTCGACTGCTGGGTCTACCAAACAGCTGGAGCAACTTCCGGCCTTAGGAGGGAGGCGGCTCGGGTCACTGCGCAGTCCTCTTCAGCTCGGCCTTCATTCTGCTCAAGTTGTGATCCACTTATTCAGGCTCCTCCAGGAGCTCTGCCAGTCTCTCCTGACCAAGGTAGAGGGTCCTTCAGGTTTGCACAGCTCCCGTTCCCACAAGGAGAGTCAAAAGAGAGGAGAAGACTCTCTGTCGGCGTTCCTGGTCTCAGGAATCTCAGGTTTGCCGCCAGATCGAAACTGCAGCCTTAACTACTGGCTTCACAGTGCCCCAGTCAGGCCAGCCAGTTGAGGCAGCCTGCCGATGATGCAGCCAAGATTTTCTCGACCGGTCAACTGGTTGTTGTCGAAGAGGCCAACAACTCCTTGTTCAGGACTCGGTCCTGCCAGTGACCACCAAAGTGTCTGAACCAGACCCTCCGGTCACTGACCTAGACCAGGAGGAGCTGCGGCACTCCCGGCTCTCTCTGGGATCCCCTGTTGGCACAGCCAGGTGGCCACGGTTGAGGTCTAGGTCTTACTCATTCTCTGGGTCGAGCAGATCCCGCCAGCATCCCAGCGGTCTCGCTCGGCACCATGGGAAGCGGGCGCCACCATTGTTCGTGTTTGTCCTCCTGGGATGAGGAGAGGCTTTGACACAAATTGCATCAGTGGTATGAAGACCTTATGGGGCAGCAGTTGGTGTTGTCAGTCTGATGCCGACTCCAGCTCCACACTGGCCATCACTTGGCTGTCATCTAACAGGTCAACACCGGCGCCCCTGGTGAGGCTGGTCAGCACTGTTCCTCCACCTGCGGAGCAGATACAGACCACCTCGGTGTGGCTGAGCTAGCCTCTCCACCAATTGTGGTTGAGCCACTGCCTGAACAGTCGCCAGCCAGGGCTCCGACCAAGGGAGTCTTGGAGGCTCAGGGGCTTCCCCATCGGCTGTCGATTACTCTTACACCTGACCATGCTGGCTGGTCTGGAGTGACTCTGATGGTAGGTCACTCTGCTCACGGACTCTTCAGATTCTGAAGATTCCCCACTGCACTCCGTCCGATTGACTTGAAGTCAGTGGGAGACCTCTTGACGGAGGAAGGACCCACATCCTTCATGAGCATCCCTACGTCTCACCTCTGAGTCCATGGGGATGAATTGGAGCCTGTCCAGAATCAGGCTTGCTATCCCTCACAGAGATTCTGGACAAATGGGGACTCTCCGATGGAGGCTTCCAGTGGTCGGGGCCATTGATGGCCCTGCCTTGGAGCTGTGGCAGTGCCGCACCTCCTGCCCTGGCCCCTCGGCCCAGATGGCCCTAGATCTGCGGTGCCCACTGGCAACCTCTCAGGGTCTGTGGGCACCCTTGACCTGAAGGTTTGGTAGCCGACTCCGTGTTTTGGCGCTGGGGCAATTCAGGGGATGTTGATGAACGCCCGTATAAGGAGTTAAAGAAATTGGACCATTTAGCTAAAGGTTTATGATGCCTCCTCGCTTGGCTTCCATGAAGCGGCTCGGCCATCATGATGGCCACACTTCTTCCATACCCTTTTGGGCTCTCTGGATCAGGTGATTCCTCATTTTCCGTGGACCTCCAGACTACGGTCAAGCAGGTCCAGGACCAGGGTTGAGTTGTGGCCAAACAGGAACTTCAGATGGCTCTGGATATTGGAGACTCCTGTGTCCGCTGGGTAGTGGCAGTGATTGCCATGCACCATTGGGCTTGGCTGCGTCTCTCAACCTTCACTGCAGACACTCAGCACAAGCTGGTGGATGTTCTGTTCTTAGGCATCGACCTGTTGAAGTCCGTGTGGAGGGTCACCTCCAGTGCATCGAAAGTCCAGTGCCACCTTGGACTCTGTTACATCCTCTCTTAGGGATCCCAAGGGCTCCAAGCAGCAGAAGTGTAAGCCCTTCGGCCCTCCACTCCTGTGGCAAAACCAGCCCAGCATCAGTTTGGCCAGCAGGTTCAGTCTTGGTGACCAAGGCCCAAGTCCATGGCCTCGGTGGTCCAGCCCTGAGGGAAGGGACCCAGTGGCTCCTCAGCTGGATCCTCCTCCTTCTCCAAGCCTGCTCAGTGATGGGATGGGGTGCCACCCTCATGCCTATCACACCTCCCAGGTCCTCCTGTGGGGGCGGCTCCACCACTTTCTTTACACCTGGTCCACTGTCACCCCTGACAGGAGAGGGTTCTAGGTAAGTCGGCCAGGAATGCTGCTTCTGTAATTCGAGTAGTACCTCCTAGCGAGCCCGCGCCCCCACGGGAGGACTTGGTATCTGCAGACAATCAGTTGGATCTTTGAGATGACATAGCCGGCTCCATCACAAGGAGGTTGTGGCCAGGGTAGCGGATCCTCTGAAACACCCAGGGTTTGTCTCCAGGTGCGTCCTGGCGCAAAAGTGGATGGTGGGATAGTGCCCCATTCTAGATGCTACCCATCTGAACAAATTCCTCAGGTCCCGCACCTTCAAGATGGTAACTCATCCCAGATCATACCATCTCTGGAGCAAGACATGTGGTTTTGCTCTCTGGATCTTCAGGACACGTTCTTTCACGTCCCGATCCATCCGTCCACAACAAGTTTCCTCCAATTACGAGCCGGGTAACCTTCTACAAGTTTCAGGCTATGCCTTTACACTTTCCTTGGCCCCAGGGTCTTCGCCAAATGCATAGCAGTGGTGACAGCTTATCTGAGGCACCGAGGGTCCAGGTTTAACTTTACCTGAATGACTAACTGTTCGCGGTCCTCCAGGCAGAAGGTGGAGAGGTACAGGGACCTGGCCCTCCAGACCTGCATCGATCTTGGCCTCCTGGTCAATGAGGCCATGTTGAAACTCGTGCCCTCGCAGGTGATCAGCTTCATCAGAGCAGAACTCAACACTTGCCGAGCCAGAGCCGGCTCCTGATGAACAAGGTTGAGGTTCTCTCCTCCTTTGCACAATCATTTCCAGTTGGGCACTTGCCTGGAACTTCTGTGCCTTCTAGGTTACATGGTGGCCTGCACCAACATGGTCCGATGGGCCCGTTGCCATATCGCTCCTGCAATGTGAGCTGGCCAGCCAGTGTTCTCAGTGCAAAGGTCACTTCAACCAGCTGGTCACTGTGACCCAGAGTATATGGGACACTCTCCAGTGGGGCTAGTCCCAGAGCATCTGCAGGAAGGAATCCCATTTGTCCTCCCTAGCCGATAGTCATCCTGATGACTGGCGCCTCTCTCATGGGCTGGGGTGCCCATATGGGGGAACACAGAGTCCATGGGCTGTGGAACCCAGAGGAATCCCGATGCCACATCAACCTGCTGAAGCTCCCGAGCAGTCTGGCTGGCGCTGACTGCCTTTGCTCCATTGTTCGGGTCAAGTGGTTCAAGCCCAGACAGGAGGGTGATGATATGCACTACTAGAAGTGGACTTGTAAGATGTGTTTATTTATTTATTTCAAACTAGGATTACAATACTTTTGAGCGAGGCTCTTTACAAGGTTTCACGTCACGTTTGCAACAGTCATCATATTTAGTTACAAACATATAGTCATTGACTTACAGACATGTAATAACCAGTACAAAGACTTGAACTATGAGCAAGACAAGGGAAGGAGGGGTGTGGGGGAGTGAGGGTAGGAGATGGGGGAAGGAGGTGTAGGGAGTGAGGGGCAGTACGGATGTGGTTGGGGTGGGGCAGGAGTAGAGATACGGGGGAGGTGGGTGGGGACGGAGACAGTGCAGTCAGGGGCCTTGTCGAGGAATATGAGAGGTAAGGTGCTAGGGTGCATAGACTGATTGTAAGTGCTGGGGCATGTGCAGCTGGAACAGTAGATATGTTAAGATGGGCAGTTGCAGGATACAAGCAGTGAGAGGTGCAGCTTTGACTTGAAGAGGCTGAGTGTTGGAGCAGTCGCTATGTCGCTGCCAAGAGAGTTGAGCCAGTTGGATGCCCGATAGGGAATGATCTTTGTCCTTGGTGGGTGCGACATCGTGGGATATGTAGTAGATGGGAATTGGATCTCCTTGTAGTGACGTTCCTATGTCTAGGCTTAAAGAGGGCACAGACACAGGTGGGGCAAACCCCATTATAATTTTCTTGGCTGTGATGCAGGTTTGTATTTTATGCGTTTGTCCAGTTGAAGCCATCCAGATTGGGAATAAAGGTCACATGTGTGGGTATGGCAATGTGAGCCAGTGATGAGATGACAGGCCTTATTCAGGAGGTCGGATACATTTGAGAGCAGTGGTAGTTGCAGACCCATATATGATAAGACCATAGTCTATGATGCCGACGATGGAACTTTGGATGGCTACTGGCGGTGCTTCTGGGGTTAGGTGTTTCCTGTGCCAGAATAATATGCCTAACCTCGTGTTGGCAGACTTTGCAACATTGCTCATATGGACAGCATATGAGAAGTGGGGATCAAGGGGTGACGCCAAGGTACTTGAACGATTGTGTTTACTCTAGGATGGCTCCTTCAGAAGTGTGGCAGCTAGGATTCAATGCAAAGAAGTGCAAAATAATGCACCTGGGAAACAAGAGCCCAGGGAAGAATACACAATGGGTGGGAGGTAGTATCACAACAAAACAGGAAAGGGACTTGGGGTAATCATATCAGATGACCTTAAGGTTAGCAAGCAATGTGAGAAGGCAGTAGGGAGGGCTGAGGGTATACTGGGATGTATAGGAGAGGCGTCAGTAGCAGAAAACAGGAAGTTGTTATCCTCTGTACAGACAGTTGGTGAGACCCCATCTGAGTACTGTGTCCAGTTCTGAGACCCCATCTCTGCAAGGACATAGACAGGATAGAGGTAGTCCAGAGGAGGGCAACTAAAATGGCAGGGTCTGCAAGAGAAGCCATATGAGGAGAGACTAAAGGTGCTTAATATGCTACCCTTGAGGAAAGAAGGGGAGGGGGACATGATAGAAACTTTTAAGTACCTCAGTGGAATCAACAAAGTCCAAGAGGTAGCATCTTTCAGAAAAAGACTTGCAAGAACAAGGGACACAATTTAAAAGATAGAAGGAGGCGGTTCAGGGGCAATGTGAGGAAGTATTATTTCACAGAGAGGGTAGTGGATGCATGGAACAGCCTTCCTGAGGAGGTTGTGGGTCTAAAACTGTGGGAGAATTCAAGAATGCATGGGACAGACATAAGGCAATTCTTGTGGGGTAGGAAGAAATAGGCTGTTGGTTAACTAGGATCTAAGGCCTATCCTGTAGGTAGGGAACTGGGCAGACTAGATGGGCCAAGCGGTCCTTATCTGCCATCAAAGTCTATGTTTCCTTGTTCGTTGCAATGGAGAGGTGGAGTTGTTTGTTTTTGTTGTGGGGGCTGCAGAAGACCATAGACTTTTTTTTTTTTTTTTTCTGATTGAGAAGCAGTTTTTTTTTTTATTTAGTTGTTTAACCAGGTATAGCACACTAAGCTGAAAGCTTATTTACAGGAGTGACCTGGGAGCACAAGGAGGTTAAGTGACTTGCTCAGGGTCACACAGTATGTAAGTAGAAGCTGTGGGATTCAAACCCAGGTCTGGTCTGCTGGATGTCACCAAATTTGCAGCTCAGAGCCTTAGACCACTGCGCTATACTGCCTGCCTAAATGTTTATGATTTAGGAACCAGGATTTGATGGAGGAGAAGGCCCGCTGAAGTTTATTTTGTAATTGGATTGGATCAGAGTGCAGGTGAGGATCACAGCATCATCGGCGAGAGAATTACTTGTTCTGGGCAGCTGTCCGGTAGTGAGTTAAAGAATAGGCTGAAGAGGAGGGTCCCAGAATGGAGCCCTGGGGACTCCAGCGGACCGGTCTAGGGTCCAAGAGTGTATCAGCGATTCTTACTGTTTGGGACCGTTCTTCAAGGTAGCTGTTAAACCAGCCAATGGAGTCGGTTGACAGCCAGTGTGCTGAAGCTGGACAAGCAGGAGGCGTGATTGACGGTGTCAAGGCTTTAGTTAAGTCAATGTGGATTGAGCCTAGTGGTTCACCGCAGTCAAGTCGCGTTGTCGATTCGCGGTGAATTCAGGTAGGGCTGTGGAGGTGCTGTGACCTTGAGGAACCCGTGTTGTTGCTTGCACAGGATGATGTACGTATCCAGGTATTCTGTGAGCTGGTCCGAGACAATGTGTTTTAGTGCCTTGCAGAGTGGGGTAGTTGGGAGATAGGTCTGTAGTTATCGTGGGCAGTTTTGTCGCCACTTTTATGGATTGGGTGACAGTGGCAGATTTCCATCTGTCTGGGAACTGGTTAAGGCTGAGGGAGAGGTTGAAAATTCTGCTCAGAGGAATAAGCACTTCATCAAGTGTAAGAGACAGGATTTTGAGATCAAGTCATTACTGAATCTTGATTTACCAAGGGCTTTGGTAACATCTTTGCGTACTTAGTGAGCCTTGACTGCTTTGAAGTAGAAGCAGGGGAGCTGGTGGGAGTAGTGTTCATTGCGGACAGAGGGCTTCACCGTCTTTGAAGTAGTCTTGGGGTAGGGACAGCACTGAGGTCAGTAAAGGCCTTGTTAAAGGTATCCCGTAGTAGTTTTTGGTTGAGAGTTGTGGTTCCATTGATGTTGAGTATTGATGGGGAGGGGTTTGGGTGGGTTCCCAGTGAGTTCCTTTATGTTCTTCCAGAATTCCGACCATTGCCCCAGGAGTTTGTGAGGGCATGCTTATAGTAGGCAGACTTCATTTGCTGGATGGTTTTGGTGCAGTCATTGCAGGCACATTTGTAGTTTTGGATGTCGTTTTGCCTTTCCGAGTTTCTGGCCAGCTCCATAGGTGGTCTCTTGTTTTAGCATCTGGGGAGGTCACCTATGAGCCAGGGTTATTGAGTGATTTGACTTTACGTTTCTTAATAAGAGCATACGTGTCACAGGCCACAGTGAAGATGTTTATAGAAGTGGTCAAGGGCAGTGTTTACATTGGTTGCATTGAAGATAGGGGACCAGTCTTGATGGAGGAGGTGGGATTTGAGTCGAGGAAGGTGACCACTGGGTAGAACCCTGCTGGTGATAGTTTTTGGTGCGCGGTTGTTTGATGAATTTATTTGACCAAGTGCAGCTAACAGGGGAGTAGTCGCTGAGAGAGTCAGGGAGGACATTAGTGTAAGATATCCATGATGGGTGACTGGTAAGGATCCAGTCCAAGTGTGCTGGTGGTGGTCCTGTAATTTTTCCTGGTTGGTGAGTCAACCATTTGTGTGAGGTTCGCTGCAACAGCGGTATTCCTGTGTGCATCAGCATCGGCACGAGACCAGTTGATGTTGAAGTCGCCTAGGAGGAAGGATTCAGTGTCTGGTGGGAGTGACTTTACAAAGTCAAGAACAGCTGTTAGACCAGTTCCTGTTCTTTGGGAGGGATGTAGATGGTGGCAACAGTGAGGGTTTTGTTTTGGGCTCTGAGGAGGATTCTCAGTGGCAGTATCTGAGACCACTCACTAGCATCCCCAGTGGTTGACTTAGTCAGTGGTGTGCCTGCACTGTGGGCCTCATGGCTGGGGTCAGGGTTTAGTGTAGCAGCTGATATGATTTGGGGTTATAATGTTGGAGGGAGAGAACATTTTCTAATAAGATTGGTATCCTCACCACTGGTGTTTTTTATTTTATTATTTAATTATTTTTAACTGGGTAATGCCCACTAGGTATAATACCTGTTTTTCAGGGGGTGATACAGGAGCACTGGGAGGTTAAGTGACTTGCTCAGGGTCACACAGTATGCAAGTGAAGGTTGTAGGAATCAAACCTAGGTATACTGAATGCATCAAGTTCAAGTTTGTGTTTATTAGCCAGTAAACCTAGGCACATTTCCAGAAGTGCCCAGATAACTTAAAACAGTGTATATAAAAAAATAATAGTACATATAACACATCAGCTGCAATGTTACAGTCTTATATTGACAGTAAAATATTACCAAGCTCATTCACAGCTCGTAATTCTAACCTCAAGGCTATACTGCCAGATGGTTTAAATGCATCTCCATGTTGTTGTGGATAAGAGCGATTTGAACACCTGTTCAAAACATTAAAGCAGCGGTACGTATTAAAATGTTATTTGTAATATACTGTATTATGCCTGCCTTTGCAACCTGCACCTGCTGTTGATTTTGGTTTCCATTTATATGGTGCCACATTTCATGTTACAGTCATCATGTTAAAGCTTATGTTTTTGGCCTGGAGTTAGCCCTGATGGTCTCCAGTGTCCCTTAAGGTTAGGGATCAGTGTCTGTTGCATGCTAGTTCATCTAAGTCACAAGAAAAGTAAGCAATAACCGCGACGGTGTGTGTTGTTATTGGGGATTAACCAACACCCCAGGTGTGTTGTGCAGCAAGGCAACAAGGCGATATCCTCACAGCGCCTGGGGGTGTTGATTAATCCCAAATAACCACACATTCTGGTCGTGGGTTATTGCACTTGTAACATGGGGTGTCACCAGAGGTTTAAAAAACATAAAGAGGAAAGCAGGATTACCTGATGAAAACGCAGGAACTTTTTTTGTGTGTTCTGCCACTACCAGAAGTACTGTGTTGCTGACAGTGGTGAAGTTTGCTCAATATGCAGTGATGTCAGCGCTGAACTTCACTCAGTATATACTGCTCTGCACTGACCAGAACACAAGTAGGTGAATATGCACTTTTCCAGGGATTGCCAGCACCATCAAGTTTAAGCAACAGCAGCAAGGTAAACACATGGGAGTACTACAGATTCAGGAATGGCAACCCACTTCTGCTGGCTGCGCTCCACAACTGTAGAACCAGAGAGGGAGAGAGAGACAGGCTCTGGACACAAGGAACAGAAACACACTCTAGATTACAATGTGACTGCTTCTCAGGAGCATCAGTGGATATCACGGTTCGCTCTGTCTGTGTCCCTATGGTCAGCTGCTGCTGTCTCTCTCTCCCTCTCCGCCCGACTGCACCGTGGAGAACACATGGTAGTGGATTTTGGAGAGGGGGTGCTAGAAAACACAGCTATACAGTATCTAGCAAATTAGTAAATGCTGCATAGTGCAAAACATGTATTACAGCACCTATAGAGATGTAATGGAAACACTGAGTGCATGTTAGGAATGTTGCTCACCCTTAAGCTTCCTGCTGTCGCTGTCTCTGTTTCACCCTGTCTCGCTCTGTCTGTCGGGGGGTGCAGTCAATCGGAAATGCACTTCTGCGGTGGCTACTGTGTGCTGTCTCTGTCCTGATAACCATTTAGTCCCACTTGAGAGCACGCACTCACCTTCATTTAACTGACAGGAATTTCGATCAAGACCATGGAACCACTGTGACATGTGAGCCATTGCGGGAAATGTCATGGTCCCAGTATTGGGGAGACACTATTTGTGTGTATGCACCGCTCAGAACTCCTGCTGCAGAAGGGGCATGACGGCAAACAACAGCTGTGGGACTAGATGGGACTGAGAGAATCTTCTCCTGGTCTGTCGAGTATCACTGCCATGGAGGACACTCTGCAATGTGTGCTCTTACAATTCAACACAACCACCTGTCTGGACACTCCAGAGAGAAAACATACAATTGTGTTGTGGAAGATGGGCTCGCTGTCACTGAAGTAGCATGCACATGACAGCCCTGTCAGTAGTCAGAAGTGGTGGGAGGCAGGGTGTCTTTGTTTGGTTACTTCAACTGTTGTATCCCTGCTAGGGCTTACTTGTCTGCTGCTGCACCTGACAGCCTGCAGTTCACTCAGCAACATTGCTGTCACCGCAGTCTCTCGGGTATCACTGTGGCGGGGACACTCGGTACCCACAGACCGGAAGACCGTGCTTTAATGCCTGACTGGGGCAGCACAGGGGACATCCTGCTGGAGCACTCTTGCCCAAGTCATGGAGGAGCAGGACAAACACTGGAGATTTCACTCTGTTGCCTGGGACACGGGAGATCCACGCAGGCGGGTAGGTGGGGAGCCATGTAGGCATTTGGGATCAGACAAATACAGACTGCAGGTCTCTCTTGCTTTTCAACGCTATCGGTCGATTATAACATGGGGTGCAGAAAGAAAAGTACCTGATTGGTACAGAGCCATAGGGTGGATTTTTTGCTGGGTGCTGTTTCTATGCATGACAGACTTTGGCTCTAAAGCTCACTTAGCGAGGAGAATAATAGCTGCCATTCAGAATGTATTTCTTCCACAATAACAGGATCCGGACTGCTGCTTGATCACACACACCAGACTGTTCACCACTTGCTGTGCTTATATGCTGGATTAATCAGCAGTCACCTGATGGCTCTGTACCAGTCAGGTGCTTTCTTCTCTACCCCATGTTATAAAAAGATATAGTTCATAGCCCATTGGCACAGTGGCAATGTTACCTTTGTAATGCCATTGACCCAGGTTTGTGCCTCAAGTTCAGGTGCACTGGAGAGCTAGCCAGAGGAAGGCGGAAGATCCTGGGGATGCTTTCCTGCCACTTGGGTGACCAACAGTGGCAGTGCAGTAATGATCAATGGGCCGTCCAGTAAGGGAGAGCATGTGGGCGCTGCTGTGACAGGTGTGCTGACTCCTGCGTGATTCTTATGCATGCTGTTAGGCAGGCAGAAAACAGGGCACTTACTGACTGGACAAATGAAGTCCAACCCCCTCCTGGCCATTTGGGATTATTTATTTGTATTTTACAATTTATTTACCAGAATAGCCCTGCTAAGATGCAACATCTCATTTTCAGTGGGTAGTGCTTCTGCCCAGTTCTGCAGGTGGATTGACAGGAACACTGGGAGGTTAAGTGACTTTGGCTCTGGTCAGGTTTGAACCTGTGATCTCTTAGTTCCCAAGCCAGTAGACCGCAGTATCTCTCATCTCTTCCCGCCCCTGAAGATGATTGTGGGTGTGGCTCTGCTATCTGCTTATGGTTATATGTATGATATTTGTAATATAAATATATAGTATGTGATTGTCTCTCACAAGCAGGCAGTGAGGAAAGACTTCCTCTGATCACAAAAGATGTTAGTGTGAGGAAAACCACAGGATGTTATAAAAAGACCAGAGAAATGATTAATTAAGACATCCTTCTGAGAGACAGGTTATTATTCTTTATTACCTGCTACTGCTTTTGTAAGTTGACTCCCATGGATGCATTTATGAAATGCAGGAAGAGACTTATCTGGTTGCATGTTGGTGAGAAGCCATAAACCGGAGATCTCTCTCTCAGCAACAGGAAATCAGCAGAGGGACATCAAGAGAAATGGTTGATCAAAGACTGTCATATTTGGGAAATGGCTTTTTGCTGATGTTCACATTATTTAAAATACCTCCTTGTAGAAAATTATGAAGAATTAACTCTGAGGGAGGGTCTAGCTGATGTCACAAAATGGGTGGGAGATGCTTCCTGAAATGATCTTGCATCTGGGAATATGTGACATATTATTCCTGGACTCAAAAGAGAAAGGTTTCTCTGAACTTTTAAAAAGCACTTAAAGGTAATACTTTGATCGAAAAGAATTAAGTATTTGTAGTAGAAGTCTGTATTCTGTAACTTTCTTTTCTTTTATGACTGTAAGATTTGTGATATAAATTGTTCTGTATTTGATGTTACCTGTTTTACCATATTTTTAGTAAACTAACTTTTCTTTATTATACTGCCTGTGTCTTCTCAGTCTTTTTGCACGTGATTGCTGAGCCTGTATTAAGTCTGACAGCTATAGGGCTTGCATTGTGTTACTAAGCTTGCTTAAAAGGTAAGAATATACCTAGGTCTCATATAGAGTTGTAAGGGTGCATTTTGGATACCTGGCTGGGTGCCTTTGGGCGAAAAGATTATATTGCATCCCTGAAGAGAATGTTATCTGAGCCTGTTAATTGGGTATGTTAGCATAGGGTTCACAGTTTGAATCCTCCAGAACTCGTGGCTAAAAGGTGATTCTGACCCAAAACAGACAGGAGGGTTGCCCTGTTTTGTTACCTGTTCACACTATTGCATTTGGAGGTTGGCACTGTGGGAGCAGAGGGCCTGACCTCGAGTGCGTTTGTGACAGTGGGCGCTTTTTCCCAGAACCCTCAACGGATATATATATATGTGTGTGTATATATATATATATATATATATATATTTATATTTTATTTTATTTATTTATTTATTTAGGGATTCGGATCATACCTTTGAGCTCAGAGCTCTTTTACAAAGGTTCCACGTCAGTGACAATGACAACAATAACAAACAGCTTACATACAATACTCGAATAGTAGGTAGCTAGTATACAGTAAGGATACAATGTCATTCATAGTACCAGTGGTGATAGTGTATATATATATATGGTGTGGATGGAGGGGCCCACCTTGGGGTAATCTGAGAAGGGGCTCATGGGAGGCGTTCTGGGATCCTAGGAAATTGTGCTGAGGAAGAAGAAGAACTGAAGGCTGAAAGGATGAAAGGAAAACACTGGGTTGTGACAGGAAGTTGTTTCTGTCGCGGTGAGAGAGAAATAGTAGGTTGTAATAAAAATAGTAATAGGTCTAGGTATAAAATGTTCACTGAACTATGAGCTGCTGCTTTTAAAGATCCCTTGTTTTCAACATAAAGTCCTACAGAGGTATTTTGTGAGAGTTCTTGTATACAGTAGTTGAAGATGTCTGCTGTCCTTGTGATATATGATCTGTTTTGTAGAGGAATAATTTGGTTGAATTGATCTGTTTGATCAATACTTTTTACCTCAGTGATCCCCAATGCTTGCCATTTAGTCTGGAAGCTGCTTTTAAGAATATTTATTTCAAGCCCAGAGCAACTCGATTGATAAGTAATTGTATATAGTTTTCAGTTTGTGCAGTTCCTAAGTAGTTTGTTCTGCCTCTTTCAGGAAATGTCATTCTTTTTTTGAGAGAGAGATATAAGATGGGTACACTTCATATTTTATTTTTATTTATTTAAAATGTTTCACCAGGAGGACACACTGGGCCGAGGCTTGTTTCCAGGTGTGACCTGAGAGAAGGGGACAGGGGAAGTAAGCAATACATACATACATGTCAAGTACAGTAGATTATATACCTACACACAGGTAAATACAGTAGATTATATACATAATAAAAGCAAATACGACATTGCAGCAAATAGGGAGGGAATGGGAAATGTCACAGTAAATATATACATATATACAGGTTGAACAATTACAGTAGTATAACAGTCCATAGCTGTGTAGGGGATACAGGGTTGAAATTTGCAGGGGTTAAGCTAGATGGGAAGAGAGTGGGTTCGTTGCAAGTGCATGTGCGGGGAGGGAGTTTGCGAAGAGAGAGGAAAGAGCAGAAGGTGAGGGGGCACGGCGAAGGGGCAAGGAATGGAGTTCCACAATTTAGACAGCTGGTAGGAAAGTAGCACATTGATAATTGTACAAATTCTGCTAGTTTACACTGCCTTCACTTAAGTCCAGCCAGCATTATGGAACGGTTAAAATGTATTCAGTGATTTGTGTGCATGTTCATCATAGCTGTCATTGAATCAGTTTTCCCATTTACCCCATCTGTACTTGATTCATGCACACATTATAAAATTTAAGTACATTTTATATGAAGGGGTACACTGTACCACCATAATTCTGTTTGAAGTATATATACCCACACAAATGTTGTACAAATGGTAGAATGAATCCTTATAATTTATTTTGTACCCTGAACATTTTTGAGAGGGTGCAGTGCACCCCCAGATCTGCAGCCTTAATGGGAGCACTGCATTGAATAAAGGTCTTTTCAGTAATTTGGCCTTGTCTAATATCCATTTGTTATATCCTTCCATGTGAAAGAAGGTTCTTCATAGCAGACCTGATTTTACAGCCTTTGTTGTTACTGCACCATATTGGAGCTCAGCTGAGCCAGTTGTTAATCACGGTTTGAACACATTTTATCACAGAGCAGTATTTGGTGTAAGTAGACCACAGACTATGTAGGAAACAGAGCCAGCTATTCAAGCGGCTTCATATCTCATAGCTCCCGGGCCTGCTGGCTAGAGCATTAAAAAGGCCCCTCTAGTCACACTGTGAAGTTCCTCTTCAGCTGTCAGTTCATTCTTTCCTTTGATGTGATATGACTTAATCTGCAGTCTACAACTTTTCCAGTTTGCACTCTTTGGCTGCAAACAGATCCATAGACCATGTGGCAGCTAATTTTTGCTCTGTAAGTGCGGCCCTGGTAAATTTGAGAATGATGTTTCTATAGCTGCTGTTTGTTGATCTTTAAATAAAAGGTGTCAACGTTAACTCTTTGAGACATAAACAGCTAGTGTACTGCCTGGAATTTATAGTGGCTTTCAAGTAGTTAGCTGCCACTTTTATATATCTGAAGTATTTTTTTCTTTTCTGGTTTTGCTAATTAGAGGCATTTTCTTGACAGTACTAAGTGGGATGTGTGGAGTCAGCACTCTGCCTTGTGGCTGACATAGTCAGTTCTGTTCATCCTCAGACATCAGCATTGTGACCTCACCTGACTGTGACATCACTAGTAACCAGGAAGAGATAATCTCCTGCTGCTTGACTGGCAAGTTGTGGCACATGTTACCAGTCATTCATCAGGTATTTTAGTGCAGCAATGACCGAGGCCACATAACGATGACAGTAGGAGGAACAGAACTACGGATGTCAGTTTCAGGTAAAGCCCTGCTTTTCACATCAGATCCAATACTGTTGGGTGGAAACCCATCTAATGAGCACATAGAAAAGTACAACACTTCAGAAACAAGAAGTAGTAAGGCACTACTTGCAAAAACTTACTAAAAGTTCCTGCCTGCTTTATTTTGGTTCTACTAGTTCTTTAAGTGGAGAACAGTGGT
Organism: Neoceratodus forsteri; assembly: GCA_016271365.2. Classification (NCBI taxonomy): domain Eukaryota; kingdom Metazoa; phylum Chordata; order Ceratodontiformes; family Ceratodontidae; genus Neoceratodus; species Neoceratodus forsteri. The sequence goes on along the minus strand of CM057450.1, from coordinate 1,184,548,965 downwards.
CGAAGCGGAGGCCTCCCCTTGTCCACATCGAGAGCAGTGCCTATCCCTTGCAAAAAAGATACTGTTTTGTGTTTGGGGAGGCAGTATAGTGTAATGGTTAAGAGCACTCAGCTGCAAACCTGAAAACTGGGTTTGAATCCCACAGCCACCACTTGCATACTGTCTGACCATGAGCAAGTCACTTAACTTCTTGTGCTGCCAGGATGCACCTGGAAACAAGCCCTGGCTTAGTGTTCCTTTCCTGGCCAAAAATTATTAAAAATAAATAAAAAAAGATTAAAATAAATAAAATAATAATACAAAATAAAATATTTCATATATCATAGATTGGACTGTGTCTTCCCACACCCTTTTGAATAACAATTCCCTTACCCAAAACATAAGAAAAAAAGCTTCAACTTGAAGAGAAGAGCATGGTAGAAAACAGCCTAGTGAGCTGGTAACTTTTGGCACATTGTTCTTTACTTACGTGTGTTGTACTACTTTATCATGCAAATTACGTCATTAGCACACATTATGTATTGGTTGTTTTACATTTCTTGATACCTTACCAGTGTGGTTTCAAAATGATTTTGAAATACATATTTAGATTGACCAGGAAACCGCTTTTCTCCATAAAATATGCTGATCTCTTGTACAATTGATATTTAGGAATGTTTGCATTACAATTTAAAGCCCCAGATGCCCTCAGAATGAACTTAGAAAAATTATCATTTTGAACTTTCTAGCTTGTATTCCATGTATTTCCTGTAATCACTTTGTTCATGTTCTTTATCTTAAAATACCTAGCAAGAGGTTTTGTGTCACCTCTGTTTTGTATGCGTCTCCTGACATCACAATCTTCTTATCATGACATCACAGTCTGTTGGTGTGGAAATGCTTATGATATCACTCTAAACAGTATGATGTCATGTAGACAAGCAGCCAGGACAATAGGCTGTTTCCTAGTTTCAAGTTAATATAGTGAGGTCTAATGAAAAAGTTGAAGCTAAGTACCGAACATATATGGAACAGAAGTTGAATTATGTATGGAAGGCACATTTTTCATAGTTTCTCCTCTGACATCAGGAGCTCTTTAAGTATTCCAATTATTTTTATTTTTACCAGGTGAGACACACTAAGCTGAAAGCTTGTTTGCAGGTGCAACTTGGGAGCACAGGAAGTTAAGTGACTTGCTCAGGGTCACACAGTATGCACCTAGGGGGCTGTGGGATTCAAACCCAGGTCTCCAGATTTGCAGCTCAGAGCCTTAACCCACTGCGTCCATACTGCCTCCATAGGGTATGTGATACCTTATATGCCTTAAATACATACAGTACTTTCGGCCCAAAAGTGTAATGCTGCATTTGAAGGAATAGTTGGGAGAAGTATGCAACAATAAATACCCAACAGGATGAGGCGTATTGGGCTACACTGCACAGCCCAGGGCATAATGAGGTTTGATGCTGCAGGTGGAGGGTGTTATACCTCTTGGAAGGTCCAGTATAGACCATACTGCCCACCCCGGAGGGTATTATTGTGCTTAGAAAATGGGATTTAGGCTAAATAATGGAAAAAAGTTTGCAAAATTAAAAACAGTACTGTAAATACTTAATTTTAATGAATAAACATTTTATATAAAGTAGTCCCTGTACTTCTGTCATTGACACTAAGGGGCACTGTTGTGTTTCGTGTTGTACCAGTCTGTTGAAGGTCCTGCCCCCAGAACAGCAGTGTCCACCTGTCCTCAGTCGTGCTTGACCTTGGCCCCAAAATCTCCAAGAGGTTTCCTAAATGTCTCTGCCCTTGCAGGTTGCAACACCGCATCACTGTTTTTTTTTTGCTAGTGTTGGTAAATGCTGTCGTTACCCAACACGTGTGACTGTGCAATGGGAATCCCAGCTGTTTTTTTGTGTGTGTGTACACACACATACACACACACCAGAGTACCAGTATTGTGTTTTTTTTTTGTTTGTTTTTGTATAGCATTCCAGAGAAGTCAGTGCAGGTGGCAGTTGTGAAAGTTGGGACCCAGGATCAGGAGAAGGAAGAGCGCTGAGAAGTGGCATGGCCTGGGTGATCTAGGAGTGGCGCAAACACAAAGGTGTGTGATTTTGTGGATGGAGAACACTGTGCTGTGCTTTTGTTTTGCAGAACAGGAAGGAGAATGGTGGGGGGCATCTGTAATGCACACGATATTTGACATGAAGCACAAGTGTGTAGCACTGTCAGTGCAGGGAAAAACTAAAAGGAGGGGTTGAAGCAGGAAACAGAATTGATTCAAAACGTTACATTCTATGTTCATGGTACTTGTATATGGCAGTGCAGGTGAGTTGTGTGTGGGGAGGGCTTCTCACTCACTCGTTTAGCTGTTAAAAAAAAAAAATGCTACTGATTGTTTTATTTATTTATTTAGATTCTGAAGCTGGCACCACAGTGATCCTAGATGGTAACGGGGCAGTTAGACTGGGACTTATTTCCGGTCTCTGTAGTCACATAAATGTCCAACTTGGCTGAGTGCTTGGCCAGTCAGAGACCGGAAACTGCAGAACTATTTTCTGAATTAGGTTTGTTTGAAATCTTGCTGATACAACAGATCATACAACTTGATTGCAACATGACAGCCCCTTTAATTACCCCCGACTCATTTACTGTCCCTATCAATTTTAAATTGCATCAGTTTCTTCTTGAACTGTATGAAAGGTATTTTTAGTAATTTTCTTATTGGAGAAAGTGGCTGGTGAAAGGCGCCATTGAATGGGTTAACCTGACAGCTGTCTGGTAATTTAGTGAGGTAGTGGAAACTTGCAGGCACCCAGATAGTATGAGAGTTCAACTGTCCATGTGCCACACTGTATCAGCTTTCAGACTTGGCTCTCGCACTGGTATGGCAAGAATTCAAGTAACCACTTGGGAATGGCATCCATTGGTCAGCAGACATTGTTTCACTTTATTACCTCTTGGCTAATATTACTCGGTAACAACACATTCCTGTTTGAGGCTGATGCCTGATCTTTCAGATCAGTTTTCATTTCAACTCTTAGATATAAAATAATTTATTACTTAACGAACGAGCCCAGATACATGACGCCTACTATTTTTGCATGGTGATGTAAGAGAGGAACGTTTCCTTCATTAGTAATGGTCATGTTTATCACTGCTCAGCTATGTCTAGTGTAGCCTATAACTTACAGTCAGATGGTTGTAATCTCCCCCACACTCCCCACCATGTGTGCACTGGAAACGTGTTACTACCAAATACTTTTGTAAATTAACAGGCTAGTGCATTCTGGATGCAGTTAAGATTACAGAGTTGACCCTGCCATGGCGTACACAGCCCATGGTGCTCACTGAGAAGGTTGGGGAGACTTTCATGTAAAAAGTCATACTTGAAATTCGTGAATTCTTATTTGGTATCCAAGGCTGCAGCCAGCAGTGATACTTAAAATGTTATTCTACCCTGTGCAGCGTGATCAACAAAATGTAAATACTGCCATTTGCAGATGCACAACTGGTTCACCCTGAAACCTTTTATAAATGAATAGTGTATGTATGTTTTCCCAGAAAAGTATATACTTTAAACATGTAAGTCACATTGTTCCTAAGTTTGTTGAAGAAAGCACAGATACCTAAAGACACAATTTCCTTATATGTTTATTACATTTCTCCCAGCAAGATGACCACTTTAGATGAAACATCTGACTTGCAGTTGGGCCTCAACACATAACCACACGGTTACAACAATTGTTCTACACAAAATAAGTGTCACAATTCACAATAAGCTGGATGCAGTAAAGCAACACAGTATTCTCTGACTGACACACAACCGATGGTTTACAGCCATTTTGAATCTAGTAATTTTAGGTCTTGAGAAAAGTTAGGAACACAGAAACATAGGAGTTTACCTGCTGACATTTTCTATCAGCCCATCTAATCTGCCAACATTGACATACAAATGAAAAGGTTCAGGATATCCAAACAGACTGTTATCCACTTCTGTTCTAACCCTAGTTACCTGTAGACTATTATTACTTGCTGAACATAGATTTATGCATTAAGTCAGAAGAACAATAGATAGTTAGGTACTGCATTAGAATACCATTTTAGGAGAAAATTCCAGTAGTATTTTCACCTTGTTTCAGTGCTGCCACACTAGTTGTTTATAGTTCCCCCCGCATCCCTCAGCACTTCTGGCATCCAGTAGAGTCCCATCAGCCCGATGCAATCCAGTTTACTCTGTGACCCCACAACAATCTTTGTCCCACGCTATCAGACCAAATGAAGCTTTCAAAATGCACTCAGTGAGAGAGAGAGAGAGAGAGAGAGAGACACACACACACACAAACAACGGGCAACTCTCTGAAAGTAGGAAGATTCAGGAAACATCAGGGAGTACTGCTTTATAGCAACAGTGGTGAGCTCTTGAAATTGAATTCCAGAATGGTGGTGCCTACCTTTAAACTCAAAACTGGATAAGTACCTTGGGGGTGACGTATTTCCACTCAGTTGGTGAGGGAAAGAAATGATGGATCAGTGGTTCTGTTTGTTCCTGAATTAGCACGTTCGTGTTGTAACAGTTGTGATAACAGAAATGTTATGTCTACAGTTAAGGCCAGCGACATGCTCAGTTCCGGCTTTTGACCCTGCACCAGGCACTAGCACAAGTGCTACAACAGCCAATTACCAGAACAAAAGGAAGGCAAAAGATAATTTTGTTCTGTTAATTGTGCTGTGCCATGGCATGCCACAATCTGCAGGCCTTGACAGTACATGTTGCTGGTCATTACCTACAGTACCTTGACTGATATTCTTCCCAACCAATCAGAACCCCAGATTCTACAAACAGCATGCCATTGGTTCTGTTTCCTTCTTAGAGAAATTGTGAGTCAATAAATGATATTTTATTTCTTCTGAAAACTTTTTTCTGTCACAAAACTGAATTTGTTGAAGATTGTGATGGTTTTTAATTTAATTAGACCAAGACAGATATTGTATGCAGATGTTACATTGCACAAGCTGGTGGGGTCGCACAGATCCCTTTGTCAGGTGTGCATGTGTGCATGTGCTCCTTAAAACTTGGATACTGCAGCATCTGTGTACTCAAGTCATTTCTATTTCTTTGACACCCTTTCCCTCGGACACAGGGTACTATACAAAGTAAAAAAAAACAACATGGCAAATAGCTATGTTGTTTCAACATAAAGTGTCACGGTCTTCAACAAATCCCATTTCATGGACCGATGGAACTATAAACATTCTCTCAATGAATAAAGCAATGATTAGCTCTCTGAACACAAATATCAGTCAGCCATTACTTAAAAACTGAAACGTATTCAGGGCTGGAGCTTGGAGCAAAATGGCCGCAGATGTGTGGAGCTACATTTGAGATCCTGTTTAAAATTCTGAAAACCAACTTGTAAACTTTCTGCTGTGTGAATGGGGTTTGCTTCTAAACCCAAAGGTAAACAAATACCATGGCTGAAGGGGTCTCTACAGTGCATAAGAAAGTGCAGAAAAAGCTGCTGAAACAGCATCTACCTGACAGCTGTGCGACACATCAGATGGCCTTTTGCTACAGGCGGGTGTAGGAGTCCTTGTTGTTGGACTCCGGAAGAGCCCTTAGACTTGGAATGGGGACTATGAGATGGCTCATCTTGCAGGTGCCAGAAGAAGGGGTGGTAAAGTGGCTGCGGAGTTGAGGACAGTGTAGTTTCTGTATTACAAATTGTTCAGCATTTGTAAACTGTGAGAGAGCAGGATACACCAGAAAACGGAAGAGGCTGGATAACGTTATGAAGTGGTTGCTTTCAGAAATGTGAGTGAGTATCACCAGTCTTGCTGACAGGCTAAAGCATTGGAAACTGAGGCACAGCAGTTGAAAGCAGATGTAACTACTATGAGTGTGATTTCTAAATCACATATTGATAATATAATGAAAGATGCTAAACTGAGCAATTGGAAAACATGCTGTGGGGGGACAGAGATTTGTGGAATCCCAAGGAATGCCATGCAGGTTGAGGGCGCTGTGCTTTATCCTTTATCAGTAAGGTGTTACCTCCCTAGAAAGATTACCCCACATCGTGTGTTGAAAGTAAGCAATAACCCATTCTATGGTGTGGGTATTGGGAATTAATGAACACCCCGGTATGTTGTGAGGCACGAGGATCTCTCTCTCTGTACAGACGACTTGCTGTGCTAATAGAGACACAAGGGGTTGGAAAATATGAAGTATGTGCCATGATCTTGTCCCAATCTCCTTGCTCAGTGTCTCTCTCTCCCTGCCGGTATCGATAGTTAACTGATTTTACATCATGCAGTGGCCGTAGTTTACATCTCTGTCAGGGTCAGAGCTCTCTTGCACTCACACTCCTGCTGATCTCGACCTGCTGACACACAACACACTTACTGTCCAGTAGCTGCCACTTTAGAGAAGAGCATGTTCGAGACTCCCAAGGCGGAGAGCAGATATCTGGTGGGGGGGGTCAACCCAGCGAATCAGTGGGAAGAGTGCAGGACAGTGCAAGCTGCTGTACACGTGCACTCACCTGCTCCTGCTGCAGAAATAAATCGCACCAGAGACTGCACCACACAGGAAACTGCAGGATGATGGCTTCACTCTTGTGGTCTGTCTCTCTGGTGTTTTGCGCTGGATGTTCTCTGTAACACTTGCAGCGGGGCACAGATTGTGAGACAGCCTCGGACACATGCTTCAACACATCAAATCCGCTGTCTCTTACTCTCTCCATCTGCTCCTGACTATAGGGGACACAGTGCAGAGGTCTGGCAATTCAGGAAAAGAGCGGTGAAGGGTAATGTGAAGGGGACACTGTATGCTGCCCATCGCTGACTTTGGCACCACGATCCCTCCCATTTTCAGTACTGCACTGTGTATGTTTGATGCATGCCTGCTCTTGTACAGCTGGCTGCTGCTTGCCGGGACACTGCAGAGGAATGAAGGTGTGGCATTCAGCTCACACTGCCCTGCTGTCCCTCTGATAACTGATCGGTGTCCACCCCCACCCCTCCCGTGTAGCAGCACAGTGAGAACAAGTCTTTCTAATACTTCATTATAAAAGATGTGCATCTATTACTCTCTGTACTGCTCCCTTACAGGGCAATGCAAAGACTACACTAATAAACCAATAGCAACTGTTGCTACATTGCATGACAGAAATGCTGTGTGAGCTTCTGTCAGGAAATTTAAAGGATGGCAGTATACTCCAGAAAGAATCCAGGTCTTTGTGATTGGCTAGAAAACTGAATAAAGAAGAACTAGACTGATAACTTCAGAATCTGGGTTTATTGAAGTACTGTAGGTTCCTCTGGTCAACAACTTTTACGGCTCTACTCGTGAGGGGTCTGAGATGGAACTGTATATAATTTCACGGACGGAATGCCGACCGTAACTTGTTATCTGTAATGACTGCTGAGAATAGCTCAGTGAGCAGAGACTCCAGTGGCTGAGAATAGCTCAATGAGCAGAGACTGTGATGAAATAGAGCCTGAAAATACAAGAGACAAATCAGACATTAAAGATCAGTCTGTGATATCAACCGCATAGCCTCGCTCTAGTGACATCTAGATACTAGGTGAATTAAAACTTGATCATTTTAATTCACTTCTTTGATTATGTTAGGAATATTTTTATTTGAATATTCTTTGACAGTAATATAAAATGAGGTGTCCATATACCTTCCTACTCTATCACTTTAAGCATTTCTCTGATAGCTCTATGAGGGTAATAGAGCATCATGATACTTAAATGAGCTCTCATTGATTAGAGTTTTCCACCCTACAATCTTTAAAAAGTGAGTTATGTTTATGTTTCCATAAGAAATGGAATTTGCTGTGTAACTGTTAGTTAAGTGATTCTTTATGTTCTCCCCACTGTTTGACCACTTTGTATATGCTGTAAAGCAACTAGTAACATGCATTTTCATATGTATGTTGTTGGTAGCTGGATGTTCTGAGTGTATTGTATATGAGGAATTTTGATAGAGTCAATAAATTATATATGAAAAAAATTGAAACCCACCAACAGTATGGCTCCATTGAAATGCCTGCTCTTGTTTTAAAAATGTCAGCCAGTACACTGTTAGTTTGAAAGTTGTAGTCACAATGTTGAGACAGACCAAAAAAAAAAAAAGCCAACCCTGATGTAACCTCCTTTAAAAATGCCAGTTGTCATACACTCCGATTCCAACTGCCAGCATGCCAGCTTGACACGGGCTTGCAGATGCCATTCTATTTTAAAATGCTTGCCAGAGCAGAATTGAAATAGTTGCTGATGAATTAAAGAGCTAGTCTGCTGCCAGAAATGAACTATTACTTCTATATCTGAAGTATTTTTTTTTTTCTCCTTTGTAACTAAACAATTTTCTTCCTGATAATACTTAGTGTGCTGTGTGGAACAGTACTCTTTCTGGAGGCTGACATACCTAGTTCTGTTTCTTTTTGACATCATTGGCCTTGACACTCCACTGAAGGTGACATCACAACTTCCCAGGAAGAGTCAGTCACTCCTGCCAGGTTGCTCCTTGTGAAGTCGCAAACCAGTGAGGTCACAACGCTGATACGTATATGAAGAGGAATAGAACTAGATATGTCAGCCCAGATAGCACTGCTCTTCACATCATACCGTATAGTAGCAGGTAGAAAACCTTCTAATGAGAAAATGGAAAAAATACTAAAACAGTAACAACTGGCTACTTGTAAAATGAACATTTTCTGCCTGGTGGGGCTACTCGCTGTCTTCCTAGTATGCCAGCATGGCTGCCTTCTGTTGATGGTGGGGTAGAGGGGTGATGGGGAGCATGAGTATGTTTGCCTCCTCAGTCTCCTGCAGCTGCTTTTATGTAACCATTCATGAAGCTGTTGTGTGTTTGTTTTACAATAGTGTGTGTAATAATATCACTGTATACATTTACATAGTTTATTTATTTATTGAAATGTTTTAGCCAGGAAGGCACACTGGTGACAAGTGGTTTGTCTCGATACGACCTGGGGGTGGGGGTAGAGAAGAAGGGTAATAAGGATGAGAGACATTATACATTCAAGTTACAAGATCAACCTAACATACAGTTGTAAGGCAGGTGATACAAACAATATTAATACAGGCAGGTGATACAAACAGTATTACAACAGTCTAGCACATAATAGGTAGAAAGAGGAACAATAATAAGTGCCGGATTAACAAATAAACAAGTGCTACATGAAAGAAATAGGGATAGGAGAGGTAGGGGTGAGGTGGGGAGGAGAGTCGTGTCCCTGAGACCCCTCTGGATGCGAGGAATCCTGCAAGAGGACTGGGAACCAGAGAAGGAATAAGGCAATGTCCCATAGAGATCCCTTCAGAATGTGGGAACCCCCAAGAAGGCTGGGGGATAAGGCTGTAGGGATTTAAAGAGGTGGAGAGAGCAGGAGGAGGTATGAACTTAATGCTAGGAGGGAAATGGGACCAACCCAAGGGTTGACCCTTCAGGATGCGGGTACCCCACAAGGGGATTGGGAAAGGTCAGTAGATGGAGATTAAGAGAGTGATAGTGGGGAGTGAGAATTAGAACCCTTGAGGGAGGAATTTGCACCCATGGATGGGATGGGGCTAATCAGTAGTCCATCAAAATACATTGGACCCTGCTAGTAATCATGGAAAGCCAGAACAGTGCTAATTAGAAGAGGGAGGTGTGTATTAGGCACCGTTGGACCCCTTCAGGATGTTCTGAACCCTGCACATATTGTTATAGTCATGTGTATAAACCTTGCTTATAGAATGAAATGACCTGATAATACAATAGAAAATGCAGTAATTTCAGATCTCACTTCAAGGGGCTCTTGCAGCAGGTAACACCTTTAGGACTGAAGCGCAGGTGCCAAGACCCCATGGAAAACTTCTAGCTAACAGTCTATAGGGACTGCTCCCTGATGTCAGCCTGCCCGCTGTCATGTATAGTATAAAAGAGGCGGTCCCCAGCCCCTCCTCAGTTCTTTTCCTGCTGCTTCGATCTGTGCAAGTCAGACTCATGGACACCTTCTGCTACCGACTCACCATCTTTAATCGCGCTCCCACATTTTGTTATTTTTACTAAAATCTTTACTTTTACAGGATCTTTTGCATGTCTTCTTCTCCATCCTCCTCAGTCGAGCAGCAGCGATTGAAGTGTGCTTGTGGCAAGCAGATCCCCACAAGGATGGCCATTCGGCTTGCCTGTTCTGCCTGGGCCCAGACCACACATGGAAGCCTGCCAGCATTACCAAGATTTTAATCAACACACTGGTGGTGCTGCTAGAAAACCCTAAGCCTTCTTGCTTTCAAAAAGCTAACCAAGATGGAGAAGGAGCTTCATTGAAAAGTTAATCTTCTTCCCAGTCTCTGGGGCCTCAACTTCCTCTTCTCTCCATAGGGAGGGAAATCAAGTGGCAAGCACAGCACCAAGAGAAGCATAAGGAGAAACCCCAGTCAGCTTCCCCACTCCAGGTCCCACTGTCAGTGCCCGCTTCTGGGTCTTCCCCATGGGGGATTGGCTCTTCCACCACGGTAGCCTCTTCCCTCTGGGCTCTCTGTGACCAAACCTCCTCCCCCTCCCTTCTCACTGTTTCGGGAGGAGGTTCCTCAGAGCTCAGGACTTCATTACGCCCCTGAAGCTTAGGCCCTTAATCCCTGCAGGTTCTGAGTCATGTGGCTTGGCGGCAGTTCTTCGGCAGCAGGTCTTGCCTGTTGCTCTCCGGCCACGGTGTCTGCTGAGTCCTCACCGACATCAGGGGCCAACTCCTCCAGGTGATGCCCAGGACATGCGCTCACCTCCTCCGTGAGAGTGGCGCCTCCATCCCATTCAGGAGCCAGCTCCTCGATTCAGGTGTCTCCTGCTTGGTGGGCCCCCGGCTGAGTCACCAGTCTGGCACCTCGCATGCGCCTGCACTCTGGCGTCCGTTTCACTAACATCTCTGGGCGATGGCTCCCCATTGTCACCTACCCTCCTTAGTCACCGCCGGGCCCAACGCCCACCCTCAGCCGACACCAGAGTGCCTGACACCTGACGCTGGAGGCCCGATCCAGACCGCCTTGATGCCATATTGCTCCATCCTCAGAGACTAATGCTGGGTAATCTGGATTGGCGACATAGACACCTGAGTTATCTCAGCCTGATAACCAGACTCCAGGGCCCTCTAAACCATCCCGATGCCAGACTCACCAGCCCCGACACTCAGTTCTCTACAGGCTTTGAATGAGCTTTATGCGGCCTGGTGGGCCTATTTTAAGGATAAGGACACCCCTAAGGAGCCCTTCAAACCTACTCCTCAGGGTCCACCTCCTAATACTACTCTGGTTCGCCCACCTAGGGGGAGCTGCTCTGACACGGATGGTGCCGTACCCCACCACCAAAGGGAAGCCCGGCTTAAAGCAGCCCCGCTTGCCTTTGCCTTCCCCAGACTCTGGGATTTGGACGGTACTCTCCTCCTCCTTCAGACCGCGATGACTCCGACCTTCCATTAGAGCCTGAGGGACCAAGGATACCCCCAATGATCTCACTTTCATGGGCATCGTGCAGGCACATCCAGAGCTGAATAGCTGGGACACAGAGGAGCTGGATCTGGGCGATGTCAGCTAGCCTCGTTCCTCAGAGGGTCCCCCGCTCATTAAGTCCTACAAGGATGTCAGCAGGGCAGCCTGAAAGCACCCTTTTCGATGCCTGTGGTCTCCAGAAAGTCAGACCGCTATACTGTGCTCCCAGGGATGATCTCCTTATGGTGAGCACCCGGAGGCAGACTCCATTGTTATTAATGCTGCTCACAATCGCTCCAACGCCCTAGGCACCTAAGTTGTCAGCTTCTAGATAAATACCCCAAACAAATTGACCAGTTGGCCAAAGGTTTATTCCTCGGTCACATGTGCTATACGGTCTCAAATTTCCTCGCCCACATGGTCCAGTACAAGAATGCTCTGTGGGACAAGGCTGTGGAGTGGCTCAGGCCATGCCTGACTGCCACGGTAGGGGCAGAACGATGGCCATCCTAAAACCGGGCTCGGGACATTGGCAACCATGTCCTATGAGCCTCTTATGATACAGTAGACTCCGCGGAAGGGCTGTGGCCTCGCAGTCTATATTCATCGATATTCATGATCGAGGGTGTCCAGCTTCATGCTGGATGTACATTCGAAAATAATGGATGCCCCTTTCAGGGGTCCTGTCCTGTTTGGTAAGGACTCACAGAATATTACTTGTCTGCAGGAATCAGGAAAGGCTATCAGATCTGCACACACCATGTACAAATCTCAGACAAAACAACAACCCAAGCAGTCCTTACGGAGGAATGCGGACAGCAGCCCAGAGGACAGCAGCACAGAGCAGGATTCAAGCATGCAGAACTTACCCCTGCTTCTGGAGGTTCCACCCCTCAGGCTTCTAGGACCTCCCAAGCCACGCTGCCCCTGCCCGGTTCCTCAGGCTGACTCATTAACTGACCTCTCTTCCTCGGCTGAAGTCTTAGGAGAGGCAGTGGGGATAGATTTTCCTTGTACATAGAAGGCTGGCACAAGATAACCTCAGACCAGTGAGTCCTCCAGCTGGTGGAAAAAGAGCACACTCTGGAATTCACAGAATTGCCCCAGACAATCCACCTGTCCCTCCATTACCCTCAGGCTCACATCATCCCATCAAAGGATTCAGGCCCTCCTGTAGAAGCAGGCCATAGAGCCAGTTCCTCAAACACAAAGGGAAAAGGGTTTTATTCCCACTTCTTCCTGGTGCCAAAGAAAACGGGACCTCCGCTATCCTCGATCTCAGCCACCTGAATCAGTGCGAGATACAAATTGTTCAGGATGGTCACTCTGCTCGGTAATCTCCTTCTCCTCTGACAAGGGATTGGTTATGCTCTCTGGACATGCAGAATGCATACCTCCACATTCTGGTTTCCAACCCCACAGGAGGTTCCTTCACTTCAAGGAAGTCACTACCAGATCTTCCTTGTCAATCTTCACCATTCATTACTCGTGGGTTTAGCGAGGCGCGCACCTGCTGCGGGAGTTTTTTTTTTTTTAAGAGTCGGCTCCAGCGCCGCGCCCTGAGGGGCGACACACCGCGTCATATGCGGCGGCCGTTAAATGCCACAGACTCCTCCTCTATCTCAGTTCTGTTTCTCCGCCGTCGAGGCTGCACCTGCTGCACGGTAGCGTTAAGTAATCAGATTTCTCCTCAGCTAAGAAGACTCCTTGTTTTTCTCAGACTCCCCACTCGGCGCGCATTTCGGTAAGGCCGTTCTTTTTATTTCTATTCTGCGGCGCCGAGTGCTTTTCCTGTGTTTTTACTTGTTTAGTTCGCATCATGTCGGTTCGGAGCAAAGGCGTCGTGTCGAGCGGGCGGCGCCCCTATCGTCGGTGCTCCTGTAGGCGGCATTTCTCCGTCTCGGACCGGCATGATTGTCTGTCTCCATGCCTGGGACCCAACCACGACATGGACGCGTGCGTACTTGTTTCTCTATGGACCATCGTGTCCTCGAAGTCTCTCAGCGTTCAAGCTCGGCAAGGCCCGCCGACCTTCGAGGGAGGCGGCGTCCTCCAAGGGATTCCCAGGTAAGGTCTCTGGGCCCTTCCCTGGGTCCCCTCCTGGGCCTATCACGGTCCATAGAGGAGGAAGCTTCCTCCTCTTCTCTTACCGAAGAGGAAGCTTCTCTCGCGGTGTTGGGGACGTCGCGGTCCCTCCGGGGCAGCGGCGGGGACACCGCCTCGGCAGTCACCTCCTCGGAGGTGCAGGCTCCCCAGTGTCGGGCCCACGATTCCTGGGCCTGGCACGGTGGACCCTCGGCCGCCCGCCCTCTGGCGCCCGTTTGGATCCGTAGTGCCCGGTGATCCGGTAGCGCCCGCTCTGGCCCTTGGTGCTGCTCTCAGCGCCACTGACCCAGTCTGTGCTCCCGGTGGCGCGGGTTGGGTTCTGGTGCGGGGAGGCGGCGCGTGGGCCTTACTGGTGCTGCAGAGGGCCGGGACCAGGCTGCTGTCAGCGAGTGGGCGGGGTGTCGTCTGGCGCCGTCCCTGGCACTGGCGCCGTTGCTCCGGGGATCCCTGGGGTTGCCAGCATTGAGGTCCTGCTGGTCTCGTCCTCTTCGGAGGCTGATGACACGGATGTGGACCCATCCTGGCACCCTGACTCTTCGGTCAGGGTTCCGGTGGCACAGGGTGCTAGGGCGCGGAGCGGCCCTTTCCACTGTCCCTCTTCCTTCCTCCCTGAGGATCCTCGGGCTAGGGTGGCCCTGGGTCCCAGGGGGTGATGCGATGGGGACTGAGGAGGCTCCTCTCCTAGGGGACCTGTGACAGCTGCCCTCCCGGTGCTGTTGCCCCAGCGGAGTAGGGGAGCGCTGCAGTCGGGAGGAGCGCTCGGAGTCGAGGGGTTGAGGGCAGGGACGGGTTCCCGGTCTCCGCGGGCCACTCCTGGTGGGGTGGCTAGGAGCCGTGGCCTCGAACCCCGCCCTTCCCTCTTGGGCCCCAGGGTTCCCTCGGTGGCGTTGCTGTGGACTGCCCTTCTGGACCCATGCAGTCCCGGGTTCGTCACAGGGGGTTCCCCTGGGCTCTTCCAGGCATTGCATCCTCAGGGTCTCGTCTTGCGGCCTGGTTTGTTGTCCGGGATCCGCCAGCTCGGGCTCCGTTCCCCGGATTTCAGAGCCCTGGCAGAGGTCACTTGCCTCTTCGTAGAGGTGCCCTTCTCCAGTACCTCTGCTGCCACCCCCGCTCTTCCAGGCCATGCCGTCTCACGGGCCATTATTCTGGGAGCAGTTCAGAGGTTCTGTGGCGGCCTTCCCTCATATGTTAGATACATGCATGGGCGGGTCTTTCGACTCTCCCACCGCCGCAGGAATCGTCTGGACATTCGAGCTCTCCATCATCCTCGTCTTCCTCCTCTGAGGGAGAGGAACCCTTCTCATCTTTCTTCCGATGCTGATTTCACTGAATATCAGCGATTCCTCTCGAGGATGGTGAGGATCTTGAATCTCTTACATTAGGCGAGACAATACCAAAGGGAGGCCGCGAGAATTCCTTTGAGAATTCAGTGCCCAGCACCTGGTGGTACCTTCCTGGCCTATCCCTTCCAGGAGGCGTCTATCCGTTCCTGGCAGTCGCCAGCCGCCCTTTCTCCAGCCCGGCAGACTGTCGTCGTGGGTATTGTGCCCTCGGAATCTCTGGGTACTCTTCCCAACCCGTACTCGGGTTTGTGTACCTAGAGACTCCTTCCGGCACGCTGGCGCATAACCACCCACCAGATTCGATTCTCACAGTTCGACCGTGGGGGCGAAGAGTGTTCTCTTCTTCTCGTATGTGGCTTGCATTGCATCTTATCAGGCTCACCACGCTGCCTACAATCGGCATCTGTGGTCGATGCTCTCCCAGCTCCTAACATCGATGCCTGATACAGAGCAAACCAGACAGGCTATTGCCCTCTCCGCTATAGGCCTGGAGCTGGCAAGATACCAAGCAAGGGCATCTTATGGCGCCAATGAGGTGGCTTCCAGGCTTGGGGGACAGCGATCTGCATTAGGCGGACAGCATAGCTCCGTCTATCAAGGTTGTCACCCCTGGCCTGGCATAGGGTGATCCGCTCCACTTTCCGGGGACCCATCTTTTCTCCTCCAGAGCTAGGAGGCTTTTGGGGGCTTTCTCCGTCTCCCGTCCTTGGGAGTCACCTCCTAGCTCTTCTCCCACTTAGGCTTTCCTTGTGTTGTAGGGTCTTCCCTTCTGTTCCTCACCAACAGGAGGCTTGGGGTCTTGTTCCTCAGGGTTCTACCCCCTTTTTGTCAAGGGGAGGGCTGTACTCACCAAGCAGTAATGAATGGTGAAGATTGACAAGGAAGATATGAAATTACGTACCTACCCGTGAATTCTTGATCTTCTCTTGTATCTTCACCATTCATTACTAATACCCACCACCTTCCCCTCAGTGGCCTCCTTCTGTAGGCGTCTCCCCTCCCATCTCGTTCCTCTCTCCTCCATTGGCCTTTGTGCAAAAAAAAAAAAAAAAAATCTGTTTTTCCCCATTCTCTTGAATGGATTACATTTTCCTCAAGGTAGAGAGGAGCGACTACGTTGCGAATTTCTTTAATCCGAGGGAACTCTTTCTGACTGCCCTGTGGGACGATTCCTTACCTCTCCAGGTCATGTAGTTTCACAGCCTGGTGGCCATGCCCTGTCTTGGCCTCCTCAAAGTTCGGAATCCCCTGGCAGGCATTATTTTCAAAGCTTTTCCAGCTGCTGACTGAACTTGTCAGCTTCAAGCCTCTGTCTACCTTGTCTTAGCAAGTCGGATTGAGTTCTCTCTATTTTACTTACCAACTGCCTCCGAGAGGCATGTTTTTCCATACTCTTCTATGGTAGCACTTAACAGGTGCTAAGGAACTTAGTCCTCTTCCTGGATGGGCGCTCTTCCGGAACAGGTTCTGTTCGAACAGTCTAGGAGCCCTCAACTAGGATGAAGGGACTTGGCATGTTGAGAGTTCAGAGAGTTTGCCCTCTCTTGGGTCTGTTCAGGAAGTTCGGCAAAACCTCTCCTCAGTCCTAACAACTGGGATTCTTGTTCCTTATTAGTTTCAAGCCTATAAGCTTCTTAACCAACAATGCTCGAGGGCACTGTTCTCTTTCTCAACATGCCTTTCTTCTTCTTCTTCTTCTTCCTCTTCCTCTTCCTCTTCCTCTTCTTCCTCTTCCTCCCTCTCTCTGTTCCTCCCTAGAGCCGCCCCGGAAAGGAGGCCCTCTCGGTTCCTTAGGGTAGGAATTCTCTCTCCTGTCTATTCTCCATCGGCTTATTCCTTTTCACTTTATTTCCTTTCTTTTTCTCATTCCCTTGCTCTCTTGCCTCACTTTCTTTTTCTTACACTTTATTTTTGCCTCCGCCAACAGAACTGAGATAGAGGAGGAGTCTCCGGCACCTAACGGCCGCCCGCGCATGACGTGGTGTGTGGGTCCTCGAGGCGCCACCGTTGGAGCCGACTCTTAAAAAAAAAAAATAAAACTCCCGAGCAGGTGCGCCTCTGGCTAAACCCAAGCAGTAATGAATGGTGAAGATACAAGAGAAGATCAAGAATTACGGTGAGGTCGTAATTTTCATTTTCAGGCTGTGCCTTTGGCCTGTCCTCAGCACCCGGAGGTTTTATCAAATGCCTTGCAGTAGTTGCTGCAGCCTTAAGGGACAGGACCATTATGTCTTTCCTTACCTGGATGACTGGTTGTTGACCGCTCCACCAGGGACCGGCTCATACACACCATGAAGGTCACCTTCACCCTGTTTCAGAACCTAAGGATTACCTTAAGCCTCTTCAAGGCCTCTCCTTGGCCAAGTCCTAGGCTGCAGTATATATGGGTGACCTTCCTCGCTCCAGACAGAGCAGAGCACCTTCAGATGCACGCTTGGCAGGTCTCCTCCTCTCGACAGGTTCTGGTCAGATCTGTTCTAAGACTCCTGGGGCATATGGCAGCTGCCATTGCTATAGTGCCCTGGCTCGACTTTACATGAGGGTGAGCCAATTGAACCAGTGTTCAGACATCGTAGAGCAGCCTGTCTTGGTGTTGAACCCTTTATCACAGGCCCTAACATGGTGGCTAAATCCTCCAATCTTTCCAAGGAGGCGTTACCTGTGGGAGGAAACTCCCAGTCAGATTCTGACCACAGATGCATCAGGCCAGGGCTAGGAAGCCCACTTGAGAGACTGTCAGACACAAGAGACCTGGTCCTGCACGAGCTCCATCTCCACATTAATTTCCTGGAAATGAGGGTGATTCTGTATGCACTTCAGGCCTTCCAGACTGTCTTGCTGCCCAGCCCTCTGTTGATCCAGATGGACAGCATATCGGTGGTCTTCTACATAACAAGGAAGGATGAACTCATTCTTATTCCCACTGCAGGAGGTCATGAGAGTCTGGTCATGGGCAGTGGATCATCACCTGGACCTGACAGCATTCCATGTTCCAGGCGTTGAGAACAACCTGGCCGACAGCCAAAGCCAGTCTCGATCCAGGGCTCACAAGTGGGAACTTCTTCCATCAGTTGTTGAAGACCTCTTCAGCAGATAGGGACATCCAGAACTAGATCTGTTTGCCTCCCCATCTGGCGTAAAACTGCCCAGTTTCTGCTTGCTAGATCCAGGGCCTGGTGTTTTCTGGCAAGGCGCTTGTCCCTCTCCTGGACGGGAGGTTCCTTTACACCTTCCTTCCCTCCCTTCCCTTTACTACAGAGAGTTCTTCTCAAGCTGTAATCAGAGGGAGCAGAGATGATTCTAGTGGCACCCTTTTGGCTGCCCTGATTTGGTTTTCACTCCTTCAGCAACTTGCAGTGGAGCTTCCAGTCGCCCTACCCCTGTGCTGAGACTTGCTCTCCCAGGAGCAGGGAACCCTGGGTCATCTGGATCTCAAGTCTCTGCATCTCCATGTGTGGCTCCTGCAGACTTAGCTGTATCTCGATTTGGGGTTTCCGAGGTAGCAGATGTCTTTTGGCCACTAGGAAACCTTCCACCAGGGCCACTTACGTAATGAAATGGAAGCGGTTCTGCATCTGGACTACTGCTTAGATTTTGGACCCTTTCACCTGCCCTGTGAATTCAGTACTGATACGGTCTCTCCCTGTCAGACTCAAGTCTGAGCTACTCCTATCTAAAGGTGCACCTGTCTGCCATCTCTGCCTATCATGCACCTGTTGAGGACAAAACTGTTGCCCAGACAGACCTTCCCATACGTTCCTACAGGGCATTCTGCATTTGAAGCCTCCCATTAGGGACCTAGTCCCACCATGGGATCTTTATTTGTCTTGGAAAAGCTTACCTTACCACCCTTGAACCTGCTGCAAATTGAGAGCTACGCTTTCTATAAGTGAAAGTGTTATTTTAGTTGCCATTACTTCTGCTCGAAGGACTCCAAGCTTCAGGCTCTGATGTGTAAGAGCCTTATTTTGTTTTCCACAAATACAGGATGCCCTTGAGGACTAATGCTAAGTTTCTTCCCAAGGATTGTGTCAGAGTTTACACTGAATCAAGATATCCACCTTCCTGTCTGTTACCAGAGTACTCGAACCAAGGGAGGCACTACTTCATACTCTGGATATTCATAGGGTGCTTCCTTATTACTTGGGCGCACCGAGCTACTAGAAAGTCTGACCAGTCGTTTGTGTCTTTTGCCCCAGAATGCAAGGGCCCCTGTTTCTAGGCAGTGTTTATTTAAATGGTTGGTTAACTGCATTGTGTTCTGCTACAATAAGTACAACAGGCCTTTACCGGACTCTGTTAAAGGCCATTCTACCAGGGGCATGGCAGTCTCTTTCACCTCTTTGAGGAATGCGTCAGCCACTGACATTTGTGCAGCCGCTACTTGGAGTTCTGTCCACACCTTTGTCAAGCACTACAGTTTGGACATTGTATCAAGACGCAGAGCAGGCTTTGGACTGGCAGTCCTGCAAGGCCTCCTGTCCTAAACCTCTTGAGAAACCTCCACCCAGCTGAGCGCGTCTCTCCTTTGCTGCCTGGGACTGATCCCTAAAGGTGTTACCTGCTGCAAGAGCATCTCAAGGTGAGATAATACAGTTATGTAAAAACCTACACTGTAACAGTAGATCTTTGAGAGGAGCTCTTGCAGCAGGTGCTATTCCCTCCCACCTTCCCCTGATAGCTGCTTCTCCATCATGGTTATCTTTGTCTCTCCTCGTTTTTGGGGGCACCTCCTCGATTCTCTAGTCTTGCTCCTTTTGCGGGATCTCCGATGCGTGAAGTGAGGATGGTCTTGGGACTGCCCTTTATACCATACGTGGCGTTGGGGCAGGCCGACATCAGGAAGGGTCCCGCTATAGATTGCTAGCTAAGTTTTCCGTGGGATCCTGGTGCCTGCGGCTTCAGTCCTAAGGTGTTACCTGCTGCAAGTGCTCCTCTCAAAGATCTACTGTTATGGTAAGTTCTTGAGTAACTGTACATCTTACTTTGAGTAGGAGCTCTTGCGGCAGGGTGTCCTGATGGGACTATGCGCAAGCACTGAGACCCTGGAAAACTTCTCAGCCAACAATACCCTGCGAGGACCACCCGACCGTCAGCCCTGAGTACAAAAGGGGTGGACCCATCTCCACCCCAGTTCTTTTCCCACCCACGCCCCGCATATCGCAGAAGAGTTCCTGCTCATCCTGGCTTGCCAGCCCAGCTAAAGAACCTCGTTTTTTCGCTTTATCATTCATTTTCGCCAACAGTTTTGATGGTTTTCATCGTATCACGATAGCCTCGACCCCACGTTATCATAATGTCAAGTATCGCCAAATTCTGTCTAAAGATGGGCCATAGGCAGCATTTTGCCTGTGGTCTGAGCACACACCGCCGGCCTGTTCAGCCTGTAAGAAGTTCACCAGCCGAACTGGATCTGCCGCTTAAGGCCCTTAAAGCGTACCTGCTGGAATGAAATGGATTTGCACACTTCAGGGAGAGGCATAAGAAAAGGATAAATCCAAGTGGTCCGCAAAAGGACCGTAGTCGGTCCAGGCACGGTCCAGGTCCTGGTCCTGCTCCCATCAGCGGCTTTCTCCCAAGACAGCCCGTGGGTCGATGGGCTCAGGTAAGTATCCAAAGACTAAAGACCAGGCTAAGGCTGGACCTTGGAGAGGCCAGCAAAACCTAAGCTGACTCCACTAAGGGTCACCGTGAAGTCCTCTGAGGCACAAGCTTTGGCCCTGCCTTCCAAGCCCTGGCGCCACCAGTCAACTGCGCCCGCCCTTGGAGTCAAGAACACTTCCACGCCTCCGGTCATGGCCCGTCGTCTGTCCCCTTACCGATGCCAGGTGATGGGGCGATGGATCCGAATGATCCGGCGAAGGGGCTGCGCCACCATCCCCTAAGTCGCCCTCCGCCTGGGGCTCTGAAGAGGGCTCTCCTTCTAAGGTTGAAGTTCCAAATATTCCATTTCTGGGGAAGGCAGCCTCCGTTTTTCGAGAAGGACCAGCTCCAGGATCTGTTTTTCCTTCTGGTGGAGGCAGGTCCAGTAACGGACCCCCACGAGCTGGCCCGTCACGGTCCCGGACCCTTCGGGTGAACCACAGCCAGGAAGTGCTTCTTCCTCGAGGAAGACCCCGAGCAGCGCCTACACCACCTCCTCTTCCCAAGGCTCGCTCCCAATCATGGTCTGTAGACTGACACCGCGCTCTACCAGGTTGGGTAGCTGACACCGGGTCAGGTCTTACACCAGGAGCCATTCCTGTTCTGCTAGACGGACTGCTCCGGCGTCGGTCCCCTGACCGATGTCGACTCCGCCCGCCATCGGTCCCGCGACCACGCTGGTCTTTGTCGGTCAGTGAGCCACCGACGCTTGAGTGGGGCTAGCCATAAGGATAGGGTCTGGCTACTCATCAACCAGTAGCCGTCCTCCTCTGCTTTGTCTTCTACCACTTCATTTTTGGGAATTGGGGTTCCTGGAAGAGAAGGACCAGTCCCGCTCACCTCCTGACAATCCCACTTTCATGGACATCATGAGGCACATCCAAGCTTCCAGTGAGTAGGACACGGAAGACCTGGATCCGACGCCAGCGTTTGGCTAAGTACCTGAGGCAAAGGAGCCTAAACCCTTGGTGGACACATTCCAAGATCTCACGGGTGACCTGGAAGTGCCGGCTTCAGTCCTGGCAGTTCTGAAGAAATCAGACAGGCTGTATAGAGCCCGAGGATGAACCATTTTGGCGAGCACTCTCAGGCGGACTCTTCAGTTATTACGGCTGCTCACGACAAATCTAAGCATCCTAAACACCTCAGCGCACAGCCTCCTGACCGGAATCCCACTATTTGGACCAGGTGGGCAAGAAAGTGTATTCTGCCTCTACCTATTCAATTAGGTCCCTGAATTTCTTAGCCACATGGTCCAGTACCAGAATGCATTATGGGAGGCGGGGACAAGAGCTGGTTAATGCCTTGCCAGACTCTGAGAAGAAATGGAGATTCTGGACGTTCTCAATCCGGGCTCGGACGTAGGCACACATGTTTGCGTGTCTCATATGACACTGTGGATATGGCAGCCAGAGCATCAGCGTCAGGTGTCTGCCTCAGGTGCCATTCCTGGTTGAGGATCTCGGGCTTTCACCAGGATCTGCAGTCCGGCATCCAGGACTTACCGTTCCAGGGTACTGTTTTTGGGGCAGGAGGCGGAGTCTTTGATCTCTCGCCTCCAAGAGCGGGCAAATCCATCTGGTCTGTCCACCAAATGTACCATGGAGACCAGCGAAGACAGCGGCGGCCATTTCGGAAGCCCTCAGGTGGTCAAGCCGTGGTAATCAACAGGGCCAGAGAAGAGGCTTTCACAGGAGAGCTGGCAACCAGCAGCCTGGAGGCACTCCTCCCTGTGTGCCCAAGTCCTCCCAGGCCTCTCTGCCCACACCTGGCTCTGCCCAATGACTCCCTTCCGCCCTCCTCCTCCCATGGGAGGTACCAGAGGTGGGGTCACTCTCCCTGTACTTTCAGGGATGGAGCTCAATAACTGCCGACAAATTGGTCCTAGACGTCATAAGGAGAGGACATACTTTAGAGTTCATGGAGATTGCTCCAGACACTCCACCAAGGTTCTCCAGACATCCTCCTTCTCATATTCCCCTCATAGAGAGAGATACAGGCCCTCTTGCAAAACAGGATGATAGAACCAGTCCCCTGAGCCAGCGGGAAAAGGGTATTACTCCACTCCTTCCTGGTCCCAAAAGACTCAGGATGTTCGTCCCGTTCCGGACCTAAGCTCGCTAAATCTTTATATAGAGTACAAAAGGTTCGGATGGTGACCCTTCCAGGTCTTCTTCCTTTGCTGCATCAAGGGACTGGCTCTGCTCCCTGGACATGCAAGATGCGTATATGCATGTCGGGTCTTTCCCCTCACAGGAAGTTCCTGAGGTTCCACTTCCAGGGGAGCATGATCAGTTCGAGTTCTTCTATTTGGCCTCTCTTTCGGCTCCTCGAGTCTTCACATGAGTGTTTGGCAGTGGTGGCGCGGCTCTAAGGCGTCAGCGGCATTCGTCTTCCTTACCTGGACACATTGGCTGCTAGCCCTGCTCAAGGTCACGCTGTTTCATGGTCTCGGAGATACGATACCTCTTCCGAGACTTGGGGAACACCCTGAACCCTCCAAAGTCTTCCCCAGAACCCAGCCAAAGACCTGCCTTTATTGGAATGGTCCTGGATTCGGTCCGGGCATGGCTTTTCTACCTCTGGAGAGGGCAATCGCCTGAAGAGAGAGCTGGATCGGTTCTAGTAACTCCTCAGGTCTCAGCAAAGACCTTCCTCAGACTTCTGGGGCACATGGTGGCAGCCATTCCAGTTACTTCTCTGGCCCGCCTCCACGTGAGAATCCCACAATGGATGCTCAGGGTGCAGTGGGATCAGTGCTCAGGCGACCTCGACCACACGGTCACAGTCACAGAGCCAGTAAAGAGAATGCTTCTTTGGTGGATGGATCCTCTCAATTTAGAAAGAGGGTCTCCTTCTGTCCGGAGACCCCAAATCATACCCTTATGATGGATGCCTCGGATTTGGGGTAGTGGGTGCATCTAGGGGCCCACCAAACACAAGGCGTTTGGACCCCTGAAGCGTGAACTCCACATCAATGTCCTGGAGATGCATGGTCCTCAGTCGCTACTACGCCTTTCAGGAGGACCTCATGCCAGGCTCTCTTCTGGTTCAGATGGACAATATGGCAGTTGTCTTCTATATCAACAAGCAAGGGGAGCTCATTCTTACCCCTATGCAGGAGGCGATGAGGGTCTGGTATTGGTCACTGGAGCGGCACATCACTCTCTCCATGTGCACGTCCCCGTGTCCTCAACGACTTGGCTGACAGTCTTAGCAGATCTCGGTCCAGTGCACACAAGTGGGAGCTACTGCAGTCAGTAGCGGACCAGCTGTTCGACAGATGGGGTCATCCAGATCTGGACCTGTTTGCGTCACCAGGCAACGCCAAACTGCCAGTTTTCTGCTTCGAGAGCCCGCGCCTGGTGTTTTCTGGCCAGATGCATTGTCCTTATGTTGGGCAGGGAGGTTTCTACGCCTTTCCTCCCTTTCCTCTTGTCCAGAGGGTTCTGTTGAAGTTACAGGCCGAGGGGCAAATTATTCTGATCGCCCCACTGTGGCATCGGCAGATTTGGTTCCCACTACTTCAGTGGCTGTCCATGGAACCTCCAATCCCGCTGCCAATATGCGCAGTTGCTGTTCCAGGAACAGGGCTCGCTAATCCATCCCGATCTCCGATCCTTACACCTTCATGATTGGCTCCTTCAGACGGAAAATACAGGTACCGGCACGCCAGACGTGGCAGATGTTCTTGCCGGCAAGGAAGCCCTCCACGCTGCCTCCACTTACGCTATGAAATGGAAGCGGTTTTGTTTGTGGGCCTCATCTCACCATCTGGATCCCATTACCTGTCCAGTGAACTCAGCTCTTCAGTATCTCCTCTCCTTTCCTTATATCAGCAAGGCTTGAGCTACTCCATAAAGGTGCACACGTAGGCCATCTCCGGCTTATCATGCCCTTCCGGGTGACAGAACCGTAGCCCAATTGGATGTGGCCCGCACCTTTTCGGAAATCCTTCATATGAGACCTCCCATTTGGGATCCTGTCCCACCCTGGGAACCTCCTTTTTGTGTTGGAGAAGCTTACTCTTCCTCCGTTTTGAACCCGCAGCAGATTGTGAGCTGCGATATCTTTCTTGGAAGGTTTGTTTTTAGTTGCCATTACTTCAGCTTGAAGGGTTTCGAGCTTCAGGCTCTGATGTATAAAGAGCCGTACTTAATTTTCCACAGGAAAGGGTTTCCCTGAGGACCACCCTAAGTTTCTTCTGAAAGTGGTCTCGAGTTGACCCTCAACCAGTCGGTTGACCTTCTAGTTTATTTCCTTCACCCTCTAACAGAGGAGCGCTCTCTATCACACCTTGGATGTTCACAGGACGTTTAAGTATTACCTTAAGTGAGCGGCTAACCACCGTAAATCGGAACAACTGTTTGTGGCCTTGCGCCTACAGCACTTGGGTAGGTCGGTGTTCAAGCAGACCATTTCTAAATGGATTGTCCACTCATCTCTGTTTGCTATGAAAAGCACAACAAGCCCTTCTGGGCCGGTTAGGGGTCACTCTACCAGGGAGTGTCTGCTTCTTTGCCGTGTTATGGAGCGTGTCCATTAAGGATATTTTGTGACCGCCACTTGGAATTCAGTGCATACTTTCATAAAGCACTACAGCTTGGACATTGCCTTCAGACACTGTGCTGGCTTCTGGCCCAGCATTCCTTCAGGGACTACTGTCTTGAGCTTCTATTTTCAGCTTTATCTCCACCTCCTGGGGTCGATTACCTCCTTGGCGGGGGACTGCTTGGGATTCAGTCCTAATTGTGATAGTCTGCTGCAGAGTTCCCACTCAGTAAGATAGTACAGTTACGTGAGAACTTACTGTAACAGTAGATCTTCGAGAAGAGCTCTTGCAGCAGGCAATATTTCACCCTCCTTCCCCCCTCTGAGGGTGTACAGGTTCCATCTTAGTGCTTAGCTCCATTCTCCTGTCAGGGCTCGTTCACGGACTTGGCGGGCGAACTGGGGTGGGCAGGTCTGCCCCTTTTGTACCAGAGCTGACATTGGGGTGGAGCCGATGTGGGGCAGTCCCTGCTGGGTATTGCTGGCTGAGAAGTTTTCTGGAGGGTCCTAGTGCTTATGGCACAGTCCTAATTTGATAGCCTGCTGCAAGAGCTCCTCTCGAAGATCTACTGTTACGGTAAGTTCTTACGTAACTGTATTTTTGTGAGTGTGCATACATGACAGGTGATCTCATTCATCCAATGAGGAGAAGTATCCCCAGGACACATCTGAAAACTAGATCTTACTTGAGAGGGCTCTTGCAGTGAGAGCAATAATACATTAGTACTGAGCCAGGCACTAGGACCACATGGAAAACTTTACTTAGAGTCTGGCGGAGACCACGCACCAATGACTACGTGGCCGACATCAGCCCGATGCTATATATTGGGCTCGTCCCCCACCGCCCTCCAGCTCTTTCCTGCTGTTGACTTGTGCACGTTGGACCTCGCGGAATGCTGCTGTAGTCAGCTGCCATTTTCTGTAAGTATATCTTTCCATTTTCTTTTAAAATTCTAGTGTTTTCATTGTCAGATTACATGTCTTCTCCAACTCCTTCTGAATCACATCAGAACAAATGCTTCTGCAGCAAGCAGATCCTGGAGAAAGACTGCCATACTGTGTCTTCTGTGCTGGGCCTGACCACAACATCGAGGGCTGTGAGGCCTGCCAGAAGTTTAACCATGCCACACAGAAATGCCGTCAGCAAGCCTCGAAGTCCATCTTCTAAAACAAAACTCACTTCCATGGAAAAGGAGCTGAAGCAGATGTGGGCGTTTCATCCTCTAAGGGGTCTTCTGACTCCCACAAGCAGAAGAAGAACAAGGAGACTGGGATTGGTCCTCTTCCAGGCCCCTGCCTCTTTGGAGACCAAGGTCCACGAGCAGCCTTCTTCCAGCAAGGAAGCACCCTCCGGCCAAACCTGTCCCTTCCACATCAGGGCAGACATTGCCCCCAACTGAGCTGGGCATGGTTTAGGCGGGCACTTCTGGAGATTCGGAGGCTCCTTCCACTCTTAGGCACTTAAAACCTGCAGGTTTAAGCCAGTGGTTGGGCTCATAAGTTGGCTAACGGTTCCTCTGATGACCACACATCCTCGGCTCACGTCTGACCCCAATTTGAGGTCTGGCATTGATCTCTCTGACCAGCACCCACTGCTGCACTAGCCGCAGCCGCCCTGGGAGGAATTCCTCCCCAGACCCTACTCCACCGCCCTTGGTGGATCCTCTGGCTTTGACTACTTTTCCAGAGCTGGAGAAGTGGCCACCTGCTAGTCCTACTGATCTGCCAGCTGGATCACCAGATCTACCACTCCGGACCTCCCTGGGATCCTCCGGCCCCACGCCATGGGTTCTTTCCATTTTGGACCATCTGCTTCTCTCCAGACTACGGAGGGACCCCCACCAGCCTTTCGGGCTGGACGCCAGGCATCCCTCCCTCAGGCCTGAAACTGGACACTATTTTGCCAGGGCCATCAGGTATCCCATCAGGGCCTTCACTAGGTCCTTCGGCACCACCGTCTGGTCCTTCACCAGGTTATCCTGTGCCAGGCCATCCCATGCTGGGCGGCCCCTCCAGGGTATCAATGTCAGGGTACCCAACACTGGGCTACCCACACCAAGGTACCTTACACCGGCTTTACTATGCTGGGATATCCAACATCCGGGTACCCAACGCTGGTTTACCCCCACGCCAGGCTATCCGCAGGTATACCAGCTTCCTGCACAGCCACAGGTGGATTACGAAACTTTGTTTGAGTCTTGGTGGAGCAAGACCATGACACAGCTGGTCTTGGAGCTGGACTGTTGTCAGCCAGTCTCAGTCTCCATGCTGGCCTGTTCAACACCCACCCTCGGTCTCTCTGCCCAGTGGAGACTAGTCCCTCCACTTGAGTCACATGCTGGATCTCTCCATAGTGGAGGATTAGGAAAGTGGATTGGTAAAACCTCAAAAGGAGGTCCCCTGTGAAGATCACGGTCTCTGGACAGCAGCCCTTTGTCAGGTCCTGACTCAGTTCTTCCTCCTCGGCCTCGGGCTATGATCCCTCCTGGAGGACCCTAAGACCAAGGAGACTCCCAAGTCTCCCCTGAGGACCCTTCCTTCATGGAGATCCTCAAAAGATTCAGGAGGTCAGTGGTTGCAAGACTGAGGAGTAGGATCCTCAGCATAGGAGATAAGTGGAGCACCTCGACCTGCCGGAGTTGACTCCCTGCTTATCTCCCGTGGATTGGGCCTCACGATGACCTAGCCACTACAATTTGGCAACAGCCATCATCGGTAGCCGCTGTCTCTAAGAAGGCAGACAAATTGTACTATGCCCTGGAAGGCAAGGACCACCTCAGCACTTATCCAAATGCTGACTCAGTGGTTACAAATGCAGTCCTTGACCACTCCAGTACACCTAAGCACATGAGTACCTCTCCTCCAGATAAAGTCAAGGAAATGGACCAATATGGATGTAGGTGTACTCGTCCTCCACCTTGGCATTGAGGGCTCTAAACTGTGTTGCCCACATGGTCTGCTACCAGAATGCTATCCTGGGGCGCTAAAGTCTGAGTTTGAGGCCTTGCCTGTTTCTGAGACCAAGGCCAAGATTCAACAGACTGTCCAGATGGCAGAGATCACCTGCCGCCACACTTTACGCAACTTACGATGCTGTTGCTGCTTCTGCTCGGAACACTGCAACAGCGGTTTGCCTATGCAAACATTCCTGGCTGGGTCTCTGGATTTGCCCAGGATGTCCAGTCCTCCACCCTGGATGCCCCTTTCCAAGGCTCTGTGCTCTCTGGGAGGGGCGTCAAGTATCTCTTGTCTGACCTTCAAGAGAGTGGCAAGGCTCTGTGCTCTGTACAGTCTTTGTACCATACCAGTACTAAGGCTAGGCAGCCCTTTCGCCACCATCAATTGCATCAGACTAAGCCACAGCCGCCAGGATCAAGGCAAACATCAGGCTTCTCCTGCTGCAGCCACCCGCCCGGCCAAGTCTCCAAGAGCTTCGGGGCTCCCCAAAGCCTCCTCTGCCTTTTGACTCGATCCCACCCCTTCTCCACTTCTAGTTCTGGAGGAACAAGTATGGGGCAGATTTGCCAGTCACCTGCCTGGGTGGGAGGCGATCACATCAGATTTGTGGGTCCTTCAGCTAGTTGCTCAAGGTCACATACTGAAATTCATAGAGAGACCTCCAGAGAACCCTCCAGCTCTCTCACACTACCCACAAGGTCACATTCCCCTCATCAGGGAGGAAATGTGAGCTTTTAAGAAGTCTTCCATAGAGCCCAATCCTCCAAATCAGGCAGGAAGGGGGTATTCAAACAACATGAAGTCTTGCTGTATTCTGACTATTGCAGTTAGGTTCTGCCTTTCAACTGCCCGGAGAACAGAGAGTTAAACTTTCCATGGCCAGCATGGAATGTTCACCTAGCTCGGTTGAAGTCCCCGTCTGCTGTTTAAACTCCAACTGTCAGATTCTTTACTCCATTCACTGAACAGTTGCTCCGAGATTCCTCCTATGCTCTGTTCAAAAAGTCGGTTAAAGTGTGGTTTTAGCTCGGTTTCTTCGAATTTCTGCTACGAATCTGTCGGTTTAAGTCTCTGTCTGTGGTACCGTGAGTACTAGATAGGTTTTACATTTAGTTTATGTGTGGAACTTGTAAATTTGGATCGGTTGACTGAACCGATCAGTTTAATTAAAAAGTTTGTGAATTTACTTAGAGTGTGGTAACCGGTCCGTATCTGTTCTAAAAAAGCGGATTTTATTACGTTTAAGACGGGTAACACGGTCAGGAACCGATAGAGTCTTACCTGGCGGATTGCCAAAAAAAGGGTAAGTTTTGGATAGGATTGGCCATGTCTGAGAAACCCAAGAAAAAACCGGGCCCACTGGGTTTCAACACTGCAGTGCGTGTGGGAAGCCTTTGCTAGGCTGATCCCCACACCACTGTGTTTATTGTCTGGGGCTTGACCACCTCGATTCAGACTGCCAAATTTGTAAGAATTTTTCCCAAAGCTACCCTGGATAAGAGAGTAGGTAAACTGAGGAAAGGGAGGCCGAGAAGTCTGCTGACCCGATGGCCAGCCCGGTTCGGTTCGACCGAACCAGAAGGAGTGCCCTCTGACCAGGGTGATACTTCTTCGGGCAAAAGGAGACCAATTCTGAGAGTCGGTTCCGGTTAAAAGGAAGAAAAAGATAAATCGTCCGGTTCGGATCCAGAAAGTCATACTCCGACCACTGATGAGATAGCCAAAGCGATAAGAATAGTACAATTGCTAACCGGTTCTGGCGAACGGCACCATCTGTCAGGGCTCGGTTGGTCGGTTCTCGATTCGGATTACACTTTCAGAAGAATTTTATGAACCGGAGGAGGAGGAGGAGGAGAGTATGAGGATGATGATGGTGATTATGAAAGTCTGGATGTGCCTATTGACCTGGACATCTCCCCAGACAGACCTTCAGGTGTTTCTCCTCCTAGGCTTTCTGAATCCCTTCCCATTTTATGTTTTACAAAAAGTGGCTGAAACCCTCCAGCTTCCAATGGAAAAGCAGTAGAGGATCAGGATGAGCCTGATTTTGTTGAAATGATGGACATCCCAGAGTCCAGGAGACTGTCTGTTCCCTCCATAAATCTTTGGGAAACAGACAAATAAAATTTTAAGACTCCTAACTCCATACCTCCTGTGGACAGATGAATGGACAACAGGTACACCTTTTCAGGCTCGGACATGGGTTCCTTTCTCAGCAATACAGCCATGTTGGGGTAGTGCAGGCTGCTGCCTGTGATAAGGCAAGTATCCTTGGCCCCCCAGAAAGGAGTCCAGGAGGATTGATGCCATGGCAAATAAGCAGTACATGGCAGCATCTTTGGGACTCAGGCAGGCTAACTATATGGCCTACACAGCTGGTTACCAGAAGTCCAAATGGGACACTGTGCTGGCTCTGGCTAAACAGGCCCCTGACCAGCTTGCCAAGGAGCTGGAGCAGGTGGCTGCAGATGGGATTGAGGCATTCAAGGTGCAATTTCATGCTGCTGTGGACTCCAATGATGTTTCATCAAGAGTCATGGCTACATCTGTGGCCCTTCAGAGGATGGCTTGGCTCAGATGTACTAGCCTATCACAGGATACCCAGGCTAAGGCCATGGATTTCCCTGTTACTGTAATTCTCTGTTTGGGGAGCAGACAGAGAACTACATGAAAAAAGATGGATGAGTACAGGACCACCTACAGGAGCGCTCAGGCCAAAGAAAGGCAAGCCACTCTCAAAGGCAGCAGTCCAGGGGCAGGGGCAGGCCTTTTCAAAGGCCTTTACCAAGCCAGGCCTCTTCTTCTTCTTACTCAGAGGGGTTCTTCAGAGGGAGAGGCAGACGGGAATGAGCAGGCCTGCTTCCACCCCTCAGCCTAAAGCCCCTGCCAAGCAGATACCTGATGGGTCTGCCTGCCCATTCTTCAATACCTGTAGGGGCAGGCTGGATTACTTTGTCCAGGACTTGAAGTCTCACATCAGACAAGTGGGTCCTGGAAGTAGTAAGCCAGGGACTGGTTCTCAGCTTCAAAAAATTTCCCAAGATGATAACCAGATCCTTTCCACCTGCAAATCCATCAGAGACCCTTGCCCTCGAGGCAGAGGTTTCCTCCTCCTGGCTCTCAGAGCCATAGAGAGGGTTCCTACCTACACAAGGGCAAAGGATTGTACCAGGTACTTCCTAACCCCCAAAAGACAGGAGAATGGCGGCCCATCCTGGACCTCAGATATCTGAACAAGCACTTTTAAAACCAAAGTTCAAATGGTGACTCTGGGAATAATTCTGCCCTCTCTAAGGCCAGGGACTGGCTAGCCTCCTGGACCTCAAAGATGCCTATTTTCACATTCCCATCAGGTGCTCCCACAGAAAGTACCTCAGGTTCGAGTTGCCCTCAGGCCACTATCAATTCAGAGCAATGCCCTTTGGCTAACATCAGCCCCAATGGTGTTCACAAAGTGCCTGGTAGTAGTGGTTGCTTTCCTAAGGAGAAAAAAGATTCCATCTTTCCATACTTGGACGACTGGCTAGAGTGGGTCAGTCTCCAGACCAAGTCAATCTGCAAATAACTCAGCAAGTGCTCACTTCCTTATGCTTCCTCCTCAATCTTCCAAAGTCAGTTCTCGAGGCAGTACAGCTCCTCACCTTCATAGGGGCGGAGCTGGATACAATAAGGCAAGAGCCTTCCTTCCTGGACAGGGCAAGGACCCTTATGGAACTGGCCTCTTCATTCACCCTTCAGGTGTCTCGACCAGCAAGGCAATTCCTGCAGCTTCTGGGCCACATGGCAGCCTCTGCAGCAGTGGTCCAGGAGCAAGATTTCAGATGAGGGACATTCAGTTCCACTTAAGAGCCTTCTGGTCCCAAAAAGGATTCCCTACCAAACTAGTCTCAGTGACTTGATCCCTGATCCAGGCTTTGCAGTGGTGGCAGGATCAGGACAGTTTGAGACAAGGAGTTCCTTTGTCACTCAGTCTCATTCAGTGATACCACAGATGCCTCCCTGCTGGGCTGGGGAGCCCACCTGGGGATCTTACCACCCAAGGGCTGTGGTCACCTCAAGAATCTCTGCTTCACATCAATCTCTTGAACTCAGAGCGTGTTTCTGGCACTGCAAGCCTTTCAAATCTGTACAGAACAAGGTGGTCCAGATCAGAACAGACAATTCCACCACAATGTGGTACATCAGCAAGCAAGGAGGCACTGGTTCACGGCCTTGTGCACAGAAGCAATGAATTTGTGGTCCCTGGCCTATTCCTGCAAACCTCTCTGACAGCAGTTCACCTCCCAGGAAGGACAATGTCCTAGCAGATGCTCTCAGTAGGATATCCCAGGGCCATCACAAATGTACCCTAGATCCCCTAGTTTTGAAAGTGATTTTCTCAGATGGGGCACTCCACAGATAGATCTTTTGCAGCCCCAGACAATCACCAACTCCTCTCTTTTGTTGCAGATCCCTAGTCCTGGGCTCATTCCCCGGGATGCTCTGATTCTGAATTGGGAAGGAAATTTCTGTATGTTTTCCCCTTCCCCTCCTGTTAAAGGTGTTAGTCAAGATAAGGTCACAACCATGCAAAGTGATTCTGATTGCTCCTGACTGGGCCAGACAGCCCTGGTACCCCCTGTTGCTGTCCTTAGCAGTCCACCTTCCCCTGTCTCTTCCCAGGAATTACAACCTGTTGACATCCTCTCAGGGGAGGATTTGGTACCGAACCTCAAGTCTCTCAATCTCAAGGCATGGCTCTTGAAGAGTTAAGAGTTTGCTGATCTTCAGCTTTCTCAAGGGGTTCTGGATATCCTTAAGGCTTTGAAAGCCTTCCACCAGGAAGACTTACAACTCCAAATGGAAAAGGTTCACTATTTGGTGCTCTAATAAGGATATTTCTCCAGAATCTGCTGGGTTGCCTACAGTTCTGGACTATATGGTCCATCTCAATGGCTTAGGCCTTAGGCCAGCTACACTTAAAGTGCATTTGGCAGCTGTTTCTGCCTTCTTGTCAGTAGGCAAGCCCTCTGTCAGCCCATCCTGTGTTTTGTAAGTTCTTCAAGGGATTGCTGCACACCAATCCCCTCTTTAGGACCCTGCTCCTGCTTGGGACTTTAATGTTTGCATTGCTCAGCTTATGCAACCACCCTTTGAGCCTTTGTCCTCTGCAGAGCTTAAGTACTTGACTTGGAAAACTGTGTTTTGGTAGCCATTACCTCTGCCAGGCGTATCAGTGAATTACAAGCCCGTCAGTGGAGCCTGATTTCATCTCTTTCCATAGAGATAAAGTGGTCCTAAGAACTAACAGGAAGTTTTTGCCTAAGGTGGTTTCAGATTTCCACCTTAACCAGTCTATGTCTCTCCTGTTTTCTTCACTGACCATTCCTCCTCTGGAGAGGAGGCTGCACAGCTTGGATGTTAAAAGGGCCTTAGCTACTACATAGGCGCACCAAGGGTCACAGGTTTGAGTCCCTCAGTTGTTCCTCACATATGGAGAGGTCGGTAAGGGCAAACCTGCCACTAAGAGATCTGTTGCCAGGTGGATTGTCTCTTGTATAGAATTCTGCTATGAAAACTGGGTAGAACTCCACCCTCAGGCCTGAGGGCTCACTCTACTAGTGGTACAGTTGCTTCCTGGCTGCTGCCAGGGATATTCCTATCTTAGAAATTTGTCAAGCAGCCACCTGGAAAACAGTCCATACATTCTCCAAGCATTACTCTGGATATCCAGGCTAGGAGTGATGCTCGGTTAAACACAGCAGTACTTCAGAGCCTATTCCCAAAGTAGGTTCTGTCCCGCCTCCATGGAGGTACTGCTTGGTAGTCTCAATAGTCAGAATACAGCAAGACTTCATGTTGTTTGAAGAAAATTACTCACCTTAGTAATGTTGTTTCTTCTAATGGAGTCTTACTGTATTCTGACCTCCCTCCTCCTCCTCTCAGAACCTGGTTTTTGGGATGTGGGTGGGCAGGAGCAGTGTTGGCACCCTAGGGGTGTCCTTTTCACCCTCCTTACTTTGGGTGTGTATGTTGTTTTGTTTTTGGGTTTTCTGACTCGAGTCTTTGCTTTGAAACCAAAAACCCTTTTTAATAAATTTAGTTGCTAGTTGGCTAGTGTGAGTTTTACAGTTTCCACACACAACTTCTAGTGAGTATTGCTCATAAAGATCTGACGGTTGAGTTTAATCAACGCAGACAGGGGCTTCAACTGAGCTTTAGTGAACATTCCATGCTGGCCATGGAAAGTTTAACTCTTGTTCTCCGGGCAGTTGAAAGGCAGGACCTAACTGCAATAGTCAGAATACAGCAAGACTCCATTAGAAGAAACAACATTACTAAGGTGAGTAATTTTTCTTATTCCCACTTCTTCCTGATACAGAAAAAGATGGGAGATCTTCAGCTAATATTGGACCTCAGCATGCTCAGTCTATACATCAGTATAAGAGATTCCACATGCTGACCCTCCCAGATCTGTTGCCACTGCTCCACCAGGGACACCGGCTCTGCGCACTGGACATGCAGGATGTGTACTTGCATATCCCAGTCTTTCCTGCCCACCGCCCGCCACTTCCTCAGGTTCTCTTTCCAGGGGAGCATTTTCAGTTCAGAGCCCTCCTTTGGCCTTTCATTGGAACCCAGGGTGTTTACCAAGTGCCTAACAGTAGTGGCAGTGGCTTTCTGATGCCAGGGTCATTATGTTTTCCATGCCTCGACGACTGGCTTCTGTCAGCTCCATCAGGGACAGCGTGGAAGTCTCTCTGGAGGCTACCCCAGATCTGCTCCTCCAAGTGTGGCTTACGATGAACTACTGCAGGTCTCACCTCACACCCTCCCAGCGCCTCCAGTTTATTGGGGCAGTGCTCACAGCCCAGGGCAGGCATTCCTTCTCTTTGACAGGACATAAACATGGCAGCAGGCCAGGCAAGTGGCCTCCAGCCACTGGACTCACGCCAGATCTGTTCTGCGCCTCCTAGGCCTGATGGTGGAAGCCATCCCCATCGTTCCTCTAGCCAGACTTTACATGTGGATAATGCAGTGGATGCTCAGTGTTCAATGGGATCAGAGGTCAGATGACCTGGACCACAAGGTTCTGGTATCCAGCCCTATGCGGCAGGACCACCTCTGGTGGCAGGATTTGGGTAGTCTCTATAGAGGGGTTCCTTCAGCTTCCCCTCCAGCCCAAACCCTGACTATGGATGCCTCCATTCAGGTCTGGGGGGTTCATTTGTGGAATCACAGAACCCAGGCATCCTGGTCCCAGAAGGAGCTCTCTTTGCTCATCAGCATGCTAGAGATGTGTGCGGTGCTGTATGCCTTTCTGACGTTCCAGCCTCTTCTCCTCCCGGTCCACTCCTAGTCCAGTTGGGCAACATGTGCATGGTCTGGTACCTGAACTAACAGGGAGGCACACAGTCTTGTCCCTGTGCAGGGAAGCAATGCATATGGGAACTGGGCAGTTTGACACTGCCTCCAGCTTACAGCAGTATATGTCCCAGGTATTCACAATGTCCCTAGCGGACAGTCTCAGCTGCACTTAGGCAAGGGTAACGAGTGGGAACTGTGGCAGTCAGTGGTTGAGAATATCTTTGACCTCTGGGGTCGCCCAAATCTAGATCTGTTCGCCTCCCCATACAGCATAAAACTTCTAGATCTTATCTGGTCAGTCTTCACCATTCATCACCTTTGGGTATAATGCTGGAGGTCCCATGACCCCACAGGAGCTCTTTTTTTGGATGGCGGAGTCGGCCTTGCCATCGGCGCTGCCCTCGAGGCCGGCTCTGCGTGGCACTCGCGGGTTGGCCATAGGTGTCGGCGATCCCGCCTCCCGCCAGTTCGCCTACCAGAGGTCATACTCGTGAAGCTCTACTGCAAGAGGCCTGTTGTTGCATCGAAGCTTCTCGCTCCATTATCTCTTAATGCCGAGTCCCTTGACTCGTGAGTATCAAATATTTTCCTGCCAGTTCCTCTGTCCGCCACCACTTGGCGTCACCTGGTAAGACTGTTCCTTTTCTTTTATTAGCGATGGCGACTCTTATTTTGTCTGTAGGTCATGTCGGCGGTCGGGGGGCTAGAAAGTTGTAAGATGGGAAAGCCCCTATGTGTCAGTGCCCATGCGTCGTATACCTGTCACCCCAGCATAACTGCGCCTCGCAGGTCTTGGCCCGGCCACATGACATGGATTTATGCGATGCCTGCTTCTCCATGGACCATCGTGTCATCAAACAACGACATGGAACATTGACCATCTCCGCTGACTTTCAGGGACGGGCGATACTCGTTGGGGCCAAGCCACGGTCTTTGACCTTTCCTCCAGGTCCCTACCAGTTCTATATGGACCGCAGAGGGCGGGCCTCTGCTGCTAGTAGTCTGCGCCATTGCGAAGCCCCTTCCGCAGTGCAAGGAGGCCCACTCTGTTCCCCTTGGGGCATGGGCGGAGGCACTGCTTTGGCAGCCACCCTTCGGGGTGAAGGCTCTCCTGTGTCGCCCATCGGCTTGAAGTCCTGTGACTGCACCGCCTTGGGCCTCGTGCCATTCATGGTGCTAGAGGGCCCTGATGGCACCATCATCGGCACTGGTCCGTTGCTCAGCGCCATCTCTACTGTCAGCGCCATTTGCGATGTTGATATACATAGAACATAGATACATAGACAGTGTCAGTAGATAAGGGCCTATGGCCCACCCAGTTTGCCCATTTCAGCTTGTAGTTCAGTTTATGTTTTCCTAGAAGTCTGTTGCCCTCACCCCTGACCTCCAGAATTCCTTTATGTCTATCCCATGCATTCTTAAATCCCGTGATTGTTTCAGCCCCCACCACTTCCTGTGGCAGGGTGTTCCACTTGTCCACCACCTGCTCTGTGAAGAAATTCTTCCTCATGTTCTCTGAATCGCTCCTCCTCCAACTTCATCCCATGCCCTCTAGTCCTGGAACATCTTTTCGCTTAAAATAGTGTATTCCTGCACCCTGTTCCTCCCTGTAAGATACTTGTATGTCTCTATCATGTCCCTATCTCCTCCTCTCCTCCAGGGAGTACATGTTCAGTTCCTTCAACCTGTCTTCATAGGACTTATGATGCAGTCCATGCACCATCTTTGTTGCCCTCCTCTGAACCTTCTCTACCCTGTCTATGTCCTTACGTAGGTATGGTCTCCAGAACTGTACAATGCATCTAGGTGGGGCCTCACTAGTGTCTTGTATAGCGGAATTATGACCTCCTTTCCTGCTGGTGATGCCCTGCCTATACATCCCAGCATCCTATTTGCTTTACCTGCTGCCTTGTCACACTGTTTGCCTCTGCCTTGAGGTCATCAGAGATGATAACCCCAAGATCCCTTTCCTGCTTTGCATGCTATATCCTCACCCCCTAACTGATATATTGTGCCAGGGTTTTGTGCCCCATATGCATTATCTTGCACTTCTTTGCATTGAATTTCAACTGCCAAACCCCTGACCATTCTTCAAGTTTCTGCAGGTCCCTTCTCATTCTGTCTACACCCTCTGGTGTGTCTCTCTGTTACATAACTTTGTGTCATAAGCTTAACAGTGAAATTCTGCCTTCTAGGTCCCACGCAATGTCACTGATGAAGATGTTGAATAGGACCGGTCCCAGCACTGATCCCTGTGGTACCCCACTGGTCACTCTTCCCTCTGTGGAGTGACAGCCATTTACCACCACCCTCTGTGTCCTGCCACCCAGCCAGTTACCTACCCACCACACTGCTGTCCTGCCCACACCCATATTCCCCAGTTTGTGTAATAGTCTTCTATGTGGCACAGTGTCAAGGCCTTGCTGAAGTCCAGAAGGCCATGTCACTGCCCCCCTGATCCACCTCCTAGTCACCCAGTCAAAATTCAACG
This sequence comes from Neoceratodus forsteri, assembly GCA_016271365.2. Taxonomy (NCBI): domain Eukaryota; kingdom Metazoa; phylum Chordata; order Ceratodontiformes; family Ceratodontidae; genus Neoceratodus; species Neoceratodus forsteri. The sequence continues at coordinate 1,184,511,047 of CM057450.1, read as the reverse complement.
AGGTTGGTCTGACATGACCTCCCCTGGTGAAACCATGCTGCCTTGGGTCCTGTAGTCCATTGACAACCGGATGGTCCACCAATCTCTCCTTCAGTAGTGCTTCCATGATCTTCCCCACTACCGAGGTGAGGCTGACTGGTCTGTAGTTCCCTGCTTCTCTTTGTTCCCACTTTTGTATAAGGGAACTACATCTGCTGTCCTCCAGTCTTTGGTACCTCCCTGTTTCCAGTGATCAGCTAAACAGGATAGCCAGAGGTTCAGCCACCACCTCTCTTAGTTCTTTAAGGACCCTGGGGTGCTGATGGTGCCGTCGGAGGCTCTCGGTGCCATCCTTCATTGTTTCTCAGAGACGGCATCGTGGTTGAGCATGGTGCCATGTCAGCTCTGGTGCCACTTGCAGCGCTGGCGAGGACACTGGCGCCGTGGGGAATTTCCGATCTCGGCGCCATTTGCGGTACTGAGAGGTTGAGTCGGAGCCATTATTGGTGCTGTCTCTGGCCCTCGGCGCCACTTGCGCATCGCGGGTCGGATGGCCGTGACAGGCCCCAGCCCTGATACTGCTGCCGCCCCTCAGCACTGTGTCTTCTTTGTGTGCCATTCACGGTGCAGTTGCGGTCTTCGCGCTGACTCTGGTGTAGTCACTTGATCGTGTGCCCCATTCAGTCGGGATGTCAGTGGCGTCCACGTATGGTCTTATTTATTTTATTTATTTATGACTTTGATAACCGGTAAGTGCATTGATCCCAGGGACCGCTTAGGCACACTCTAGCCACATAACATGGCACAGAATGACAGAGAATACAAAACGAGAATACAAATGAGCAACTAATTACACATGACGAGATAGATTCAGATACAGCAATTAAAGAACAATGCATTGGTAAGGTACAAGTCCAGTGGTGACAGCGAAAGCTGTTTACAATAACGTGCTTGGTACACAGACGGCAGTTGTTTGCAAGGTAATTACAAAGGTCGGGTGTGCATGTTTGCCAAACATAGCATATACGTGGGTAACAACTAAACAGTCGTCATGCATTGAAATAGAATACAGTATGTACAAGGCTGTGAGGTGACACATCATTAACCTATAGAATAATAACAGGCGGGCACAGTGTAGGCAGGGGACTGGGTGGGTATGTGGGAAACCCCTAGTTGTTGGGAGACTGGTGCGGCTAGGTGGGTAAACCCCTAGGAGTTAATTGCCTAGTGTTGCCAGGTGGGTACATCTGGGGGCAGCGGCAGGAGGGTTTGCCAGGAGCCATGTTTCAAGTGCGATTTGAAGCTGAAGTGAGTGTTGATGGTTCGGAGTTCAGCCAATAGGCTGCTCCACTGTGAGGGGTGGCTGCAGACCAGACCCTGCTGCCCATGTTGGTAGATACCCTGGGGATAGTTAGGTGGTGAATACCAGTTGAGCGGAGGCTACAGTGTAGGGTACGGGTTTTGAGGAGGAAGGTAAGGGGGATTCGGTGTCCATGCGGATGACATGGTCCACCATGCTGCTAAGGGCAAAGTCGAGCGTCCCTGCAGTGGTAGCCATCCCAGGTATTGTATAGTGTGCAGTGGTGGTGGAAAAAGGGGCCAGTAAAGCAACGGTCTGGCATAGGACTTGATCTCCACCTCCTTGGAGGTGGAATCAGACTCTGGGTCAGGTAGGCAGTCTGACTCTCTGGAGTTGGCTGCTCATGTGGACACCTTGGTAATGTCCTCGACAGACCAGAGCCAACTCCCTCTGAGAAGTGGACAGTTGCTTCCGGGGCCAGGGTCAGGGGTGCTGACTGGCAGGCAGTGATGCAGGCTACCATTGCTCTGCAGCTTGGCCTCAGAGGGTTTTCGGACCCTCAGTGGTGGTACCTCCTCAGGTGGTGTGCCTGGATCACCCAACTTTTGGGCGCCAGAGCACCCACAGGAGGGAGGGTGCTGCTCCCTGGATAGTCCCTTCGGAGGCTGACCAGGGTTGCCAGCTGCCTAGGCTGGATTTTTCGAGGAGAAGGGCTCTTTCAGACTCCGAAGGGTCGAGGGTAGGATTTGATGCGGCAGCCTTTCTGGGACCCATCCGGTTCTGCAAGGAGTCGAGTGCAGATCACCGCCTTCCTTTTCAGTTTCCTTGAGAGGGCCCCATTCTTTGGAGGTGGGGACAGTTCTTTTGGACTTTTCACTCGATCACCTCACAGAGGATTCTTCAGGCGCAGTCTAGGCAATTTCAGTATGGTTGACCAGCTGTCGGCTGTAGAGTTTCCAGACTCCCTCTTCCCTTGGGGCTCCAGATGTGCTCTCTAGCCCAGGCGGAGGACAGCCGATTCCTGTTGTCAGCTCTGCCACATTCTCCTGCTCTCCCAGGTATTCTTGGTCCGAGCGGCCTCTCTCCTCAGAGCAGTTCAGAGCTGTGGCTGCTCGATTTCACTCTTATGTTAGGGCCATGGACAGACAGGTTTTTCAACCCCCGAGCAGCCAACCTCTGAAACTTTGAGGCCCCCTGACTCCTCATCCTCCTCTTCAGGAGGTGAAGAACCATCTGCCCACATCTCCCCAGCTGCTGCTCTTGCTGAGTATCAGCGTTTTCTCTTGACGATGTTGGAGAACCTGCATATCACCCCACCCACTCAGCACAATCCAGAGCATCTGGCGTGTGCCTCTTTGGGCGATTTCAGTGCAGACACTCTTGTAGTGCCCCTTCTGCTCCCTTCGGGAGGCATCGATGCACTTCTGGCAGAGACCCTTTTCCAGAGTACTAGTCCCTAGGATCTCCACCAGAGGTATTGTGCCCACCCCCAGAGTCTCCAGGTAGTCTGCCTCATCCTAGCTCAGGAGTGACGCAGCTGGATACTCCCGATGGGCTTCTTGCCCTTCACCCAGACCAGCCCTCGGATGCAGACTCCATGGATTTTGGCTTCTGGGGTAGGAGAACTTTCTACTCGGCACAGTTGCTTCTCTCTATATCTGCTCATCAGGCCCATTACATTACCTATGACAGGTTCCTGTGGTCCAGGCTAGGTCAACTCCTAGCCTCAGTGCCTGACACGGAGGAAACCAGACAAGCCATTGCACTCTCGGCACGTGGCCTGGAGCTAGCAAGGCACCAAGCAAGGGCATCTTACGATGCCAGTGAGGTAGCTTCCAGGGTCGTAGGGACAGCAATCTGCATTAGCGGATGGCATGGCTGCTGCCTCCCAGTGGTCACCCATGGCCCAGCATAGGGTGATTACCTCAACTTACCAGAGAACCCACCTTTTCTCCCATAGGGTGAGATGACGACTGTTGGGGCAACTTCCTACTCCTCTGGGGGCCCTGCCTCACTCTTCCCACTCTCTGGCCTTTCCAGACCCGTGAAGGTTCTCTCTCTTGGTGTGCCACCCACTGAGAGCTAAGGATTTAGTCCCTTAGGGTTGAGGGCCCCGGCTCTCTAACATTAGAAGGTGATGAATGGTGAAGATTGACACAGATAAGATATGAAAATTACGTACCTACCATAATTCTGATCTTTCTGTGTATCTTCACCATTCATCACAATCCCACCCTCCATCCCCTGGGGCCTCAGTCTCTTGGTCCTCCTTCTTCTCTGTGCCCCCTTCCTCTCTGTGCCTTCTCCTCCACCCCCTCCTTTCTGTTGGTCAGGAGTGGGTTGACCTTGGGCACATAGGGAGATGTTTTCAGGGGAGAGTGGTCAGGATGGGAGTCACTCCTTCCTCAGTGCCTCGGCTCCACCCCGTGGGTGAGGGTTGGCAGTTGCGCTCTTTCTGTTCTCTCTCCCTTCTCCCCATCAGCTTTACTTTGATTTCTTGTCCTTGGACACAACCTCAATTTAATTTAAGAAACTAGTTTTCCTGTGCCAAAATTTGATTTGGGAGTATTCCTGTATCCTGTCTTTTCTTCCAGAATAGATGATTCTGCTTATGTTGGAATTATTGCCAGTGATACTGTGCTTTGAATTCTGACAGTTTAGCCTTCTGGCTACTCCTTCACAGTTCCTAAACAATCTGGAGACAGGCCAAGGTTCCAGGGTATGTTCCTTCTTCCCCCACATCCTTACTTCTAAATTCTTTAACCCTCCCTCCCTCCTCCTTTTCTACTTCAGAGATTGGGGCCCTTCCCAATCCCCTTAGTTTTCAGATTATTCTGTCCTCTCAGTCGTTATTTTTCGTTTTAGTTTGTATATCTTTTCCTTTGTCTGTCCCTTGGACTTCTTGTCCCTCCTCCCAACCCTTTCTTACTCTGGCTGACTCGGAACTGGTGGGAGGCGGGTCGATGACACCCTAATGGCCAACCGCATACGCCAATCGTCGGCCTTGATGGCGACAATGGTGCATCCACTCCGCCCATCAAAAAAAAAAAAGAGCTCCATGGTCGTGACCTCCGGCACTATACCCAAAGGTGATGAATGGTGGAGATACACAGAAATATAAATTACGGTAGGTACGTAATTTTCATTTTATGCTTGCTCGTTCTGGAGCATGGTGTTTTCTGCGCAACACACTGTCTCTCTGCTGGACAGGGAGGTTCTTGTATGCCTTCCTCCTTCCTGCTGCTGCAGAGGGTACTCTTCAAGCTAGTGGAGGGGCTCACATGATTCTGATCACCCTGTTTTGGTCTCACCAAATATGGTTCCCTCTGCTCTAGCAGTTGGCGGTGGAGCCTCCAGTTCCTCTACCCTCTGCCAGAACCTTCTGACCCAGTAACAGGGCAAGCTGGTCCACCCAGGTCTCAAATCCATTCACCTTCACCTTTGACACCTTCTGATATAGCTGTCTCACACTATAGGGTCTCTTCTAGAGTCACTCAGGTCCTCATGGAGGCCAGAAAGCCATCCACAAGAACCACATATGCTATGACGTGGAAGAGGTTCTCTGAGCAGCCTCCAAGGGTTGGGACCCCTTTTGTGCCCTGTTCTTGGGTCATGGAGTAGCTACTGCACCTCTCTGACCTGGGGCTCAGCTATTTTCGCTAAAGGTCCACTTAGCCATTTCTGCCTACCACATTCCAGTGGATGGCAAGACCTTGGCTCTGTTGGAAGTCTCGCCTTTTCTGAAGGGAATACTCCACATGAAACCCCAGGTCAGGAACCCTATTTCCTGTGGGATCTGAGTTTTATCCTTGAGAAACTCACTTTGCCTCCCTTCAACTGGCCGTGAGTTGCAATCTGTGCTATTTTTCTTGGAAAGAGATATTTTGTTTGCCATTACTTCTGCTCAGAGGATTTCTGAGCTTCAGGTGCTCATGTGTAAGAGCCCTATTTGATTTTCCACAGAGGCCGGGTAGCTCTGCATGCAAATCCTAAGTTTTTACCCAAGGTGGTTTCTGAGTTTACTTTGAATCAGACTATACTCTTGCCAGTGCCTTATCCTGAGCATTTTAGTCAAGGGAGGCACTAATGCACACATTAGATGTGCACGAATTTTGTGCTAATATATGACTCAGACAAAGTCAGTCCGTAAAAATGGATCAGCTTTTCATTTCTTTGTGTCCAAGAGAGGGTGCAGCAGTTTTGAAGCAGTGTTTATCCAAATGGTTGGCAAACTGCATTCTGTTCTGTTATCAGGAGTATAACAAATCCTTCCAGGGAAGTTAAAGGGCACTCACTCAACCAGAGGCATGGTTGCATCTACTGCTTGTTTCAGGAATATCTCTGCCGTGGACATTTGTGTGGCAGCTACTTGGAGCTCTGTCCACACTTTCACTAAGCATTACAGTCTGGACATTGCCTCTAGACGCAGGGCAGGCTTTGGACTAGCTGTCCTTTAGGGCTTTCTGTCTTAGTTCCTTTTTTTTTTTTCTTCAGACCTTTTCTGCCTCCCGCTTTAAGTTCTTTCAAACCCCAGGAAATCTTACTGTATTCTGACAACTGCAGTATGGTCTCACCATGGGACTGCCCTGGAGCCAAAATGGTTAATAGAACCTATGCAAATAATGGAATGTTAGGGTTGAGCACGGTTTTCAAATCACTGTCCCTGGTTGCACTTCCTGCAACCGTCAGATTCTTTAGTCCGCTTGCCTCAATAAGACGCCTCCGGAGAGCTCTCCTTCACTTAACTGAAGAAATTATTTCATGTTTAATTTTAAAGTCCGTTTTATTTTTTCGATTTTTGAAGCACTGTCCTTGGTTCACAGGTAGAATTAGTTAGATTAGGGTAGTTTTTGGCAAGTCTTTCGGTTTTTCCAACCGAGAAGGAACCAAGGCCAATTTCTGTATCTGTTTAAATTTAAACTACTGTTACCGTTCAGTAAAGTTGTTTAACTGAAGTCTGAACCTCAGTTTTACTCGGTTTAAAAAATGATCAATGTCACAGACCAGAAGCGTAACGGGCCCCACGGGTTTCCAACAGTGTACAGAGTGTGGGGAACCGTTCCAAAAGGCAGATCCTCATATTATTTGTGTGTTTTGCTTGGGGTTTGACCACCTCAAAGGGACTTGAGATCTGTAAAATTTCCTCAGTCGACACTTGATAGGCATTTGAAATGACTGCAGGAAAGGATGTCTGAAAAGGCTGCTGAACCGCTGCAGACAAACCGATTTCTGTTCAAAAGAAATGGATGATTAGCCCTCTGACAAGGGTGATGGTTCTTCCACCAAAAAGAAACCTGCTGACCCTGCTGCTAACCCGGCAGTCGCAGGGAAGAGAAAGAGAAAGAAAAACATTCAGCGTTGAACCACAACTGAGTACTCCGGTTCCAACCGCTGAGGAAATAGCTAACACTATCAAAATAATTCAGTCGCTTCAACCGGTGACACCGTTCAGGTTCAAAAGCGCTCAGGTTGATGCCTCAAGTTCCACTCTGGTTCCTGGTTCATTGGAACCAGAGGTGGACACTTTGATGAGGATTATTATGATGATGATGCTGATGATTTTGAGGTTGAGGACTACGGTGAACCCATTGACCCGACATTTCACCGATCCTCATTGTCCTGACTCCTGACAAGGGAACCGAGGACTTTACCTCTCATTTCAAATTTGTGAAACAGTTGGCTTTGTCCCTGGACCTCCCACACAGGAATCAACCGATAGAGGAGGAGGAACAGGACTATAGGCACATGATGGATGTTCAGGCTCCAAAAGGGTTTTGCGCCCATCCATAAATCCTTGAAAAAGCAGGTGATGAAAATCCTGCATACCCTACTTCTATTCCACCAGTTGATAGAAAGGTGGATAATAAATATTGGGTGGCTAAGGGTGGACTGAGTTTCTGTTTGGCCACCCTAGCCATGAGGGTGTGTACAGGCAGCAGACTATGATAAAGCAGGTATTCCCTGGCATCCCTTCCTCCTGACAAGGATTCCAGAAAGCTGGATTCTATTGCAAAAGATATATCTGGGTTCCTCACTGGCAATTAGGCAGACTTCATATATGGCCTATGTTGTCAGATTTCAAAGGACACTGTCCTACAGATTACAAAGTCAGTGCCAACACAAATGGCTACAGACCTGGAGGAAGCTGCCAAGAGAGGGATAGAGGCTTCCAAAGTCCAGTTCAGAATGGCTGTGGATAGCAATGATACTACAGCCAGACAGATGGCTTCCTCAGTGTCATTGAGAAGATTTGCTTGGCTCAGGACTACAGTCTAACCCAAGACACTCAGTCCAAGGCCATGGACTTCCCATGTGAGCCTTCATCTCTGTTTGGACAGCAGACTGAGGCTTACATGAGGAAAATGAACAAATACAAAACAGCATATCAAAGTGCTGCTGCTAAGGAGAAGGCTTCTACCCCACAAAAGCAGCAATCTCTGCAAAGACATAAACAGGATGGAGGCAGTCCAGAGGAGGGCAACTAAAATGGAGCAGGGTCGACACCGGAAGACATATGAGAGAGACTTAAGGAGCTTAATATGTATAGCCTCGAGGAAAGGAGGGAGAGGGGACATGATAGAAACTTTCAAGTACCTCAAGGAATCAACGAGTCCAAGAGAGTAGCATCTTTCAGAAAAAGAGGTATGCAAGAACAAGGGCACAATTTGAAGATGGGGGTGGCTCAGAGGTAATGTAAGGAAGTATTGTTTCATAGAGAGGGTTGTGGATGCATGGAACGGCCTTCCGAGGAGGTTGTGGAGTCAAAACAGTGGTGGAATTCAAGAATGCATGGGACATTCATAAGGCATTTCTGGGGGTAGGAAGAAGTAGGCTGTTGGTTAACTAGGATCTGCAGCTTATCCATTAGGTAGGGAATGGGCAGACTGGGTAGGTCAAACGGTCCTTCTCTGCCATCAAATTCTGTGTTTCTATGTTTCTATGCTAGGGGTCATGGGGCAAACCTTGCAGGCCATTCTTCCAGCCTCAGGCATATCCACATTACCAACAGCAGAGAGGTTATTTCAGAGGGAGGCAGGAGAGGCACTAATTGTACTAGCCCCAGCATCCAGTCAGCACCTCAGACTAAACAGACACCCTGAGGGATCTGCTCGGGTCACCTCCCCAGGACCAGTAGGGAGCAGGCTGACCCACTATCTCCAGGAATAGCAATCCATCACTACAGATCAGTGGGTCCCAGAGGTAGTGGGTCAGGTCCTTGTACTCAGTTGCAAAGTCAGACCAAGACTGAGGGCAAGAGTTTTTCAACCTCCCAGAGACATTTTTGCTGGAAAAGGAGGTGTTAAATCTGCTTTCACTAGGAGCAGTGGAGCCAGTTCTCTCTTACAGAAAGGAAAGGGCCTTACTCAAGATGCTTCCTTACAACCAAAAAATAGGGAGTGGTGACCCATATTGGATCTCGGTACCTAAACAGGCATTTACTGAACTCAGAATTCAAAATGGTCACCTTAAAATGATTCCGCCAACTTTAAGGCAAGGGATTGGTTGACATCTCTGGATCTAAAAGATGATTATTTTCACGTCCACATAATGCACTCTCACAGAAAGTTTCTGAGGTTCAGGCTTCCATCAGGCCATTATCAGTTCAGAGCTATGCCTTTCAGCCTTACCTCTGCCTCAAGGGTGTTCACAAAATGCTTGCCAGTAGTTGTGGCACAAACACGGAGGCAGGATGTGGCAGCCTTCCCATACCTGGACGACTGGCTCTTAGTGGGACAGTCTCCCCAACAGGTCAAGCAGTCTCTGGCCTTAACACAGGAACTGTTACAGTCTTTGGGTTTCTTGATAAACAACCAGCAGAAGTCAGTACTGCAACCAGCAGGCTCCTGGAATTTATAGGAGCAGAACTGGATTCAGTCAGAGGAAGGGCTTTTCTTCCTCAGCTGAGGGCAGACACTCTTAGGCAGCTGGTAGGTTCTTTCAAACCTCACAGCCTCAGGCCAGCCAAGCGTTTTCTCCAGTTGCTGGTCCACATGGCAGCTTCAACTGCCACAGTGTCAGGAGCAAGATTTCAGATGAGGATATTCAATATCACCTCAAGCATTACTGGCACCAAAAAAGGGCAAATTGTCAAAGTTGGTCCCAGTCACTCAAACATTCGTGCAGGTGCTCCAGTGGTGGCAGGATTTGGGAAACCCCAGACAAGGGGTCCCATTCCTACAAGAGCAACCATCTCTGGTGCTCACTACAGATGCATCCCTTCTAGGGTTGGGAGCACATCTAGAGGAGCATACTGTCCACAGTACATGGCTCAAACAGGAGTCATTATTGCACATCAACCTGTTGGAGCTCAGGGCAGTGTTCCTGACACTTCAGGCATTCACCAGTATGCCGCGGGGAAAAGTGGTCCAGGTCAGGACAGACAACATGACCTCAATGTACTACATCAGCAAACAAGGAGGCACAAGGTTCACACCCTGTGTACAGAAGTTTTGAGAATATGGACCCTGGCCTATTCCCTAAACATTGTGCTGTCAGCAATCCACCTTCCAGAAGGACAATGTGCTGGCAGATGCACTGAGCAGGATAAATCAGAACCATCATGAATGGTCCCTAAACAAGCAAATACTACAGTTGGTGTTCAGAAGGTGGGGCATTCCAGAGGTAGACTTTTTGCTTTCCCAGGCACTACCAGCTCCATCTATACTGCTGCAGACCTCCACTGAAGGGCACAGTACCACTCAATGCACTGATCCTGGATTGGACAGGGAAGTTCTTGTATGCCTTCCTCCCTTCCCATTATTACTGAGAGTCCTGAACAAGCTCAGGTCCCAACCAGCCACAATGGTCCTCATTGCCCCAGATTGGGCCAGGCAACTATGGTATTCCCTAGTCCTGTCCCTATTGGTAGCTGAGCCAATCAGCCTACCCAGGAGGCACAATCTGCTGACCTCCTCACAGGGCAGGATCCTTTATCCCAACCTTCGGTCCCTCAGACTCAAAACCTGGTACTTGAGGACATAGATTATGCAAATTTGAATCTCTCAAAGGGGGTAATGGAGGTCCTTAGGGTATCCAGAAAATTTATACTTCTAAGTGGAAAAGATTTTCTTCTGGTGCAGAGACAAAATGTAGACCATACCCAGGCTGGCTTATAAGTAGTTCTCGACTATCTCACCCATCTTCATTCCCTATGTCTCAGGGCGTCTACTTTGAAGGTTCATCTGGCTGCAGTATCTTCTTACCTGTCAGCAAGTAAACCTTCCTCTGTGGCCTCTAATGCAGTGTTCTGAAAGTTCTTTAAAGGATTACTGCATTTGCACCCTCCTCATAGGACCCCACCGCGTGGGATCTAAACATTTGCATAGCACAGCTTATGCAGCCTCCTTGAACCCATGTTTCGCTGACCTTAAGTATGTAACTTGGAAAGCTGTGTTTTTAGTGGCTATTACTTCTGCCAGAAGGATTAGTGAGATACAGGCCTTGTCCATGGAGTCCAATCACGTGGCCTTCCACGGGATAAGGTGGTACCAGTACGAATAACACATTTCTTCCTGAGTTGGTATCTGACTTAAACATTAATCAGTCCATCACCTTGCCAGTTTCCTTTACTGATCATTCCTCTTCAGGTGAGCATAGGTTACATAGCCTGGATGTCGAGAGGGCTATTGGCTACTATCTAGATCACACAAAAGGTCACAGAGGGGATAGAACCCAACTGTTTCTGACCTATAGAGAGGTTGGCAGGGTAAACCTGCCACAAAGAGATCCATAACAAGATGGATTGTCTCATGTATCCAGTTCTGTTATGACAACAGGGTAAGCAGCCCCCACAAGGGCTTGGAGCCCATTCTACTAGGGGACTGCTGCATCTATAGTAGCTTCCAGAGATATTCCTCTGTTGGAAATCTGTAAGGCAGGTACCTGGAAAACAGTTCATACATTTACCAAGCATTATTGCCTGGATACCTGGGCCAGAAGTGATGCTAGGTTTGGCACAGCAGTTCTGCAGAGCCTGTTTCCAAAATAGGTCCTCTGCCCGCCTCCAAAGGCACTGCTTGGGTAGTCTGCAGTTGTCAGAATACAGTAAGATTTCCTGGGGTTTGAAGAAAACATTACTTACCATAGTAATCTTGTTTTTCTAAGGGAATCTTACTGTATTCTGAGCTCCCACCCTTCCTCCTGCTAGGACCTACATGGCGCTTATCACCCTGTGTCACTGATGTTGGAAACCTGTGGGTACCTATTAGTTTGTTGGGCATGTGTTGACTTGAGTCTTAGAGATGCCTCCTGTTGTTGGAGTTTCTGTTCCCTAATAGGGTATTTGGGGTAGTAAACTTAGTTTGGTTAGTTAGTATTAGCTTCTGCATGCTTGTAAGTATCTGATGGTTGCAGGAAGTGCAACTAGGGACAATGATTTGAAAACCAAGCTCAAGCCTAACATTCCACTATTAACATAGGTTCCATTAACCATTTTGGCTCCGGGCAGTCCTATGGTGAGACTATACTGCAGTTGTCAGAATACAGTAAGACTCCCTTAGAAGAAATAAGATTACTATGGTAAGTAATGTTTTCTTGTCTGACTTACACTGCTTGGGACCCGGTCCTAATGGTTATTGCCTACTGCAGAGCCCTCTTGAATTAAGGTAGTACAGTTCACGTAAGAACTTACTGTAACAGTAGATCTTAAGGCTCTTGCAGTAGTGCTTTCTCTTCCTCCTTCCCCTGCTTACAGCTTCTTTCAGCCTTTCTGTTGGCTCCAGGAGCCCAGCCCACTCCTTCTCTTGTCACATCTTCTTAGGTCTCTGTTGGAAAACTGGAGGGCAGGCGTGGGGACCTCCCACTATATAGCGTTGGGCGGCGTCAGCCATGTGACATCTGGTGAGTGGTCCCCACCAGACACTTCTAGCTAAAGCTTTCTGTGTGGTCCTAGCACCCTGGCTCAGTCTTAATGGTTATTGCCCTACTGCAACAGCCTCTCTCAAAGATCTACTGTTATGGTAAGTTGTTATGTAACTGTACTTTATTTCAACTCAGTATGCTTTTCCTGTGGGACACACAAAAAAAATTAATGTATATTAAAATTTTGTAAAGAACTTGAAGATGATGCAATATGAGGGCAGGAACAGCAGACTGGATGATTATATCTGTAGATAGGTATATGAGCAGGTACTATAGGTAGAAAGGCAGAGGACCTACTAATTTACAAGGCTGGAGTTTTATTTCAGGACCCAAACGTTTTTCATATATACCACCTTCTATCCTAATTGCTGCATGGATGAATGGAATTCCAGAATTATTTCACTTCTTGTTTTAAAAAGGACACTGCATCTTTAGTTAGGCTTTAAATTAGGAGTTTACTGATATAAACTACTTAGGCTCCTTGACGTTATTACCATCGCATGCCAGGTTTGATTGACTTTTATTAAATATTTGATGTTGAATATCAAGAGTATAAAAAGGTGGTTTTGATTTACTATCTGTTATTAGTAGTTTAAATTGAGAAATGCAAACTGATGGTTTATTGAGAGGGCCCATATGACAGTACCAAGACAGCCTTTAAAAATGACTGAAAATAAGTTCTCATAAACTTCATTGGTGATTTGTGCTTGCTTTGTAAAATGAGAATTTGTGCATGTGCTGCATGCCTCACATTTCAGACCAGTCTTGGCCACCATCCTCTTATCTATTCTGATATTATATCTCGGCAAGCAAAACCTTTGATGATGTGTTTGTGCTAAGTGCATGGATTTACTGCTGCAGTTTGAACATTTTTAAATTAAAATGTATTGCTCATTCTGAATGTATTGATTTAACATCTCAGTGTCAATATTAACTCCAGCAATTTTTCCAATAAGTTATAAAGATCTGCCAGGGCAGCCTGAATTCATTGGATTGGCTTGATTTCATACTGGTCACTGTGTTTTGTATTTCTTTTCTAGAGAAGTGCCTTTCCTGATGCCCTGTATTGACCATGTCGAGGAATTATCTTATGTTTTGAAGAGGTCTGATGTCATGGGAAACTCTGGGGAAAAAATACATCATTTTTAGACACTTTTCTTCTTTACCTATCTTATAGTTTTGTACTTTGCTTCCCACTGAATTGGACCAGCAAGTTACTCTGTGCCATCCAACCTTTTCCCCAGCACTTCCTGCGGAAGGCATGCCTCACAAGGTTTGACTGATTCTGATAGCTCTAGGGAGCCCTTACTATTACTGATATCAGGACCTGCTTCCTCAGCTGGGAGCATCTGAATATGCTCCTGGTCAGGCCCAACCATGTTACTTGGTCCATGGAGATAATTTAGCACGTGGACCTGGAGTCCTTGTGTCTGATGACACTGCTCCTGAGAGGCTAGAGTTCACATTTCTCGGTCTCCTGGAGGAGTTTCTCTCAATCTTGGGACACATCACGTAAGTTCAACACCTGACAGATCTATGCTTTTAAGTTGAAAAGATTCTTGACTTGGTGTCAGGAGCATAGCTTGTTACCTATGGAGTGTCCTGTCAGGCTGGTTTTCCACTTTGATGGTCACTATCCACAGTGGTCTCCTTGCAACATCTGTAAAGTGCATTAAGCTGTTATTTCTGGCTGTTGAGCTAATGCGTGTTACCCTCCCTTACTTCAGAGCTGGTGGTCAGTCACATTTTTAAGGGATTTGACTACGTGTCTCTCCCCACCCATCCCCACCCTTGTGAGCCTTGTTCAGTTTGGGGTCTGAACCTGGTCCTGTCTGAGTTCATGGAGAAGCCCTTTGAGCCTCCTGCAATGTGTAACCTTGGTTTCTTTTCCATGAAAGCAGCTTGGGTCAGAAATAATATGCCTTTTGGTCAACCAGCCAGTTCAATTTTCCATGAAGGCAGGGCTGTGCTACACACCAAAAGATATTTCTGTCCAAAGGGCTTTCTGAGTTCCACCTTTACAAGACCTTGGAGCTGCCAGTGCTCCTTCCCAGACCTCTTGCCAGTTTAGTTCAGGAGAAACTCGTTGGCGGATGTCAGGCATCCTTTCCTGCCTTCCATCAGTGAATGGCGGCGCTTAGAGAAACAGCTTCACAGTTGTTCATGACACATGCTGATTTGTTCCGTAGTTCCTGTTTTTTTATAGGCCATATGCTAATGGCATATCCTGTATTGAGTGTATCCTGTACACTGCCTGCAGATATTAGAGCCCATTCAGCACAACACACAGTCGCCTCCACCGCCACTGCCAGGCGCATCCCTGTATCAGATTTGCAAGTGCTGCAACATGGACATCCACCTGCCTTTCATGACCCATTGCAGGCTCTACCTGCAGGGACACTGCTGTTAAATCCTGTGTCCTGAAGTCCCTTTTCAGTTGAGCTGAGGGCTGTAGCCCACCAGCCCAGGTACCACTAGGAATCTGCACAAGGGAGCTGCAAGAGAAAGTTACTCACATGTGACTATTGTTTTGCTGCTCATATTCCTTTTACAGTCACCCCCCGCCTCCCTGCTACTAACCCTTGGATAGGGAACTTTGAGGCAGTTATCTTTTTTTGTGGATGAATCCTTCAAGAACTGACACATAGAGGATGAGGGTGCAAAAGAAAGGGAGGAGACAAAGCTAAAGCCATTGGGTTTGCCAAGGACTTTGTGCATGCTTAGAAGACTGCACAAGGGTGACAGAAAAATAAACCAGTAGTGACTGGGCTCCTCCACAGCTAGCAGCCCGGCTCCAATCTTTGACTAGCTGCTGCACTCCCCTGCCCGCTTCCACCAGCAAAGAAGCAGGGAAAAGTCCCTGACTGGGCTCCTTCACAGGCTAGGCGGCCCGGCAACCTTGGCTGACTGTTTCACACCCGCCTCCACCAGCAAAGAAGCAGGCACGAATCTCACAGCACCTCAGAGTAATCAAGTGGCTTGAAAACTGCTGAACGGATTGGCTGCCAGAACCTGCAGCTCTTCCCCTAATAAGCCATGGCTCCGGTGTTCAAAATCAAATGTTGTATGGGCCTGTGAGTGCAATTTAATGGGGAAGGGGCTAATTGCTGTCTGAGCTGATCTGGGTTGAATTTATAGTATTAAATACCAAACTGAGATTACTGCTGCTAAACTATATTTTAAATTGTACCTAGAATTATATCATTTTAAACTGAGTTTTACAGCCTTTGCATTTGCTCTCTAATTTAGACTACTGCTGCAGCCGTTTTAAGTTAATTCATTTACAGCGTAATATTATAGTACAGTGTTGCAACTAATTTATACGTTTGGTGACTCGATTTCCTGACCCTGCCTGTTCCCTTCTCTCTCCAGTTACCAACCTCTCCCCTATCTCTTTCATTCCCCTTGTACTTCCAGCTTGAACCTTGGCTGTTCCGGTCACAGGTACAATAACTCCTGTCTCTCCTTACTGCTTGCTAAATGGCTGCAATCTTTCAGCCCAGTTAACGTAACCCCTTTGCTCCTGTCTCTAGTAACCTGCTAATTTCAGCATTGACTTTGTTATTTTCTGCCAAATACTCTGCCAGCTATTTTTGGCTACCAACTGCACACTAATCCTTTAACTTCCCTTACTGGTCTCTATTCACCCCGGGGTTCTAAATTCCCTTTTTGTCTCCTTGGGTCAATTTCCAGACAACCCCTAGTGTCTGTAGGCTCCAGCCTCAGGATACTCTCGCCCCTTCTTTTGCACCTACAGTATTCCCCTCTACCTGTTGTCTAATCCTAACCCCAGCCCAATTTCCTGCCTTGGCTTTCAGGCTTATTTTAACTTAACACTCTGCTGCTTTTCTCTTCTTTTACAGAGAAAGTCCTGACCGGCTCCTCCACAGCTAGCGGCCCAGCTCTGATCTCGACTGGCCGCTGCACTCTCCTACCCACCTGCACCAGCAAAGAAGCAGGTACAAATCTCACAGCACCTCTGAGTAATCAAGCGACTTGAAAACCGTCGAATGGATTGGCTGCCAGAACCTGCAGCTCTTCCCTGACAGGCCGTGGCTCTGGTATGCAAAATCAAATTTTGTATGGGCCCTGTGAATGCAGTTTAATGGGGACAGGGGCTAATTGCTGTCTGGGCTGATCGGGGTTGAATTTTCTCCCACCCACCCTCCCTCGACACTCTTTAAATCCACCTTTGCTGCCTGAGTCACGCCCCCCTCATCTGATATGCCCTTTTGATGTTAGGATCTCAGCCCCTTAAAGGGCAAACTCTTTCTCTCTGGGTCCCAGCCATCTTAAAGGGCAACACTCTTTCCTTTCCCTCTCTTCTCTCTCTCTCTCTCCCTATATCCTGCTTGAACCCTGCAACTGCCATCTAGCCGGTTGATCACTAGTGTGCACTACTAACGCATTCTGTTCATGCAACCCTATCATGCTTGATAGTCCCCTTAGTGCTAACAACAGTCCTTATGCCAAACTCGCTGCTTAGCACTCGCTTAATAAGACACATGGCATAAAACCAACACTCTGTGATGGATCCCAGGGTCTCGTCTATGCCTGTCAACACGAGAAACCTGGCTGTATGCACCCGTGCTGGCTGTTACTGTCTCCACCTGCAACACACAACCTTATCACTTCCCAGCCTTTAACACAATCCCTATATCCTGTGCACATGCGAAACAATCCTCTTCTTGGCGACACAGCACAAAATCCCTACCAGGATTCTGGGCTGCTGTAACTTCTATCAGGCAACAGTCATCCAAACCACGGCCCTAAATACCCAGTTGCAAACCCACTAAGACAGACAGAGGCTATCACAATAGCCTCTATCAATATATGCAGCCTCTGTCAAGTTCTGACTTGCTGCAAGTTTGGGATTACACAGCACAACCCAGATGTTTTGTCAGGTCGAGACCTGGCTGGCCCCAAGGACAATGGATATTGAAATTTAACTCCTGGGTACACCTCCCACCGGCTTGATTGGCAAAAGTAAAAGGGCAGAGGTTGTTTACCCTATATTAAAAAGCCACCTGCAGGGAATGGTCCTGCCTCCACTAAACACTGTGCAAAACATTCAAATTCTACCTGTCAGACTAATACTTGGTGCGATGGCAAGGGTTTAATGCTTATCAGGGTCTATATCCCCAAAGGAACAAACTAAGGGTTTTAATGTGTCTCGATACCTTGCTGACCTCCGCAGTAGCTCAGAAGCATTTGTACTGGTAGACTTTAACATCAGTTGGTTGTCCCATCACTGTGCTCCCTACAAGGACGCCATCTCTGCAATCAGTATCCACCAGCTGGTGGACTCACCTACGTGTAAATTACCGTAACCGGGACCAGTACTATACTAGATTGGTTACTCACAAATCACCCAGACAGGATTATGAACCTACTCATTCTCCCTGATTCTATGAGTGACCACTCTCCCATCCTCTGCTCATGGACCAATAAGTTCCCAAACCTACCAAGCCATGTGGTCACCTCCCAAGTTCCAAGAAAAGGACAACTAGGTCCTCTAAAGCAATACCTTATGCAGCTGAATTGGTCCCCCATATTCACAGCCGATGATGTTGACATTGCGCTGGAAAGTTTTATCAGAATTTTTAACAAGGCCTGTGACATCTTGCCCTTTAACCAAAAGGAAGCGCCAGGGTCCCACAAATCGTGGATAACTCCACTGCTTATTGACCAAATGCAGGCAAGAGACCACCTATGACAAAAAGTACAGCATCACCCTCCGTGACTCCAAAATTACAAGACAGCTAGGAATCTGTGTACCCAAGCCATCCGGCAGGCTAAGGACAGCTATTTCAAGTCAAGTAAACACCTCTTGGGGCGACAGTAGGAAGTTCTGGCAAAACATAAAACTGATCACTGGGCAAGGCGACAAAGCAGCACCTGCTTTGCTGAACATCAAGCCGGAACTGTTACTCAAAATCAGGCAACCATTGCAAGCGTATTTAACATTGTGTTCACCAACCATAGTGGCGTACTCCCACTAGACTTCCTCAACCCAGCAAGTACTGCCCCAGCTAACCCACCAGTACATCCCCGTGAACGCAACCCTCCATTCTACCTAAAGATTGTCACAAAATCAGAAGCCAAGAAATACCTAAGTAAGGTGCTAGGGAAATCCAGGAAAAGTAGCGATGGCCTGGACCTAAAGCTGTTATCCCTTACTCTTGATGAGCTAATAACACCCTTGACAAGAATTCTAAACTTATCCCTTAAGTTAGGGAAATTCCAAAAGCTATGGAAAACTGCAGTAGTGACCCCTGTATTATAAAACGGAGATAGGACTCTTCACATAAACTATCATCCAATCTCTATTCTGCCACCCATCTCAAAAGCTCTTGAAAGGATAGTTTATGACCAGTTAGGTTGAACATCTCAACAAGTACCAACTGCAATGTGATCATCAACATGGATTTAGGAAACTCCGCAGCACCACCGCAGCACTAATTGAGTTCACGGGTTCTACATGATGCTTTTGATCAAGGGCGCTAGGTGAGCCACCTTCATCCACCTCACCAAGACCTTTGACACAGTCAGCCATGAACTCCTACTGGAACAATTAGGTACCACAGGGTTATCACCAGTGTCGCTGGCTGGTTCTGGAGCTACCTTTCAGGACGTGAACAGAAGGTAAAATTGCCAACACTCTGCCCGTGAGTGCTGGAGTTCCCCAAGGGTCCATTTTAGGTCCATTATTGTTTAGCTTATTCCTTAATCAACTACCCCAGCATGTCAGCATAGAATACCTTTATGCTGATGATGCTGTTCTTCACACCAGTCACCCCACACCACCATACTAGAACAATGGCTACAGTCACGCTTTAAAAATTTGGAAGACTGGTTCCATAATGCAAGGCTACTCCTAAACTCAAAAAAACCAAAGTGATGCTCTTTGCCTAAACTCACAATCGCCATAAATTTCCTCAATAACCATTAGGAACAGGAATAACGAAGCACTCAAGGTGATCCATAACTTTAAATACCTTGGCGTCACCTAGGCGGCTCCTCTCCTACTCTACTCATGTTGACCTAGTTGCCAGGTCTGCAAATCGCAAACTAGGTCAGCTCTACAGACACTGTCACTGTCTAGATGAAGCAGCACTTAAATTAGCTGTGACAAGTTCAGTCCTATCCATAATAGATTATGGACTTGTTATTTATAGGGCAGCCTCAGACAGTACCTTCAAACGCATTTCCACCACTCTGAATAAAGCCTGTAGGTTAGTCCTAAGTGCACCATGCCTGACTCACACTCGTCATCTGTACTCCCAATCAGGCTGGCTAAATTTTGAGCAAAGAATTCACTACCAGATTTGCCTCCTAGACAAAAAGCTGCCCTAGGCCTTATGTATCCCAGCACCTGTTCCGTGCTCTGTCCCATAGAATCAGTAAGATTGACCAGGGCAACAAATAGCAAACTATGCAAGGTACTGCACTGACATACCTCACAAGGACAGAGATACTTTGCCCCTCCTGCTAAACTCCCTGCCATCTGAGCTACACACTGAACTAAAATTGGTCTTTTCAACCTAAATTTCGTCACACCTCATAAACCAAATGAAGTGCACCTGTTTTCCATGACCTGCCCTCACCTCCTGTGACTCCTCTGATAATCAAGCATTTATACACCTTCCACAACTTGCTACTCACCTATCCTTATTCTCCCCGTAACCCCGGTCATTTCCTACCATAACCCTCCTCCTCATCCTTCTCCACTCCCACTTCTTACCCCTGCCATCTACCCTCCCTCCTTCCCTCCCTCCCTGTTTCAGTCCTCCCCCATACCCGAGTCTACAGCCTGACAAAGGTAACCAGTCCTTGGTTATCTGCTGTGAGTCTCTACTGCCTACCTTTTCCAATGATTTTGCTACCCTACACAATAGCCCACATGTTGTACCTAAGCCGCCTTTGTTGACTATTTTGTCTCTTATTTGCCTAATATTGTACTCTATTGTAATCTTCTAATGTTGTAAAAGTTGTACTGCCTGTAATTGTAAATTTGCTCTGTTTGATGTGGAACTTTTGTAAATGAGTGTCTGCTCAAAGGTTATAATCCGAGACTTCAATAAATAAATAAAACTTTGTCATGTATGTTACTGTTTCATGTTGAAACAGCCCAGAGATATATTACTGGACAGAGCAGAAGTGTCAGAAATGGCATTGTAACACTGCAAAGTTATGTGCCACAGTACTGTACAGCTGTTCAGAAACTGAAGGCACAAAGGTAGGGGCCCCATGACTAACCTTGCTGGGGCCCTGAAAACATAAAGGCCACTATTGATGGTGAAATTTAGTTTGGCCCACTCTGGAGCATAGCAGCCTATAAGGAGTTATGCAGCGGTTCAGTGTGTGATAATGCATTTATCTTGTACGGTTCCAGTGACCTCAAGTAACCTCACGAGATGCCGAAGGCATGAGTGAGAGTTAATGAGAGGTCCCTGAAACTGTACAAAAATAAATGCATTATCACACACTGAACCACTGCATATTCCATTTATGCAACAGGTTTAGATGTTGTGTGGACATTTTGATTTTGGTAGGTGTAAATAATTCGTCAAAAAAGGAAAAGAAATTTGAATTTTATGCTGTTTTTGCTAATTTTTAAAAGACAAAATGGTATCTATAAATAAGACACCACTCATTTTGTAGATATTTTTGAGCTGAACATTTTCATGCTCACAGTACCATGCTATCATTTTTGTTTTAAAGTTATTCATATTTGTTTGTTAAAAAGTGAACAAAAATTACATTTTCTTCTGTTTTCTTGCTAATCTTATACAATATACAGGGTTTATATAAATGAAACATTATTCATTTTGTAGATAATTTTGTGCTGAACAATTTTCATGCTCACAGTACCATGTTATCTTTTTCGCTTTTAAGTTATTCACATTTAAATGTGGTTAGTACTGCTTCGAGGCCGAACATTCTAAATGAATTCTGAAGAGAACTGTGAAGATAAATGAGCTACTGATGTAGTTACTGTGTGGATAAATGGGTGATGATGTAGTTACTATGTGGATAAATACATTTATCCACATAGTAGCACAGATAAATGGCTTTATCAGTGCAGATTTATTCAGACACCTGTTGCATAAATGTAATTACAGGTACAGTTCCGCCTGAAAGGGTCAAGCGTTATATCAGTTTTTGTTGGGATATCTTGCATGATACTACAGAAACTTAATATAATCCATTGGTAATTACTATGGTTTGTCTCACAGTACACTGTGAATCTCACACAGCACGCATGATCCTGTTGGAAGGTGCTGTTCTACCAGTAGAAAAACAGAAAATAGTTGTGGATTCTAGACCCTGTAAACATTCCCAAATTGAGTCTCCATTATTGGAAAAAGTATGTTGTTATTGTTTACATATGCCCACTCTGAGAAAAGGAGAGACAGGCCAGTAACAGGTCAGAATGGTGGCATTCAAGATGGCCTCTCACCAGTGAATTCATGAGTGCCACCAGGCAGGTTTCCTGGTGCTGCACTTTTCTGTGTCTGTAGGCATGTCTCTGAGTCTAATTAGTGAGGTCTATAGACAGGTACCTGAATCTGATTACTGGAGGTAGGTAAATATTTGAGTATGATTAGTGGTGGCTGTACACAAGAACCTGATGAGTGGAGTCCCTCTCCATTTGGGAGGATTCTGTAGGGATAATGGTCTTCCAATAGAGCACGCCCTGGGAGGTAAGAAATGAATGAAACAGTTGTTAGAGAACACAGTGGGGTGTGGACTGATATGGTTAGTGGGGTTGAGTGGTGTTTTGGCCAGGGAGGCTTTTTTGGGGGGTTGGAAGGAAGTACCAAGCTCGGTCCTGAGGAGAAATGGACCAATGAAAGTAGATAAGTAATTAAGAGGGCTTCACTGGGGCTCCCTGATGGCCAGTGACAGAGCATCATGCTGCCGTCCACATGACCTGATATCGGGAGTGACTTGGTCGCCACATCGAGAGTGCGATGGATCAAGGCAGCTGTCATGCAGCTGTGCCTTGGCCGGGAGGGTGAGCAACAAGCTCCACTGATCCCTGTGGCTGGGCCAGGAATCTTGCTCCTGCTGCAGGGTCAGCTGTGCACATCCGAGGCCACAGGTTAGGCTCATGCTGGGGTGGGGTGAGGGGCCAAACATCGGAAAGCTGCCACATTTGTTTAAATGATGGTCTGGGCCTTGGGATTCTCCTGGATCCTACTGCCTGCCAGCACTGGATTGTGACTGCCTCTGGGAGGACGGCGCCTCTGGAGCTCCTGTCACTGGAGGTAAGCCTGGGGTTACCTGGGTCTGATGGAGCCAGGTTCTGCACCTGACTGGGTCCATCCCTGGATAAGGGTATATCCATGGGGAATCATACAGGTGGTTGAGGAGAAAACCTCTACAGAAAAAAAAAGAGGGTTCACTAAAATACCACTTTCTTATTAACTGAAGCAGGTTTACTCCTTCATCAGATAGTCATTTAAGATGGTTTTACTGTACCTGTACAGTACTTAAACATTTGTGCAGTGGGGTTCACTAAGAGTTTGTTTTTTTCTAATATTTTAAATCATGTAAGTAATCATGTTAGTTGGCTCTAAGTTCTTCCACAAGAACGCAACATGTTGTTGATGCATTTTATTGGGGAAGTAACATATAAACTGGTTTCTACGTTTTTTTTGCAATAATGCAACATGTTGTTGCTGCAGTTTATCACTAGGTGAACATGTACTCTTAAATCTTTTGGAGTGTGCAGGTCCATTGTGAGTTTGTTTTTCACCTGGGTTGGGAAGGATGTTGTGAACTGTGCATAGACTTGGCCATAGGCCCATTAGAAGTTGCACCTTCTGTGATTGAAGGAAACTGTCCTCCTCCGCAGCTTTGACCCTTTAAAAACATGAAAGCTGAAAGTGTCCAAGAGACGATGTGATAGTTTAATACATAGGTAATAAGCTACAACAGTGTGTGCATTATAGTATTTTAATGCACACCACAGGAGTGTAGTAAGGCACAAGGCTGAAGGCCGAGTGTCCTTACACCCTGGGGAAGTGCATTAAAATCCTATGATGCTCACCCTGGAGGGATTATTACACTTATAAAATGTCTCAAAGTATTTTTTGGGGAAGAAAAGGAGATTTAGCAGCTAACTGTGTGTTTATAGAGATCTAATGCATAGTCAGGTGATGTCTTTTGGCCAGTGAAATCAAGATCAGCTTGCTGACCTATAGAGCCCTACACGGACTGGGTCCGAGCTACCTGCAAGATCTTCTGCATCCTTATTGCCCCTCCTCTCAGCCGACAAGGGATTGCTGGAGATTCCAAGGTACAATTAAACACCTCTGGATCGCAGGCATTTTCGCTTGTAGCCCCAACCCTGTGGAATTCTCTGCCTCATCGGATACGTAGAGTGTCTGACAGTGGAGAGCTTTAAAACTGCACTAAAACCTATTTATTTGGACTTGCCTTTGGAGACACATTTTAATGCATTTTGGACGTTGATCCTGAGTTTCAATTATGATTGGATGAATGATTTTAAAATGTTATTGTTTTGATATTGTATGGTTTGAACAGCGCTTGGTACAATGTGAGTAGCGCTTAATAAATAAAGATTATTATTATTATTATTGAAATTTCTAGATTTTTTGTGCCATTTTATAATGCTAAACTAGGATAGGTTTCTACAGTTTATTGATATTATTACACAGAGAGTCCCGTTAACCACATTACCTGCATGCATACAGTGCTGGGAATGATAGTGTAGTAATTTTAAAGGAAGTTGTCATTATACTAATCCTCACCGAAAGCTCTACCCCCGATTAAGCTTTTAGCATGCGTAGAAAATTATTTTCCCAGTGTTTACTTATTCAGTTTTACTTTTTTTAAATCCTCAATCCCAAGCATGGTGGATGCTGCTGGGTTCCATTTAGATCTGATGGTGCGGTGCAGCACATCGCTCAATACATTTTGTATTAGAGCGAGCAGTGCCATACCGCCAGATTAATGGAACCCAGCAGTGTCCGCCATGTTTGGGGATCACTGACTTTAAAAAGTAAAATTAAATAAGTAAACACTGTAAAAAAAAAAAAAAAAGTTTCTACCCACAAAAGCTTAAGCGGGGAGGAGTTTAGGGCTGGGAGGATTAGTATAATCGACAGCTTCTTGGCACAGATCTCATTTAACCTCAATTATGATTTTAAACATACTCATTTGTTCTCTGTTTGTAACACTTTCATCCCCCAACACCATTTTTTTAAGAAATGCAACATCAGCCCATGGGGTGATTGTGTCCCTTAAGACATTTCTCTGTTCTTTAACATACTGTACAAAGCAGAATTAAGAATAACTAGTCTAAATCAGAGACATGATGTAAAACATTTTAACTAACTTATGCGATCCAAAATAACTTACTTTATTGCGCCACATTGTCAAGGGGGATAGTGAATGCGTGTGGGTAATGTGCCCCTACCCAGGGATAAGTGATGAAATCTAAACTTTTAGACTGCCCCAGTAACACAGAACCTCAAACAACTCTGTCTCTAACCTTAACAATGCTGAATTAAGAATAGATAACCCAAATCAACAGGAGATGTAAAAAGTACAAATAACTTAACAATCCAAGTTAACTTTCTCCAAAAGCATGAAAATGTCACATCTTACTTGAGGAGGGCTCTTGCGGCAGTCCACACCGGTAGGTCTAAGCCGCCAGGCGCCAGGACCACACAGAAAACTTCTAGCTAGCAGTCTACCACAGAGGACCGCCCACTGCCGATATAAGTCAGCTTGACGCCAGCTTAGCCTATATAGGTGAGATGTCCCCCACACCTACCTCAGTTCTTTTCCCACCGTCAACCCATGCACGCTGAACCTTATCATACGCCACAGCTACAGCTGACTGCCATTTCCTGTACTTACCGTGCTTTTTTATTTTCTTCTTCTTCAGTGAAAACTCAGTGGGGCAGGGGTTTTACTCCCATTTTTCCTCATCCCCAAAAAGACCAGGGATCTTTGGCCCATACTGGACCTGTTTCATCTGAATCTGTACATCGAATGCAAGCGGTTCTGGATGGTCACTCTTCAAGGACTGTTGCTTCTTTTTCACCAGTGGGACTGGCTCTGCTCTCTGGACATGCAGGATGGTTACCTGTACATCCAAATGCTTCCTGCACATCGTTGCTTCCTCTGCTTCCACATTCAGGGAGCCCATTTACAATTCCAGGCCCTCCCTTTGGTCTTTCCTCAGTCCCAGGTTATTTACCAAATGCCTGGCAGTGGTGGCAGCCTCATTGCAGAGGCAGGGCTTCTATGTGTTCCCCTACTTGGACTACTGGCTGCTAGCATCCCCCTCCAGGGACTGTAGTTCAGACCCTGGAATACACCTTCCATCTCTTTCAGGCCCTGGGAATCACTGTAAATCTGCCAAAGTCTTGTCTCATTACTTGCTAGTGCCTTCAATACATAGGGGCGATCCTGGACACTAGCCAGGGAAAGGCTTTATTGCCCGAGGACAGGGCAGAGCGACTAATGGAGCAGGCCTTTCTGATTTCCTCCAGCTAACAGGTCACCATCAGGATTTTCCTGCACCTTCTGGGCCACATGGCAGTGGCAATTGCCATGGTTCCCCTGGTCCGCCTGCATATGCTGGTCCTTCAGTGGACCTTAAGGGTCCAGTGGGACCAATGCACGGACAACCTGGACCAGTTAGTTCTGGTCTCTGACCTGGTCCGGAGAGTTTTGTCATGGTGGCTGGATCCGCCAACCTCCTTTGGGGTCTGTCTTCAGCTCTCGACCCCCCAGATTCTCATTACAGATGCATCCGGCCTGGGATGGGATGCTTATCTGGCCGATCATCAGACCCAGGGTACCTAGACAGCTGTAGAGTAGGGTCTTCATATCAATGTCCTGGAGATACGGGCGTTCTATAGCCCTACAGGCCTATTAGACCTGCCTCCTTCTCAGTCCACTGTTGGTGCAGACAGACAACATGCGGTGGTGTATTACATCAACAAACGGGGACCCATTCATACTTCCTGTGTTGGGAGGCAATGAGAGTCTGGTATTTGGCCATCGGGCACTGTCTGGAGCTCTCTGCCATACATATTCCACACATTCAAGTCTTGGCGAGTCTTAGCTGCTCCAGTCAGGGGTCATGAGTGGGAGCCTGTTACCTTGGCTGTCGATAATCTCTTTCACAGGTGGGGCCGTGAGGAGTTGGACCTCTTCGTCCTGACTCAATGCAAAACTATCGGTTTTGCTTGCTGTATCCGGCCTGGAGTTTTCTGGCAAGGTGCACTGTCCCTCTCCTGAAGGGAGGTTTCATACACCTTCCTCCTTCCCACTCCTGCAGAGGGTTCTGCTCAAGCTCCAGTTGAAAGGAGTGGAGATGATCCTTATAGTCCCCTTCTGGCCATGTCAGATTTGGTTCTCTTGCTCCAGCAGCTGTCAGTGGAACCTCTGGTGCCCTTGCCCCTGTGCACTGGCTTGCTGTCCCAGAACTGGAGCACGTCCTCCATCTGGACCTAAAGTCCCTGCATCTCCATGCATGGCTCCTGCAGACCTAGCTATTGCCTACTTTGGGGTATCCTCTAGGGTCGTGAGATGTTCTAGTGGCGACCAGGAAACCCTCCACCAGGGCCACTTATGCTAGAAAATGGAAGTGCTTCTCCATTTGGGCGCTGCTGCCATTTGGCTCCTTTCACCTGCCCAGTGAATCAAGTTTTGGAGTACCTTCTTTTCCTTTCAGATTCAGGCTTGGGGTGCTCCTCACTTAAAGTGCACCTTTCCGCCATCTTTGTGTACTATGCATCTATTGTGGCAAGCTGTCACCAGCTTGAGGTTTCCACACATTCCTGCATGGTATTTTGCATCTGAAACCTCCCATTCAGGACCTGGTCCTCTATGGGACTTCAACTTTATGTTGGAGAGACTCACTTTACCTCCCTTGAACTGGCTAGAGTTGAGCTGCACATTCTGCCATGGATAGCATTTTTGTTTAGTTACTGTTACTTCTGCTTGAAGGATTTCGAGCTCAAGGCTCTTATGTGTAAGGAGCCTTATTTTGTTTTCACAAAGACAGGGAGTCTTTACATACTAATCCCAAGTTTTTACCTATAGTGATGTCGGAGTTTACTTTGAATCAGTTCGTCCACCTTCCAGTTTATTTTCCTGAATATACAAATCAGTGAGGCCTGCCCCTTACTTTACTTTGGGTGTACATATAGGATTTTCATGTACTGCATGAACCTGCATAAAGCTTTTTTTCGTTTCTTCCCTCAAGAGAGGGTGTCCTGTTTCAAACAGTTCTCACTACTGGAATTGCTACCCGTCCTCTTTGTACATTGCTTTTGGTGAGCCCAATTCTGACTGAAATTTGGCGATTTTCACCTGAAGGTCATCTGCCTGCCCAGTGAGTACCTGGCCCTTTCGCTTGCCTTCTGAGGGTGGGCACTCTATCCTAAATTCTCCTGCAGGGAGGGGGTGTCGGGACATCTGTCAGAGGGCGGTTGTTGCCCTGACTGCCTGGATGCCACTCAGGGCTCTAGCCATAGGGTGGCGCTGTCTGGAGGCGACATCCCAAAGGGGTCCGTGGCTGGAGTGCTTGCTACTTGAGGGCCGTGACTGGGGTTCTGGGTTTAAACTCTGTTCATTAAGGTGGTGGGATCTGGGGTGCCGTCACTGAGTAGCAGGCCAATCTTGTGGGCTCTGTAGAAGAAGAAGGATTTATGAACTGTGGTGACTGACGCAGCTCCTACTGGACTTCAACTTGGGCAAACGTGGATCAAAATTGTGAGGAAGTCTTTTGTGACAATAAGAATGCCTACTTTTATACTTATCCGTGCCCTAACGGTTGCAGAATGAGAGTTTGTGGAATCTAGGGCATTTGCTATTAGTCTGGTGGTGGAGGTGAGCTTCACCACCCTGTACAAAACACTTTTGGTTTGAGTTTTGCATGCCTCGAATTACCTGCTGCAAAGTTCTACACTCCTGAGTCTATAAAAGACTGTTCGAACGCTTAAGACTAGCTTGACTCATTTAACTTTTGGGGTGATTATTTTGTTTTACTGATTTGTGGGAGGTCAAGGTAAAATTATTGAGGTTGTGTTGGAGTGAGTGGGGTGTGTGTGCTGTATGCTGGAATGGATGTATATGTGTGTGTTCGTGGTAGTATATTACTGTATTTCTGTTTAGTTTTAGTTGGGTTTATTCTTGAGGAGGGTTAAACTTTGACTGTGGTGGGTTTGTTGGAGTATGTTGGTATAGGTCTGGTTATCTGCTGTTTAGCCTATCTTAGTTTAATATGTGTCGGCAGAGCATTGGTGGCAGGACACTATTCTCCCACCAGGCTCAGAGAACTCCGCACCTTCAGCTGTCCCTCTCTATCTGCAGAGGTACTGTATATAGGCGCTGTCGAGCACTGGGAATAGCTAGAAGGAGGAAGAAGGGAGAGAACTGGGTCTGGTAGGGAATGGAGTAAGAAGGTCGGATTGGGGTGGTGAGGACAAGGAAACACCCTGGGGTGAAATGGGTACAGAAAAGGGGTCCTCCTGCCTGGTTCCTATACTCCAAGGGTTCCACCTTGGTGGGCAGGTTGCATGATCTACCCCGCCTACTCATCCCACTCAGGCAGTGTTGTGCAATGCCAGGTCCATTAGAAACAAGACAGCTATAATGGCTGATCTTGTTGATTCAACTGAACTGGCTTGCATCACCGAGACCTGGCTGAATGAAAATGCTGGCCCAGTTTTGGAATCAGCAGTTCCAGCCAGTTACTGGTGATGCACCACCCAAGGGTGGATCATAGGCGAGGGTGTGCCATCTATTTTAGGTCATAACTGGGCCTTGTAAAGATCCCAGTGGAGGAAACCAGATCCTTTGAGTGTATTGTGGGTGCAGTTATAGGTTACAGGATACTTCGATTTATTGTCCACCTGGGAATGAGAAGGAATTTCTGCAGGAGGTCACAGACTTCATCGTCGACATGGTGTTAGAGTTCCCAGATAGCTTATTCTGGGGACTTCATTGCCTGGGTCAATGATGAACTCTTGAAATTTGGTCAGGACCTCCTCCAACTACTGATCTCATTGGGCCTCACACAGGTTTACAGATTACCTGTGCAGCCCACAACCATGGTCACTCACTGGATTTGGTTTTCCGACTGGGAATGGAGATCTCCGATTTGATGTTGGAGCCGTTGGATGATCAGACCATCTTACCATAAGGTTCAGTTTAGAGGGTCCCTCAATAGACCTGCCCTATGGAGAGGTCAGTGCGACCCTTTAAGGGCATGTCCCCAGGCAGTCTTATGGCAGTGCTGGACCTGTTGGGTGTGGAGCAGTTTAAGTGCGGATGGAGGGGACCTCCTATCTGCCTATAGTAAGGCAGTCATAGGGATCTGGATTCCTAGCTTCTGTCTGTATTTGCCCCTCACTCTTCGCCTCCAGATCCCCGGTTTGATGTGACCGAAGAAGTTGGAGACTTAAGGTGTCGAAGCTAGAGCGCATTGGCGAAAATCAGGCCTGGCTGAGGATGAACTTAGATTGATGGATCATTATAGAGTAACAGTGATGAGTTCACTTGCTTCTTCGAGATAAGGTTGCCACCATCAGGTCCAGGATCCACCAAAGCGCCTCTAATGGGTGTTGTGGTCAGCAGGAGGTCACTTGTGCCCGGTTTACCTGGTCTGACTTTGGCCAGTTAGCGATCACTGATGTCATGAGGGTCATCCAATCCTTGCAACCAACCTACTGTGGTTTGTACCGAGCCCAATGCATCTCCTTGTGGGATGCTTTGAGGTGCTTGGCCTCGCCCTGGCTGAGAAAGTCCAGAGTTTCGTTGAGATAGGGTGTTTCCTGATCCCTGAAGGAGGTAGTGGCTAGACCTTTCCTTAAGAAACCCTCCTCAACCCTGACTGCTTAGCCAACTACAGACACGCCTCTAATGTGCCCTTGAGGGTAAGGTTATTGAGAAGGCGGTTGTGTTGCAGCTGGAGGATTCTCTCACCACCTCTGATCTCTATGATCCTCTCCAGTCCGGATTTAGGAAGAGGCACAGTAGAGAGACGGCACTGGTATGGGTACTAAATGATCTCCTGATAGCGAGATCAGAAGACCTGCTGGTCTTGGTCTCCTCGATTCTCTGCAGCATTTGACACCATGGACCATGAGGTTTTATTGGAGCACCTGCTGCAGTTGTGGACTGTCTGGTACAGTCATCAAATGGTTTGATTTTTCCTCATGGTCAGGACTCAGAGAGTGGTGTTGGGGATCTTTTCCTCCTTTCCCCCTGCCCAGTGGGGTTCCACAGAGTTCCATATGGTCACCTGTGTTGTTTGCGTGTATATGTTGCAGATAGGAGACATTATATAGTGGTATGGACTGAGTTTCCACTGCTATGCAGATGATACTCAGCTATACATGTCCTTTGTGCCTGGACAGGATGAGGCCTATCTCGGTCTTTAATAACTGCCTCTCCGAGATCCAGGCCTGGATGAATGCTAATTGGCTGAGGCTGAACCAGGATAAAACTGAGGCGCCTGTGGTGGAACCAGGTCATCAGGGTGTGAGGCTGTCAGCTGGGCAGCCTTCTGAACTTTGGCAAGGAGGCAGACAGTTGTTGACCTCGGACCGGTGCGGAATTTGGGCATAATATTTGATGATGGCTTGACACTTAAGTCTCAGGTGTCGGACGTAGTCAAGACTTCCTTTACCATCTAAGGAATATCACCCAGCTTAAACACCTTGTTCCGCCTGATGACCATCCAACTCTGGTACACGACGTGTGACTCCCTCCTTAACTACTGCAATGCCCTGTACCTAGGGCTACTGGGGGTGATATCCATCACTTGCAGCTGGTGCAAAGTGCAACTGCCAGGTTGTTGACTGGCCTACCAAGATCCTGCCATGTCACACCTGTGCTCCTCAATCTGCACTGGCTGTCAGTACAGTGGTGGATCACCTTCAAGGTCGATTTACTGACCTACAGTGCCCTACACAGACAGGGACCATGGTACTTGCAAGATCTCCTTTGTCTCTACTGCCCACTCCGCTCGCAGAATGAGGGATTGCTAGAGGTTCCCAGGGTCCAGCTTAAGACCTCGGGGCCCGTTCTTTTGCTTTTATGGCCCCTATCCTCTGGGACACTCTCTACCTTGTCGGGTTAGGAGTGCCCACCATCAAGAGCTTCACATCTGCTCTTAAGACATATTTATTTGGATTAGCCTTTTCTGAACTTGTTTGATATATTGCTGTTTTTAAGCTTTGTTGAATTTTAGTGGGATCTTTTTTCCCCAAAACTTTATTTTCAAGGTACAGCACTACAGCACCCAGAGCAAATATACAAAGAGAATTTGTGGCACAGTACAATGATTACCATAGTTACAGGTCAGATTCCTTATACCAGCTTTACATTAAGGTAAAAATACTTTATATAGGAAGTACAAACATGCCACAAAGTAAGGAGTTCCATAGTCATATACTAATTACTTTTTTGTATGGAATGGACTCGTGATGTGCAAAATTGTCTCAGTTTCAGGTTAATTCCTATCCTTAACCTGGCCGTGGCAGATCAAATCAAGTTCTTGGGAACCAGGCCTGGGTCATGGCTTCCTCCAAGGATTCCCATATCTTATATAATTTGTCTTCTCTCCTGAGCTTTATATTGGGTGTGCTCAAGTTTCATACATTGTACTAGTTTTGTGCCACTCGGTGATCAAAGGTGAGGAATCACACCTCCAGTGATAGGCCAAGACCTGTTTCCCACCTCCATCGCGAGCGCCATAAGAGGTGATCCAAACCCTTTCCAGCCCTTGACACACCAGGAGTCCCAGGATGACTTCCTAGGGCCAGTTGTCTGGGAGTCTCCGAGTAGCCTGTGTGATTGCAGTAACCCCGACCAATAATTCAGAATCCTTGGGCATTCCCAAATCAAATGAAAGAATGTACCCTGGTGCACCTTACACTTAGGACACAGGTCTGATCAACTTGGGTCTATTCTGTGGACCAAGGAGGGTAAATATGTTCTGTGTAATGCATTAAAATGCATGGCTCTCAACCTGTTATTGACTGAACAGTTCATGCCCTTGCTCAAAATTGTTTTCTAGTCCCTGCTGTCAGGGCCCCTCCCACAGATCTTTATCCCACCTTCTCTTTAAAAGGTGAACAACATCAGGCAGGGATCCCAGCAGAGACCCGTAACACTTGACCACAGGCCCAGGCTTGGTGGCACGATAGATTCTCTCATAACCTCCTCCTATCAGGGATCTTTGTGGTGGTAGGAACTGAGCCTCCCCTCCCGCTTCTTCCCCAATCTTAAGTCGGTGCCAGAATTATTCCGATATGTGAAAAAGTGGGAGGGTGAAGACCATAGATACCTGCTAGGGTCTGGTATAAACAAACTGTAACATGGTCGTATAATTAATGTATTAAGTAGAGCCCTTCTCTGCCCATATCTTCAGTGTTTGATTCTCCAGGATTGGTATCTCCTCCTCCCACAGCGCCCAATGTCTGCATCCGGGGACAGAGTACAAGGATGGTTCAATATCTTGTGGGCAATACACCAAACACGAGTTGTAATTCTAGTGAATGGGTTCTTCATAAATTTCATTGAGCTCCACTTTAGTATTGATGCAAATAGAGGTCGACCCAGCGAAACTCACAGGCATCATTTTCTAAGCCACCCATGACCTCCCTCACTTTCAATTCGATATAGGTCATGTAGGGATGATAACTGAGCGTCAGATAATAGATCTTCAAGTTTGGAAGGCCCAGGCCCCCCTCCTTTATTGGTCTCCATAGCACCTCCTGTTTAATTCTAGGCCTCGTATTACCCATAGGAGGGACCCAACTGCTCCCCTAAGTGATTTGAATAGTATTGAGGGACCCACACTGGCAGAGACTGAAAAGATATAGGCACTGGGGCAGTATAGCATCTTGGCTAGACTTATCTTGCCTATCAGGGTTAGGGAAACATTTCCGCCTCTCACATTGAGCCTGAATTGTTTTCAAAGAGGAATATAATTGAGCTTAAATAGGGTTGTGAGTTTCTGGGAATAATAACTCTCAAGTATTTTATAGATGTAGCTGGGGTACTTGGAAGCCCTATATGTCCACTCCTGTGGTCCTATTACCAGGGAAGCCACTGCATTTGGCCCAGTTTATCTTGTGTCCCGATATGGGGCCATATTCCTCAAAAAGTTTAGTTAAAATGGTATGGAGCGATCTGGATCCCTAATGAACAACACATCATCAGTGAATAACGAAATGACCTGGTATTGATTCCCAGTCGTGCAGCCCTGTATTTTAGGGTTCTGCGAATAGAAGAAGCCAAGACCTCTATTGTTAATACATACAGGAGGGTGGATAAAGGGCACCCCTAACAGGTGCATCTTGTGAGAGGGAAGGGCACCGACAGAGTTTCATTTGTGTAGATCTGGGCCTTTGAGGCAGTGTATAATGTCTTGATCCAAGCAATGATCTTAGGGCCCAGCTGAAATTTTCTGAGGGTAGCAAAATGAAAGCCCACTCCACCCTATCAAAGGCCTTTTCGGCATCAAGCACCAAAAGGCCTCTGTTCTTATCCTCCACTTCCTGCCCACTTATAGACTATATTGAGAGTTTTGCACAGTTTGTATTTCACTTGCCTCCCCTGACAAAA
The DNA here is from genome assembly GCA_016271365.2 of Neoceratodus forsteri. Classification (NCBI taxonomy): domain Eukaryota; kingdom Metazoa; phylum Chordata; order Ceratodontiformes; family Ceratodontidae; genus Neoceratodus; species Neoceratodus forsteri. The sequence goes on along the minus strand of CM057450.1, from coordinate 1,184,477,275 downwards.
CTGCATTGGTCTTGGTGAACCAGCGAGGGCAGGACGGGTTCTAGCCTCTTTCCTAGCAATTTAGCCATGATCTTATAATCAGCATTTAAGAACGATAGGGTCGATATGACCCACATTTTTGGGGTTCTTGCCGGGTTTAGGAAAAACAGTTATTGTTGCCAACTGCAGGAGGGAGGAAGGACCCTGATCCAGGGTCTCCTGTATCATTGATACCAAATGTGGTGGATTTCTTCCCAAAAGAGTTTATAAACTCCATAGAATGCCATCAGGGCCTGGGGCCTTCCCATATTTGAATCCCAGATGGCCCCCTTTACTCCTGTTCTGAGGTCAGATTGTCCAGGGCTTCCTCTCTTGTTCGGATATTGAATTTAGTTGGACTTTTTGACATATGCGTCCGGTCTGCCCCAGGTGGAGCCTCCTGCTTATATAGAGCTTCATAAAAGTCTTGGAAAGTTTCATTTATTTGTGTAGGATCTGAAGTGGTCTCCCACCAGGAGTAATCAGAGATAGAACAGTCCTTTCTGCCTGTTTTGCTTTGACTCTCCAGGCCAGCCTTTGCCTGCAGTGTCCCCTTCAAAATATGATCTCGCACCAGTTTTCAGTATGTCCTCTCTATTCTCTTGGAGGCAGTTTGTCAGCTTTCCTTAAGTACCTTTAATTTTCCCATACTGCTAAGGTCCTTGGTCTCCATCATTGCTTTCTCTAACTCGAGAATTTTACTCTCCAAATCTCTCTCTTGTCTGTATTCCTCCTGCATAGATTTGCTACATATGAAATTTTGACCCTCTTATTACCGCTTTAAGTGCTTCCCATGTGTTTGCTATTGAGGTATCTTCCGCCTATTATATTTTAAGTATTCCTAATTACTTCTCTCATTTGATCCCTATAGTGCTCAGAAGCTAATAGTGTCGGGTCCATTCTCCACTGTCGAAGCGGTGAGAGACCCGCCTAAATGGGATTAGCATTTCTAGTGGGTCGTGGTTAGACACACAAATCGGTCCAGATTTTGAATCTTTCACCCCACCTGAATGTCTGGAGATACCAAAAATCTATTCAGGTAATGATTTTATTACCAAGAATAAAAGGAGAATTCATTTAGTTGGGTGAAAGTGTCTCCAAATTTCTTGAGAGCCCAGTCCCCGCTAGAGCCCTTAGAGCTATTGGACTACTCTCAGTGGGGTCTGTTTCTGCCCCCAGAATGGTCTGTTTCTTGGTCCCAGTAGGTATTGAAATCTCCCCATGATCAAGTTGTTAGGAATGGGGCCAGGACTACAGCTAGGTGATGAAAAAATTCAGTCATCTATGTTAGGGCCATAGTCGGCTACCAAGGTATATCTAGTGCCCTCTATGGTGACGCCTGTCAGCAGGTATCTGCCCTGGGGGTCTGTTATTATGTTGTGGACCTCCACTCCTACTTGTGGGTGAATCCAAATCGCCACTCCCCTGGCCTTAGAAGTGAAAGGCACAACCAGCAAGGTCCCCCATGATTGGGCCAGTTTTGATGATTCCTCTTTGTTATGTGGGTTTCTGTAGGAAATGAACGTCCCTTTCTGCTTCTTAAAGTATGACTATACTCTCTCTTTAACCTCCGTCTTCAGCCCATGAACATGCCAAGTAATGCATTTTAAGTCACACATTCTCATTGTAAGTATAAATCTCCTGTTTTATGATTTCGACTGCTCTTGTAAGTTCTCCATGCTGTAACCCTTTTTTTTTATCATAGAAAATGTTTTGAAGATTTTTCATTTTTGTAAGGTGGTACATCTTCATACATCACATACATTACAACCCAAGTAAGCAGAGATTGTACAGGCCAAGTAAGTTTAACACCACTTAGAGATATGTCATTATGTCCAATATAGGAGAAACAAATGGTAGAAAAAGAAAGATTCTAAATAAGACACAGTAATATGGCAGTACCGATTCTAACTCCATTTAGCAGCAGCCAAGGGTAAAATCATCACCAAACCACACAAGCCTATAAAAGGGGAGCTTCCTGGGGAAGGGATCTTGCAAAGTGACAAGTGAAAATAGGCTCCCATTTCTCAAGAAAGTAGTTCAACTGACCTCGGTGTGAGTAGGACAGTCGCCTGAAAGAACGAGTTGGGCCATGGCAGCATGCCGCATGCTTATAGCTAGATTGTTAGCTTGCCTCCAGTGCATTAATAATAGCCTTTGGCCTCCAGCAGTGCCAGCATAAGCCATCCTAGATGGGCCCTAGGCAAAAAGGTTAGTTCAGAGGAGTTACCCAGGAGCAATTTAGGGTTAAGGGGTATATCCTTGGTGCCAAGGACTTTGGAACACTCTGAAGCGATGGTAGACCAGAATGTTAAAAGTTGGGGACAGGTCCACAATATGTGGAGCAGGTGGGCATCAGATTGCTGACATCTCCAACATCTTGAGTGAGTCAAGACTCCGCAAGTGAAGGGCAGCAGGGTTCTGTACCACCGCAGGAGAATTTTAAGTTGTAGAATTCTGTTTTAGTGTCTCTATACCCTGTGTGTGAGTCTTTAAAGGCAGCGAGACCAGGAGGCTTCAGAAATGGCCATGCCCAGGTCAGCTTCCCATATGGACCTGCAGCTCTCAGTGGAGTCAGATTGAGAGTCTCGCCATGTAGCTTAAAAGTTGCCAATGTGACCCGGAGGAGGATGACTTGTGTAGGGAGGACAGCCATTTCCATTTACTGTCTAGACTATACTGAGATGAGAGATCATTGATTATGCTGCATATCTGGAGAAATCTCCAAAAGTCAGTGTTGGGAAGATTAAATTTGTTCTTTAACTGGCTAAAGGATAACAGGGTGTGTCGAGTCAGGCAGCAAATGGTCCTGTACATACCTAATACCCTTGGCCTCCCAAAGAGGCCACTTGGTCGATTAGCCTCCCACAGTAATGAAGTTGTTCTGCCATAGTTCAGCATATCGCCGGGGGAGGGGGCAAGGCTTTCTTGGGAGAATGGGATAGGGTCATGCATGCGCACCAGGCACAGCGGGATTTGCATATGACAAGGGAAAGGCCCTTATCTGACTGGTCTCCCGACCCTAACAGGGACCTAAGTGGAGTGGGTGTCAGCATATTGGCTTTGAGGCAGACCCACAGTGGGGAGGGGTAGCTATTGGCGTAAACCATTTTGTGGTTTGGGCAGCCACACTCGCCAGCTGGTAGCCCTGGACCCAGGAAGGCCAAGACCACCCCCGACCAGTGCTCTTAGTTTGTGTTTTCCCCAACCGACTCGCTAGCCACTTTAAGTTGAATAGTAGCCTAGTATTATCTGAGCCAACTTTCCCTGGCATGAATCCACCTGAGATGGCTGTATTAGGAGGTGAGAACATTGAGCATCCTAGTGGCGGAACTTTAGCCACAATCTTGGTGTCTACCGTAATGGGGAATAGGCAAAGTTGGCACAATTGAGGGATCGCTGATCTCTTTGGGAGGAGAGTGATGGGGCCTCCTTCATTGTGGTGGAGAGAGAGTCTGAGGATTGAGCATCCTGTAATGTTAACAGCAACGGGTGAGCAATCTCCTGTTGCAGTGCCTGGTATAGTTTGACGGTCATCCCGCTCAGGTCCTTGGGCTTTCCTTGGCCATCCAGGATAAAACCTGATGTATCTCGGAGATTGTAATCGGGGCATCTAAGAGGTCAGCCTGGTCCAGTGAGAGGGAGGGTATGGTGAAACTTTGGCAGAACTGGTTCAGGTCTTGAGACAGCTGCGTGGTGACTGAGAAGATTGGGATAGGTACAGAGAATGCTAGTACAGCCTCATAGTTTAATTAATACCCACAGGGTCAGTAGTAATCGAACCTGAAGAGGTAGCGAGGGCATGGATTCTAGAGGATTGTTGCTTCGCAGATGGCAAGCAAGAAGCTTGCCACCCTCATCCCCACCCTCCCAATAGGTATGTTTGATCTTAACAAAAGCCATTCTGCTTTGTGGTGCAGCAGAGCATTAATTTGATATTTGAGCCCTACAGTTTATGAAGTCAGAGATACATCCCTGGAAGCAGCGGGTGAGGCTTTGAAGCATGTTTCCAGGCCTGTAAGTTCTGATTGTAACAAGTCCAGAGTTTTCTTCCAGGCTTTGTTGCAGTTTGCTGCAGAAACAATAATGTGGCTCTCAGATTGGCTTTGAAAGCTTCCCACACTGTGCTTGCAGGGATGCCGCAGTCAGAGTTAATAGCAAAATACTCCTGAGTTGCTTTGAGCATTGTTTGTCTGAATTCAGGGTCTTTGACAAGTAGGGGTTACATCTCCATCGCACCAGTGAGTTGTTGTCCTAAGGGGTGTAGGTAGTCATCACTGGTGTGTGGTCTGAGATGATAATATTGCCTATGGAGTTGTCCGATACCCCACCTGATGCTGCATTATTGGCCAACCAATAATCAATGCGACTGTGCACTCCATGAGAAGAGGAGTAATAGGAATAGTCCTGCCCAAAAGGTGGTCTTGCCTCCAGACATCTATCAGGCCCCACTGCCTTTTAGCTCCTGTAGGGCTGCATGGGCCTTGGGGTGCATTTGGGGGTGGGTTTGGACTTATCTAAGAAGATGTCTGAAACTAGATTGAAATCCCCTCGATTAGGGGAGGGTGGAGTTGGGCTGCTCTAGGAGGAAATGGCTTGGCTTAAACAGGGAAAAAAAGTCTGCTTGGTCCATGTTAGGGGCATGCACATTGCCCACTATCAGTTTACCTGTTGGGGCCAGCTGAACCACAACCCAGTGACCTCAAGCGAGTCAGACCAGGACTCTTCAACTACCCACACAACTAGAATGGCGTAATAAGGATGGCAACCCCTTAGAGTTAGATGAGGTGAACTAGCAAGAACAGCCCCTACCCAGGGTTTCTGAGCCAAGGATTAGATCTACCGAGGAGATGAGTTTCTAAAGGGCTATGTGTGTGTGTGGAGGGAACAAAGGTACTGAAAGACCTTAGAACACTTTATGAGGTGATTAAGCCCTTAACATTCCATGTTACCAGACGCAATCCTTGAACAGCAGGAGCAGTCACATTAACAGATAAACAAAGGAGGACAAGGTACTTACCCACCCAGGTGCACAGAGACTCGGGTACACAGGAAAGTAGATAAAGAGTCGCAAACCTGACTTTATACAACAGTGGGCTGCCACTAAGTAGTAGGAAGGTATAAACATACTGCTTCAAGGAAGGTGTTCAAAGGTGTACCAAGCAGAGGCAAATGTAACTACAAGGCACCAACAGGAACAGGTGGTGCACAAAGCTGTAAAAGTGAGAGGAAAAAAAGACCTATAAATACAGAAAGGTAACAACACCGAATAGCTTTGTAACAGCAGCCACTGTAGTCCCTCAACTCAGGCAGCCTAATGAGACAGGGACAATAACAACAATTCCAATAAGTGTACACATGCTAAGAGCAAAAGAGGCTTTAGGTGAAAGAGGGTACTAATCAAGGGGTACCCAGAACTAGCATAGCACAAGCTTCAAGCTCAGGGACTGGAGAGGGAAAGACAACCCAACAAAAAATCGCTCTCTCATCCAGCAACCAATCCCTGACAGGAAACATAACTTGGGGAGGTACAAGGAAAGTGAGGGGGAGTAGATTGGGTAACGCCCACTATCAAAGAACATAAGGGTCAGCTAGCCTGTAAGCCCAACATAGCCTGTTGAGGTAACCATTGGCAGGAGTGTTATTAGGAAACCCGGCTGAGATGGAAGCACTGGGCCATAGAGCATGATCGAAGTAGCCTTTGAATATACAACTGACAGGCCCCATGAGACCTGCACAGGAGGAGAGGGTACACATGCCTCATAAAGCGGTATGTCTAATCAGGGAAAATAGCCTAATACTAATGGCCAGTCAGGGCATCAGCTCAGTGGGGCCTGAGGAAAAGGACCAGCTGTATGTTTACGATGCTAGCACGTGGCTTATGGGAGACACTGGGACATAAGTGTAGCCTGGAACATAAAACATTAAAGATAGGCTGTTTAGATAGTGAATGTCACTATAGAGAATAGTCTAGAGGTCAGCCAATGGGGTCATCGCTCTGCCTTAGGAGTGTCTTAGAGCCATTCAGAAAGTCCGGGAGCAGCTGTAGGATCCAAGGGCGCTGTTAAAACAGCAGCAGCATACGCTTTAGTCCCAGGTTTGAGCTTCCCAGATAGATCCACCACTTCAACGAAAGTGAGGCTTCCAGTATGTCTGCACAGTCCAGATTGTTCATTGTCAACAGGAGAAAGGTCTGAATTTAAGGAAGGACAGTCTGTTGAAGTCGAGGGGAATCTCTCTAGAATCTTCGCCGGAGGGCTGCCCTTGTTGTTCTGGTGAGAGGTGCTGGCCGCTGACACTGCCACTGGCGTGAGGCCGCATGCTATGCCCCTAGGAGGTAGTGATACTTGCTCTGAGGGACCAGCAGGGCTGAATGTAGCCATAGGCACTGCATGAGACAAATTCTCACTGGGGAACCATCAGTAGAGGGACCTGGTCCACCTGTATAGCGGTCCTCAGGAGGTTGCCTGTCAATTTCAAGGTTCCTAGTGGTTGTCGTTGGAGCAGAGGGGTCCCACAGCCTTCTGGGAGATGTAGGCTGAAGGGCAAGTTAGGCCAAAGTTTAGAGATCCAATGTTCCACCTCAGCAGGACTGTCTGCCAGTATCTCTCTCCCTCTTTGGATACTAGGAGTTTGGTGAGTCCTCTGAATCTATAATGAAAGTTGTGGACAGCGAGGAATTTTTTTCAGGGCCCTTAGCCTGGTGTTTACTTGCTGTTTCTTGTGTGAAATATCTATAGAAGGAAATCTGTGCCCCTGCCACCAAATTTCTCCCAGGTCCCGGCCACTCTCAAAATGCGCTCCTTGGTTGAGTATCGGAGCAGATATGCCACTATGGGTCTCGGGGATTGTGCCAGCCTATCTTTCCTCCCAGTAATTTGGTGCGCTCTCTCGACTTCAACTGGGCCCCTTCAGTGCTCCCCAGCATAGTACGGAGAGTCTCATAGAGAAACACTCCATTGATAGTCCTTCTGAGCCCTTGGGGATGCCGATGATACAAAGATTGTTATGGGTCCCCTATTCTCTTGATCCTCCACCCTGGCTAGTAGGCATTCCAATTTATCGCCTTGCATCTGTACTTTTGTCTGAGCTTAGTTTGCTGCTGCTGTAGAGTTTCTACCCATTGCTCTGCAACATTTAGGTGACCTTGCAGTCGCGACGCCTGAGGTTGTGCTCATGAGAATAGAATTAATGTCATCCACACGCAACAGCAATGCTTCAAGCATGCGGGTGATGTAGCCTAGAGAGTCCCCACAGATGTTTGCTGGAGAACAGTAGCTGATTGAGGAGGTAAGTCAGGTGGGGGTCCTCCGTTGCCATATCAGCCTCAGTGCAGCCTTCGCCACCGGTAGTGAGTAGAGGCTCTGAGAAGCACAGCGGATGCCAGAGCTAGGTGGATTCCCAACAATACAGAGCCACGGGCTACCTGAACTGAGCGATCAAGCAGTAACCGCCACCTGGAAAACCACTTAAACATTGTAAAACCGCACAAAAGTCACACTGGACAATTGAGGATGTTTACCCGAGCAAGATTGAATAGCGGAGGGGGTTACATCCCGAATTAAGCCAGTCAACCGTGGATTGTTGTTGGATTCGGATGAGCACAAGAGTTAGGCTGCCATTTTCTCGTGGCCAGACCACACCCCTTTAACTCTGTTTTTTATTAAATTCCTGCCCCAAAAACTTCCTCTCCAGTCCCTGTGACATTTTGTAGCTCCACCCAAACCATTGTTTACCCTTTAATATCCCCATGATCCCATTAACCCCTTCCCTGAAAAAACCTTTTCCCTTGAACTTTCTTGACCCTTCCCCACTTTTCCTCAATAACTGTGAGACTTTACTTACTGTTCTCCCTTTACTCCTCATGGATGTGCTGAGGAGGGTCCACCCAGTTATGATCATGTTGTAAAAGTAAACCAACCACCCTATCGGGGCGGGAGCTGGAGGACTACTCTCCTCTCCAGAGGGGCTCCCTGGGTGCCTTACTCTTATAATAATATCCCAGTTGTTACCAGCCTGGGAGAGAAAAACTTGTGGATGGGGAATGGGGTGCAGTAGCACCCTCAGTGGTGATACTCCGCATCCGGCCCATCCCATATCCGTGTCAAATTGCCTTGGGTGCTCTTACATCCTCAATGTATAGAAGTCTCACCCTCTATGGCAGCATTGATGGCTAGTTATGATTCAACAAATGCATTTGCCCCCCACCCCACTGTTTAATAATGTCTATTTAGTGTTTCCAGTGCAGAGTGTTAGACATTAAACCACTAACATAGAAAAATAAGCTTAACTGCTGGGAGTCCCATAGCTCAGAGAACTCGCCCATGATCCCACAGCTTTAGAACATTTATATTAAACTTTTCAATATGTAACAAAGTAAATATGGTGAACATGAGGCTCACCAGATTGTGATATCTAGTCAGTCCACCATAAAGGCTCTACCGCTAATAGCCCATACTCTGTGCTCCCTGTGAATGTGGCCCAAAACTTTGCTCCAGATCACCACTGCACCATTATTCAGCCGACGGGCAACCTGGTCTATTTCTGTCTGGCCATAAGGTTAAGGAAGTCCTCCGACCCTGCCATTATAGGCTGGAGTATAACCCCATTACGGGTATGGGAAATACGGACCAACCTCACAAATAACGCCCCCGATTCCCACCTGGGAGAAAACTAACTCAGCCCTGAATGGAAGAGAAAACAGCAGTGAGAAGGGGAGCAGGAGCAAAGGCCGGCTGTTTCAGGAGACCAACCCTTTTAATCAGCCCTGGTAATCAAACCTTAAGCTCTCCAGTGAGTAAGCACATGTTTTGAAGCAAGGGAGACAAAGGTTATACACTAAGCTGAGTTCTGGAAGGAGTTTAAACTTCATCCCCCTGTCACTGTAGGCCAGAAGAGGTCAGGAGAGCAGGAAGGGCACTGAGCTCTGATTTTACAGTCAGTCTCCATCTACCAGGAGCCTAGTGTCTCGGGGTCATCAGACCCTTCCCACGGACTAAATGTAATCAACAGTACCTTTTTAAGTCGCCCATTGTCTTGCCTCATCCCGTTTGGTTGTGGAGCCAGTTCTTAAAAGAGATAAACTGCATAACCGCCTCGGATCTGTAAAGGCTTTACTCTCCCAGTTTCTTGGCGAATCACCAGCCATGCTGGGTACACCAAGAACTGGAATTCAGTTCATGGAGCTTCCGCTCTCGCCGTAGTGAAGGCTTGCCTCCCTGCATTCCTCGAGTAGTCTGGAAAGATGCTCACCACATTCCTCTGCTCGATTATTTTGCCCTGCCCTTCAAGATGCATCCAGCACACGCTGTCGAGTCGGGAAACCTCAGGAATTTCACAATAACATGCCAGGGACATTCCCCGGACCAGGTCTACGCCCAGGGATCGATGAGCCCTCTGTATCTCCAGCAGTCGTTAGCAGGTAGATTTAATATTTTTCTGAGCCAAGAAGACACACAGGCCACACAATCTTTGCCTTCTGACCCTCCAGGAGGCCCGCTATATCCGCGTTAAGCGCCTTTCTCTGTTTACATGGTTGTCTGTACTTGACTTTAGGGACTCAGTTTCTGTCAGGGCTTGTTGTAAGCTGGTTTCTGAACAGTGCTGGGCATCCTCGTTGTCACTAACTTCGTTGCTCCAACTCTCCCAGTTGGGTGGAATAGCTTTCCACCGTGTCGCTGAGGGCGTTGACTATTTGCTGCAGGTCGTTAGTTGGGCCCCGATATTCTCAAAACCCGACCACATTTGGTGGGTGAGATCAAATTTTAATGTTTGTAATAGAGCCTCTATATTACTGTGTGGCTTTGGGTTTGATGAGCTGAAATCAGTCTCTGGAGCTGCAGAGGCTCTGGAGGATGAAGCTCGGCCATGTTGTGCTCAGTATGTTGGTTCAGGCCTGGTTTTCCTCATCTTTTGCTGTAGAAAGGGCAGCTGAGCTTTTGTTTTTCAATTTTTGCAGAAGCCATCTGTTAGGTCACCAGGCTTTCAGAATATTGAATCGCACTGAATATTCTTGTAGGATGTTAGTGATATTCACTGGATGGACCCAAAGCTGTGGAATTATGCCTCCATTCTCCTCCTCAATCAGTCCTTCATTTTAGTGGGATCTATGTGCTTTTATTTTATTGTTTTAATGTTCGATATATTTGTACAAGCGCTTTGATCTTTGGAATTGCACTTTTAAAAATAAAGATTGATTGATTAATTGTCCAAGTGGTTAGTGAATTGCATTGTTTATTGCTACAGCAAGTACAACAAACCCCTTCTGGGGTAGTGAAGGTCATTCCACCAGGGCATGGCTGCCTCCACTGCTTACTTTAGAAATGTGTCTTCTGTGGACATCTGTGCAGCTGCCATCTGGAGTTCTGTCCACACCTTGCAAGCATTACAGTCTGGACAACCGCTTCTAGGCACAGGGTCAATTTTGGCCTAGCAGTTCTTCAGGGCCTTCTCTCAGGAACTCTTGGCTGCTGATCTGTCCTCCTCTAGGTGGTGTTATCCAGGTGATACTAGTGCTTCTTAGTTGGGACTCTGTCCTACCTGTGTAGCCTGCTGCAAGAGCCTTTCAAGTAAGATAGTTACATAAGAGCGTATCATAACAGTAGATCTTGAGAGAAGCTGTTGCAGCAGGCCTCTTTCTCCTTGCCCTGCTGCTCTTTTCCTTCACATTACTTCTGCCTTTCCTTTGGCTCCGGAAACCTTCTCGGTTCTCCTTTAGCTGCCCATACAGGGGTCTCCAGTGGGAGAACTGAGGTAGGTGTCGGGACCGCCCACCCTATAGGCTAGGCTGATGTCAGCTGACTGACGACCGGTGGGCGGTCCTCGTGTAGACTGCTAGGTAGAAGTTTTTCATGTGGTCCTGGCGGCTTAGTCCTACGGTGTGGCCTGCTGCAGAACTTCTCTCGAATATCTACTGTAACTGTAAATTCTTATGTAACTGTACTTTCTTGATACAAAGTGCCCTGAGGTAAGTTCTGGAGAGGTGTGAAGAAATATTTCTTCATGGAGATGGTACTGGACAACTGAAATAACTTACCAAGGGAAGTGGTCAATGCAGAGATGATGTAGGGATTGATTGCTGTACATGAGCCATTTTTACCTTTTTCCCGCATTGTATGAAATTTGTTCGTTCATTGTATCGATTCACCTTGTGCTTGTCCTAATTGTCCTGCTTCATATATTTGTCTCTCTTTGTATATTTATAATCATGTGTTTGTTACAATTTGTATTCATCAGCCTCTGTTACAACTGGACGCTTGTGTAAATGGTCAATTTGCCCACATGCCTTTCCAGTATAAAATAAAAATGATGATGATGATGAAGGCAGAGTGGGACAGGAGTAAATGATTGATGGCAGTGGGAGTAGGGAGGTGTGAGGGATAAAGCTACAGTAGTAAACAGAATGAGCTACTAATAAGAAACTCAGGCTAAGCCCACCTAGTGATGGGTTGGAGTGGACGTAGCTAGGGCCACAGCAGATTAGATGGACCCTTGGTCTTTTTCTGCCTGTAATCATTTCCATGTTTCTCTTTCTGTGTCCGATTTCAACATTCTAAATTTATGGAGCCAGATAATGCAGACATTTACGTGGGCAGTTTTGCTTTCTATAGACAGTTTTAAAACAGTTTTGGCAGAGAAATGCCAGTGCAATCTCTAGCCATATCACTACAGTTACAATAGTTAAACATTCTAGAGATGTCCCTGGAGGCTGCAGCCAGTCTTTATCGGCCAAAAGCATTTTAAATATGCAGGAGGGACCAGATTGCATGAGCAAGGATTTTGATTATGTGGCCCATGATATTTATAGTAACTAAGACCAACACTTTGATCAGGAGTGGGGATATCTGATGCCAAATTGAGTACACCCCAAATAAATAGGGGCATTTAAGAGTTTTTATTGTTGCAACCCAAAGCATTACAACCAAGAATCTTTTCATCTGCTAAGTCCCAGTATTGGATGAGCTTCAGCCATGCTTCAGCTCAATCTAGCAGTGTGGCAGGTAGCCGAGAACAGAATATAAAGCAGTTGGATGGTGTTCAGTTGCAAAATAATCCTCTTATAGTAGAATAAGATATTCTGTGATTTAATTCCTTTTTCATTGCAGACATTTTTGTTTAGAAAACTTTCTCTGGCTGCACAGCACGGTGCTTGCTAGTCTTATACATGCAGTCATCTGCTCAATCCCCATCCCTTTGCATTGTCAATGCCCATCTAATTCCACTTCAACAACAGTAATTGGCTGATGGAGTAAAAGCTATAGATTTGTTTTCCTGATGACTCCTTGACTTTCTTCCTCTGGTAATACTAATAGAATTCCAAATCCTCGCTGGTGTGATCATGTCATGAGTAGGTCAACAGTCGTGTCAAGGTCCTATTGGAAACTTCATAGCTAACATCTTAATTTAGACTTAACTGTTTTTTTCTTGTGTATGAGCAATTGTAGGCAATTCTTTCAAGTCTCGTACTCATTCCATTATAACAGAATTCATTTAATTCAGTAGGAGGCAATTCTGCATGTGAATTATTTGGCTTACTACTATTCAGTAAATACAGGTCTGAAGCGAAGGTTTATAGATTTGATTTTCTAACTGCCTTTGGACCTTCTGGGAGGAAACCAAATCCTAAGTCATTTATTTACATTTATGGACTTAAATTCTTCTTTAAATTGAATTTTGATGAACTTGTAAGACTCGCATCATGCCAGTTAAGTAAAGAATAATAATTAGGAGACATTAGCGCTGTGGGTTTGTAAACCCCAAAGCTTATCAGTGTGTCAAATACAGACTCACAGCAACCTGTTTCAGAAATCTCAGTCCTAATGGAATGAAATTCTCTCACCCAGACTGTAGTAAAGATTAGAACTCCATTTCAGGAGATTGTGTTCTGTGGATTTTGTGAGACATGAGGGTATTGCCTGGTAAACCTAACACTGGAGAAAGGATACAGATTTAAAGTTGACTGACCGATAGGATTGTATGTTTCTCCCATCACTGAATTAGACAAGAGGATGTTGGGGCTGGATATCTGGTTTCAGTTGTCAGTTGTCGGACTGGACACTAATCAGTCCACTCCTGGTGCCTGTCAGTCAGTGTACCCCCATGTCCTCATGACTTGTTACAGAAAAGCAATTTCTTCATTCTTTGGGTGCCCATACTCTTATCTCTTTCTTTGTTTCTCTTCAAGTGACTAAATCCCTCTTGGGGACCGTGCCTAGAACCTCCTAGTCTAAAGGCATTTTTATTGTGCCATAAAGTTACTGTACTATTAGTTCATGATACTAACAATGCTAAATATAGTTATACATTTAAACGTTGATCAAAGCAAGAGCTCTGGTTTCAGTTGTCAGTTGCAGAACTACATGGTAATCAGTCCACTCTCAGTGATACTTGTCTCAGTGGCTAACCAGGGTAACCATGGCCAGTTTTAATAAAGCATGATTTCTCCTTCCTGGATGCCATGCTGCTCCTTTTCTTTTATGTTGGCTCACGCTTGCGCCGCCAGCCAACATCTTGCAGTAGTAGCAGATTTGGAGGTGCGTTCATCAGTGCACGAATGCAGGGGCACGCATCAGTAGGTGCGCCCTCATTCCCCAATAAGCCAGCATGCAGGCGCTGACACCAGAATATGTAAAGTGGTCACCACATCTAAGAAAAGTGTCACAGCAATGAGAAGCAGCTTCGTCTTGCAGGCGGCGTAACACGCCTCCCGGCGTGCCCTTCATGGTGAATTATTCCAATAAACACGGCAGCAGTAACTGCTGCGTGCCACGATGCCATCTTCAGGGTGCCCAATCCCCTGTCGGCATCCCTGACCCAGTTCATGTGCGATGGGGAACCCACTCCCGTCGGCATAATGCCCCCATTTCAGTTGTGTGCCGAGGGTGTGCCCAATCCCCTCGGCATCATGCTCATGCCTCAACAGTCTTTCTTTGCAGACGGGAGGGGCCCAGTCCCCATCAGCTTCAGTCCCTCATTCCCAGTTCAATCTGCTGACAGGGAGCCCTCCTCGTCAGGATAATGTCCCTCCCCATTTGTTGTGTGCCAAGGAGGTGCCCAATCCCTATCGGCTCTTGCCCCCCACACTCAGTATGTGCCGCGTGGGTGTCCAATCCCCTGTCAGCTACCGCCCCCAAAAACACTCAAGTGGCATGTGGCGAGCCCACCCCAGAGTGCCGGATGTCCTGTAAAAAAAAAAAAAAACCCTTCCCTTGATGTTTTTTTTAAACCCTGTAAACAGAAAACTGTCCCTCGTTGAGTCCGGTGGCCTCTCCCCAACCTGCACCCACCCTCATGCACCCTTCCTCCCCACACCCTCCTCACTCCATACTTACCTCCAGAGCCCAGCCGACACTCTTCAGTGGACCGGAACATGTCTACACTCTTCAAAGCCGACCGCGAACTGAAGAAATGTCGGTAAGCTGTATAATGGCATAAATAGGGTTCTTTCAACTTTGGTGCATATCTCTGGTGTTTTTGGAATTTTACACCAAATTTTCAACATGGGATTATTGGGACCCTCCTCATGAATTCGGTCACTGTCATGGTGTTATTGGTCCTGAAAGGTGATTTCGCAGTCACTGCACGGAATCACCTTTCGGGACTGATTAACGAAACGACAGTGCCACTGTTAATGAGGTGAGCTCTCAAAAGCCTATGTTGCAAATTTGGTGAAAAATCCAAAAAATGGCTGTTTTATTTAGTGTGCATTGCGAGTTTCCACGCACGTCAGAATCTTCGTGAATTTGTAATATTTTCACCCAGATTTTCAACATTGTAATTTTTCCACACCTCCTAATGGACAGTACAGGTGTCATGTTACATATCCTGGCTGAAATGTGATTTCGCCTTCCGTGCAGAATAGTGCAGTCTCTGTGGGAAATCAGTTTTAGGGACAGATTAAGAAAATGACAGTGGCACTGTTCATGAGCAGAGGTCCTAAAATGCCTATGTTGAAAATTTGGTGATGAATCCATAGTTACAAGTGTGCGTTACGCAGTTTCCAAGCACGTTTGTAACTTCACAAATTTGCAATATTTTCATGCCAGATTTTCAACACTGGCATTTTTCACACCTCCTTATAAACAGTACAGCTGTCATTTTTCATCCTGCCCAAAATGTGTTTTGCACCTGTGGCGCACAATGGCGTGGTCGGTGTGGGAAATCAACTTTGGGACAGAATAACAAAATCACAGTGCCACTGTTCATAAGGAGGTCCCAAAATGCCTATGTTGAAAATGTGGTTAAAACCCAAAAATAATTGGGTTACCAGGCGTGCATTGTGCAGTTTCTATGCATGTTCATGACTTCAGTTTTCATATTTTCCTCCCTATTTTTAACGTTGCCATTTTTACACCTCCTCATGAACAATACAGATGCCATTTTCATACTGCCCAAAATGTGTTTCGTACCTGTGGCGCAAATGGCGCAGTCACTGCTGCAAAATCACCTTTCGGCTAACAAACTGATAGTGCCGCCTTCATGAGGTGGGGTCACAAAAGCCCATGTTGAAAATTTGGAGTGAAAATACCAACAAACGCCTATGGCATTAGGGCTTCCAACTGTAACACCCCACCCTGTAGGACTGACAGGTGTCAGGGGTGTAACTTGGGATCATTGGCTGTAATGCTCACGCCATTCCACCCCCACCCTGCTGCCAGTGACAGGCATTGAAGTGTGCCTTACAGTGTTCGGCCCAAAGTTCACCCCATTCTCTATACTGCACATCTCAGCATAATTGCTTATGGAATGGGGTAAGTATAGGACCCAAAGACAAGCACACCACAACACTTGTCAGTGTCTACAGGGTAGGGTGAGTGAAATGGCATGGCGTTTTAGCTGATGACCCAAAGGCACACCCCAGCGCCTGTCCGTCTCTGCAGGGGGTGGGGGGTGGGGTTGGCGTTAGCGTCAGTTCAATACTTCACTGCCATTCCTATTTTGCATCTCTAACTCCTGCAGTACCAAAGCCAATGCCAGCGAGACAAATGCTTGTTTAATCAGTCTACTTCCTGCTTGTAACTATGTAAGAACAAATTTTAGAGGTGAGCTGGTTGGGGCACAGTTTATCTGTAAGGGTGGTGGGGTGCCTGGTTTCCTCCCTCAGCCCACAGCTGGTTGGTCTGTCCTGAGCTCTTGTTATTCTGTTGAACTAGAATAGTCTGCTGGCTTGCTGATCCTGGGGCAGAAGTCCCAGAGTTGTTCGAGGTCGCTCTGCTGTCTGGTTTTAAGGGTCCAATAATCGGACTACCTTAGCATGGCCCATTGGGTAACTCAGGCTTAGGAACATTATTAGACTCTTTTTTATTTTTATTTTTATTTATTTAAAAATTTCCACCAGGAGGGCACACTGAGCCGAGACTCGTTTCCAGGTGTGACCCGGGGAAGGTGGAAATACAGCAATACATATATACATGAAAACATAACAGTACAGCAGTCAATAAGCTGGAATAATGGTACAGTGATTGGTGACAGTATACAGAAGCATGCTATTGGTACAAGTGTAAATGCAGTGAAGGGTTAGTTTAGCTGGAAATGCAACTTAAAATTTAGACCACCCTTAGAACTGGGGAGGTGTTGGTGTTCCCCTGTCCCTCCACTGTGTTCTGTCCATGGAATTTCTATATTGATGGTTTATCCAGTTTCCTCTTTTGGGCCTCACGTCCCCATCTTCATGTTTTGCCTGTTCCCTCACCTGGGGGTGATGTTACTATCAAACTTTTATTTCCTCAAGCAGCTGGGACCCAATTCAGGGGACTGCTTTTCTACAGTATGGACATACTCTGTATGCTTCCTTTTGAATATGGCATAAGCACTCCAAGATCTCTGGACATTTAAGGGGCCTGGACTTTGGCTCACCTTGGACTTAGAAGGGGTGTATTTTTCGTTCATCTTTTCTTCTCTGCCATGGCGCAGACTACCCCTCTACTGACACCCCAGCCCCATCACCTGGCAACCAGGGACTTACCTCATTCCTGGTACTTCCCCTGTGGCAGGGGTTGGTGGTAGGTGCTTTACTGTCGGCGAGACGGATCCAGTTCTGGGAGAGGACCCTGCTGTACCTCAGCCATTTTTTCCCCTGTACTTTCACAGAGGGATGGACGTGCAATGCCATCCAGGCGCAACGCATGGTACCATGCATGGGATGTCGACAGCTGCCATTCCTCCATGCCTTAGTGAGCTGGCACTGGCTGCCTGTCTTCCAGCTTCTGTTAGGGGCCAGATAAGTACCAGGACCCAGCCCTCCTTCCCCAGAGGAGTAGAACTGTCCTCCAGATGCTCAGTTTTCCTCTCTCCGGCCAGCCCCTCCGAACTGGGCCTGTCACCAAACCGGGTTGCTGGTGTGGCTGTGGGTGATGCATGGATGCCTCTGGCATCTGCACCACTGGGCTGGTGAGGGGTGTATTCATATACTCCCTGCATATAGGAGTGGTGTTACAGAGCATATTGGGAATTAAGAAAGCAGGCTAAATGTAATGGTTTATAGACTATGTTATTATCATCAGAGTTAATGTCTTGATTTATTGGTGCCCTCATTTTCCTTTAAGGCACTAAGAGTTTAAGGGCTGCATAACCTCGGGGTTAAATCGTATTTTGGATTGTTAAATATTGTTATTAGGGTCGCTAACTCTGAATTTTAGCTTAGGATAATATATCTTCTGGAATGTCCGTGGAATATTTCTGACTTTATGTTATTTATTTGACAGGGTGGATTTGGAGCAGGTTGTCACATAGTGTGATCCTTATACTGCAGACCCTGCTCCTTTGTAACTTGCTCAGCTGCAAAGGCTGTGCAAGGGTTGTATATGCAATTTAGCCACTCCTCCTTTACAGGAAATTATGCTTGGGTCTGCAGGGGTTTTTTGGAGGGGAGGGCTCCTGGATCGGGAGCAAGTGTTTTAATTTTCAGTGATAATCCCTCTGCCCAACATTTCCTATATGAATTGTACTTGGGTCCCAATAGGACACCGTGCTACCGACCGCATTTGATTGCATGGTGGTGCAAGGGAGTCTGTTTCTTCCTTTATTGCCCCTGTTACATCTGTTGTAGACTCTTCTTTTTTCCATACAGCTTTTTATCATCAGGGCTCCAGGACAGGCAAGCTGCGATCCTCCCATGGAGGATCTCAATCCTCCTTGTTCTCAGGGCTTCATTGAGCCTTCCGCCCCCCCCCATTATCTCGGGACCCCAGAATACAGTCGTGCATGCATGTGGAGGTGTGCATATGCCACGTGGCTCGGTGATGGCCCCTTCCTCCCAGCTGGCCTATTGCCTTGCTCGCTTTTGTCTTGGCTATGCCACCTAGCCTCCAACAGGTGGCAGCCAAGAGCCTGGGAAGCCACGTACCTCCCGGGAAAGGAGAGCTGCCTTGTGGTAGCTCAGTCCAGCTGCTTGCCCACCCCCAGCCGACCCCTGGTCACTCAGGCTCCTCCCTGAACCGAGTCTCCAGCGTTGGAGGAGATAAATCATCCAGTGCCTCAGCCCTCTTCACGCTACTTGGCCAGCTGTAGACCCTTCTTTTGTCAGTGCTTCAGATAATTGTGGAAGGCAAGAGTAACTCACTCCCCATTTTTAAATTAGGTGAGTAAATGAAATTGTTATGAGTACTATGCATCAAACCCGAAAAAATGCTCCTTTTGAAGCAACAGTAGTGTTTCAGAGTGCTCTTTGTTGGGTATGGGGCATTTTCAGGTGTAGGGATGAGTATTTGTACTCAACATATTTTTAAGAGTATTTTCTTAAAACTGGTGATTAAAATAGGCGGTACCGTCTTACCTTGAGCACTGTCTAAAGTTTATTCTAGGCTGTCTGTTGTCTCGACAGACCCCTTTCCTAGAGGACATTAGTTCACTTGGAGGCCCAGGACATGATCTCTCCTGCTTCTCCTCCAGCTGCTTAGCACCGTGATGTTTTGGGGCATCTAATAAGCAGCATCAAGGTTGGATCTTTGCACCTACCACTCCATTGGAAGCCTGCATGTGTATAGTTCACTACTGCCCTCGTTTTTGGAGGTGCTTTAACTTCCTGGAAATGTGAACATTTGCCATTGAAACATCTGACCCTTTTGGGTTTAGTTGGTGGTTATTCTTTAGACACTTTCAGATATTAAAAAACTGAGACAGTAACTGGTATTCTTTGAACTGTCTCAACAACGTTCCTTACATGTAGATGGAATCCTTTGGGCTGCACACTTGCTGGGGCTTTCCCTCTTCCTGATGAGCTCACTGTGTTAGGAGAGTCAGTGGGTGGTGTGGGGTTCCCTTGGGGAGTACATCCCATACATGCCAATTTAGATGCTGCACTGGTAGGACTTGAGCGTACATATGAATAATTCACGGTAATGTTATTGTCCCAGAACATAAACAGTTTAGACAAGCTGATCAAGCAGGCAAAATTATTTACTTTGTTATGCAAACACCCCGTTGAAGTTATGTGTTTGCAAGAATCCATCTCACCACCCTGGAGTATCAAAATTGTCTTGTGGAGGTTGGTACCAGGTTTATCCCTCCTCCCTTTCTGGTCTCCATTGACCCTACCCACTTTTGTTTTAATAAACCTCTATGTTTTTCCATGCATGCTTGAAGCCCCCACCATTCTAGCCTCCACCACTTCATCTGGCAATCTGTTCCAGGCATCTGTCACTATTTCAGTGAAGAAATATTTCTCACATTTCTCCTAAACCTCCCACTTCATCTTTATTACATGCCGCCTGGTCCTGGTGCTGGTCCTTATTTGAAGACTTCCGCCTCCACCCTGTTCACCCTGTGAGGTACTTGAAGGTCTTGAGCATGTTGTCATGCATAGATACAGGTATACAAACATTTGAGAACAGATACGAATTTTCATTCATATAGCCTGTCCTGTACTAAATTTATCCTAATTTGACAAGATCCCTGGCTGAATTTCAGCAGACTGGGGTTGCCTTTTGTTCCTGAGGACCCTCTGTACCTGTTCTATTAGTTCTTGAAACATGAGATGAAGTCCACATTCACCACCTCTTCTGGTAGCCTGTTCACCCTGTCTACCACACTGTCAGTAAGGAGAACATCCTCCATTTTGAAACTTCCCCATCCCGTCCAATCTTAGGTTGGGACTGACCCTTAATCATCCACCTCCTGGTCCTGGCCTCACTGTAGCTTGTTTGGAGCAGTGCCTTTTAGAGATTCAAAACTGAAAGGTCTTGTGCTAGCTGAGGCTTGACCCAGATTAAATAGAAGTACGGGTAAATGCTGTGCTTGCAATGACCCTGGGTGGCAGAAGGTTGATTTATAGTAATACTGCCAAGTTGTAAAGAAATATAAACTTGTCATTTGGAGATTAGAGTAAGAAAAATTTTCAGGATTGAAGAATTGTCACAAAATGACAGCTTTCTTTTATCCATTACCTGGCAGTCTCTGAACCAATTGACCAAGGGTCATTTCTGTGATCTGTTTCAAGCTTTTCAAGCTGCATTTAGTAGTGCTGTACAACATTCTTTTTCTGCATGTGATGTTTGCATATTTTGTATGTATAAAATGTTGTGGACTTAAAAACAACATTTTAGAATTTTGCTCTGCCCTGGAGTCCCCTGTTACAGGAAAAATATCTTGCTATCTTTTCTTATTTGCAGACAAAATAAAGATCTTCTTGGACTAAAAGTCTTCACCATTCATTCACACTAATGGGATTACACTGCAGGCCCAGCGAGCGAGGGCCAAAAATCTTCAGGAGGGCTGGCGTGAGGTAGGGCCATGCATGCATGGCACCGTGAGGCTGGCTCACGCCTGTATGGGCTATCTTGTCATCGATCCTCCAACTGCCTCAGTTCCTTTTCTTCCAGCCATCTAGTGCACTTCAGTGAGACGTCACTTGCCATGAGTCAAACTTCTTGTCTATCAGACAGCAGCTTTTAGTCGTTTATTTCATTAATTTTAAATGCTTTTCTTGTTTATTGTTTTAAAAAGAAGAAAGAAAGATGATTTTTCTCTCAGTCCTGCCATCAACAGTCAACCATGGACGGTCTCTGTGACAGTAGTGATTCTTCTTCAGAAGTCTGCTCTGGTAGTGGGGCTGTGTACGGTTCACCACCCTCTCTGGAGGGGCAGGTCCAACCACGGGCAGTCAGGAGGGAGGACAGTTATCCCATATAAGCAAAGCTGAGCCCATTCTCGATCCAGGTTGGGAAACCATTGCCGCTTGATCTCGAGCTCTTCCTCTTCCCGTCAGCAGAGGAAGAAATGGTACCCCTCTAAGTTGCCCTCTGGTATATCTGTCAGGAGTCTCCGCTAATTGAAAGCCCTCCGGGTTTCCTGTGGCTTCATCTCTTGGCGGCCAGGACTCTCGTCTCGGGCCCTTCTCTGTCCCTTTTTAGGGGGAGTTCGATGGACAGTTTTATCTCTGGGAAGCTCTTTGGAGCAGTGGGTTCAACATTGGTTCGTTTGCCCTTGCTAGTGGTTCTGAGTACGAGGTCTTTGGGCTTTGGCTGCTGGGCCAAGGCCTGGGTTTTCAGTCTGGGATCTGTGTTTGGTGCCTTCTCAGTGCTGATGCTGTCTATGCTGATCCCATGTGCCTACCCCCTTACTCTTCCCCCAAGGGGCCAACACAAGTATCTCTCCTCTACTTCCTTCCAGGGATGGCCATCTCTGGGCCCCTCAGTGATGTTTCGCATTGGAGTCCCTGGTGCTGGTGTGTGGTGCTAGCTGTCCGATGCCATGTGCTCTGATAATTTTTGTTGCGGATTCTGTGCCATCAACTTTAGTGCCACGTGTGGCGCTGTTGTCTCTGTATGCCGCATCCCAGGTGCCCTCGAATCGGTGCAGTGTGCGGTGTGGCGCCCGTCAACCGGTGCCATCTCTTGGTGCTGCATGCGGCATCAGGGTCTTAGGGGCTGGGCTAGTTTCCAAACCTAGGTGCCCTCCGGTCTATCCGTTGCCAGGTTGGCCTTCCTGGGGCATAAGGCTGTTTTTATGTGGCGGATGTGGAGCATGGCGAGTCTGATCTGGACCTTATCATTCTGACAGTGATAAAGATGACTTGCTTTACAGCCTGGATGTCCTCGTCCAACTGAACCTGGTTAAAGCCATGTCTTTCAGTCTCTCCTTAGGGCATGGGTTATGCCCTGGCTCTGCAGACCTCCGATGCAGACCCAGGGGCTTTTGCATCTCAAGCTTCACCATGTTCAAAGAACATTCGCCCTCTGCCCACCCTCCTTGATGTCTTGTCGCACGCGGTGTGGAAAAGGCCAGCTCTGATTCCTCGATGTCCCTCCCTTTGGTTCGCAACCCTTTGCAGATGCTATGGTTGTCCGAGCAGAAAATGATGAAGCTGTTCTCCATCAGGGGTCCACAGATCATCATATCAATAGGGAATCTTGCAAGGTTGACACCTTGGGGAAGGCTGTCCTGACTTGGAACATCAGGATTTTCTAATGATTCTTAACTCATCAGTTAACCATCTCAGACGGAGGAGTTAGACAGGAAACTAGCGGGACAGATCAGGAGGACCTGCGAAAAGGGTAGTGTGGTGATTGTGGGGACTTCAACATGCCAGGAGTGGACTGGAGCGCCCCAACAACCAGGAACAGAAGGGAGCAGGTACTGCTGGATGCCTTCCAGGACAGCTTCCTGCTGCAAATGGTCAGTGAACCAACCAGGTTAGGGGAATACCCTTGACCTTATGCTGGCAAATGGGGACTTTGTGAGAGAGAACTGATAGTGGAGGAACCGCTGTCAGGGAGTGACCACCACTCAGTATGGCTCACATTGGATATGGGCAAGGAAGGAGTGGAATCTGGCACAATAGTGCTGGACTTCAGGAGGCCGACTTTAGGAGGATGGGAAGTGGTAAAGGGTACCTGGCCAGAATTCAATCTAGTATGGACACTAACCAGAGTGGGAGCTCATAAAGCTGGGGATAGTGGAAGCACCAAAACCTGCTGCAAACCCAGAGCAAGAAGAAACCGATCTGGTTGAGCAAGGAGGTCATGGAAAAGGTAAGGAGGAAAAGAGCTGCCTTTAGGAAGTACAGGAAAACAGGGAGGGGGGGACAGGGAGGAATACTTGACAGAATCGAAGGAGGTGACAAGGGCAGTAAGGAGCCAAAGCATCTATGGAACTCAGGCTGGCACAAGGCATTAAGAAGGGAGAAGGACTTCCTTAAGTACATCAGGAAGAAAAGAACTGTAAGGACCACATAAGTAAGGGATTAGGAAGGAGGGTTGGGTGGAAGCAGGGTGCGATAAATGGAAGCACTAAATGAGTACTTCTGCTCAGTATTTACTGAAGAGAAGAGGGGGGTGACACCCAAGGTGGGAGAAATGGCAGAAGCAGGGTGGGAAGTGGTGACAGATGGGAAATCATGGAGAGCAGAGTTCGAGAGGGTTTGAAGGCACTGAGGGTGGACAAGGCGCCAGGCCCAGATGGCATCCACCCCAGGGTACTGAAGGAGCTGGCAGAGGTCCTTGCAGGACCTTTGGCAGACTTATTTAATGCCTCACACATTTGGGGTGTGTACCTCAGGACTGGAGGATGGCTCATGTGGCCCCTCCACAAGAGTGGCCCCTAGGATGAACCGGGAAACTACAGACCAGTGAGCCTCACATCCATCGTGGGTAAGCTAATGGAGACCATCCTGAAGGAGGCTGGTGGCCTCCTAGAGGCCAAAGGACTACAGGACAGTAGACAGCATGGCTTCATATGTGGCAGATCCTGCCAAACCAACCTGGTCGAGTTCTATGACTGGGTAACTAGGCAACTGGACAGGGGCCATGCAGTGGATGTCCTGTATCTGGACTTCAGTAAGGCATTCGACTCAGTGCCACATGGAAGGCTGGGAAGGAAGTTAGTAGGCACAGGGCGGGTGCAAAGCTGGTGAGATGGGTAGGAAACTGGCTGCAGGGAAGGCAACAGAGGGTGGTGGTGGATGGGGAGCCTCTCACACCCAAGGGCAGTGACAAGTGGTGTTCCACAGGGCTCGGTGTTGGGACCAGTGTTGTTTGGGATATTCATTGCAGACATATCATGGGACATCAAGAGCAAGATCAGTCTGTTTGCTGATGATACCAAGGTAGGCGTGGTGGTGGATGACCTAGGGGCTGGCAGGGGTTGCAGGATGATCTGGCAAAGCTTGAAACCTGGTCAGACACCTGGCAACTGAGGCTTTAATGCCAAAAGTGCAAGGTGCTGCATTTGGGATGAAGAACCCAAGGAGGAGTTACCAGCTAGGGGAGTGCAGCTAGCCCAGACAGAGGAGGAGAAGGATCTGGGTGTGCTCGTTACAGGGTCAATGAACAACTCGGCACAATGTAGGAAGGCAGCTGCAAGGCCAACAAAATGCTGGGTTGTATTGCAAGGGTATATCCTCGAGGAGGGAGGAGGTGATTCTGCCACTGTATGGTCATTAGTTAGACCACACCTGGAGTACTCGTGCAGTACTGGCGTCCGTATCTGAAGAGGGACATTAAGTTACTGGAGGGGTGCAGCGCAGAGTGACAAAGATGATCAAGGGCTGGGGACTTATCATACGACAGGAGGTTGAAGGAGTTGAACATGTACTCACTGGAGCAGAGGGAGACAGGGTGACATGAGTGAGACCTTTAAATACATGAAAGGAATAAAGACAAGTACAGAGGGGCTGTTCAAAGTAAGGGAGGGAGGGACACCAGGGGCCATGATATGAGACTGGAGCGAGGAAGGTTCAGGAGGGAGATGAGGAGACACTTTTTACAGAGAGGGTGGTGGCTGGGTGGAATCGTTACCTCCTGAAGTGGTATGCAGTAGAACAGAGGACTGCTTCAAGCGAGGATGGGACAGGACAAGGGGAGGTTAATGAAGGGAAGGGTGGAAGGAGGGGCAGCTGCAGAATAAGGGTGCTAGCTGCACATTCGAGCAGAACTTGATAGACCTCTAGGCCTTTATCTGCTGGCAAATTTGTATGTTTGTGTGTAACTGTTTGGCACTCAAGTAGAGTATGCTTTAGAGGCCACTCAGAAACCAGGACTGCCTTCAAAACAGCTGGACGGCTCCTTACACCCCTCAAGGGGCTGGGACCATTGTCAATTTTGCAACAAGCAGTCCGAGGTGGGGACTGAGGGGATCTAAACAGAGATCAACTCCTTCAGCAGCGATGAAATGCTGCTCAAAGCACAGAGCCCCAAAGCACCACGTGCCACTCCCTGAGACATTAGTCCGGGTTCCATCTTAACTGCCTGAGGTGGATCTTCACCTGCAATGAGAGGTTGTCTGGCTCACTTTACAGCCTATGGCAGTCTGTAACAATAGACAAGTAGGTCCTCTGGATATTGTGGAAGGGTACTCCCTCAACAAATCGGAGACTCCTGGCTGTCCTCCCAAGCGGCCTCAGTCTCCCCTCTTCACAGTCAGACCTTCTCACTTCAGAGATTCAGGGCCTTCTTTGTAGTCTTCTGGTCCCTAAGAGAACAGGCAGTATCGCCCTATTCTCAGCGTCAGAAACAGAATAGAATTTTTTCAGGCAGGATGGTCTCTGTATGGACTCTCCTACATCTCTCCAGTGGCATGACTGTTTCGTATCCCTGGACATATGGGGCAGCTTCCAGGGCTGGGTAGGCTCGGGGTGGGTCAGAGATTGGTCAACTGGGTGAGGCACAAAACAGTGGTGGTAAGCGGTATACAGTCAGAAGAGATGCAAGTCACAAGTGGGGTACCTCAGGGATCAGTCCTGGGGCCAGTCCTCTTAGTATCTTCATCAGTGACATTGCAGATGGACCGGAGGGTAAGGTTTGTCTGTTTGCAGATGACACCAAGATCTGCAACAGAGTAGATGATCCAGATGGGGTGGGCAGAATGAGAAGAGCAAAATGGTCGGAAGAGTGGCAACTGGGGTTTAATGCAGAAGTGCAAGATCATGCACATAGGGAAGAGAAGCCCTGAAGCCACCTACTGGCTGGGAGGGATTGCTGGCAGTCACAAGGGAAGAAAGAGACTTGGACATCATCACCAGTGACCTGAAATCATCCAAGCAGACCACTAAAGCAGTAGGTAAGGCTAGGGGATGTTGGGGTGTATAGTAGGGGTATCACAAGTCGGAAGAGGAGGTAATAATCCTCTTTACATGACACTAGTTAGGCCCCATCTGGAGTACTGCGTACAGTACTGGAGCCACACCTTTACAAGGACAGTAACCAAATTAAGGCAGTACAGAGAAGGGCAACCAAAATGGGGCAGGGATTGCATCAGAAAACATATGAGGACAGATTATCAGAACTCAATGTGTATCCCTAGAGTAAAGGAGGAGAGAGATGGTATGATCGAAACATTCAAACACCTTAAGGGCATTAACAAGGTGAAAGAGTTTAACATGTTTCAGTATATGAAAATAGCAGGACAAGAGGACACAGCATGAGATTAGAGGAGGCCGATTAAGGGTAATGTGAGGAAGTTCTTTTTCACAGAAAGAGGTGGTGGATGCATGGAGCGGCCTACATCAGGAAGTGGTGGATATGAATACAGTGCAGGGCTTCAAACAGGCATAGGATAGGCATAAGGGAGCAATACAGATGAGTATGAATAGATAGCCCATTGACAGAGCAAAGGCCAATGGCATATTTATAAGGTAGAAAAGAAATGGGCAGACTGGATGGGCCTTGCGGTCCTTATCTGCCGTCAACTTCTATGTTTCTGTGTTTCCATGAGGTACTGCCGACCCTACTAAAGTCACAGCTCCAAGCCTCTCAGCTTCTTTTAGTAGCCTCCCACCCACCCAGCCACCTCTAACAAGGGCCTTCTTCGAGGTCATGGGGACTGACTTTTCGAATAGCTCATTCCTCACAGAGAATAACCTTGTATGAGCCCAATCCATGCTACGGATGCTGGGCCTCGGGGCCTCTGTCATTTTTCATAAGTGTCTCTGGCCGGTTCCACATGAGGACCACATAGTGGATGCAAAGCATATAGTGGTCTCCGACCACACATCCACAGTCCTTAAGCATAAGTGACAGAGACCCCTGATAAGATCACTTGCATGGTGGACACAGGAAGATGGGCTTCTATAAGGTCTACCCTTTGCTCCACTGAAATCTCAGATCACCATCACCACAGATGCATCTCTGATCAGTGGGGAGCTCACTATCAAGACCCCCGCACTCAGAGAATGTGGAGACAGGAGGAATCTCATCTACACATAATGTGTTAGAGATGGGAGCTGACCTATACTCTCCTGGGCCCTGAAGGATGTCCTCTACCACAAGGTAATTCTCCTTGAGATGGACAATAAAGCCGTCATGTATTACATCAACAAGCAGGATGGAGCATGCTCCTACCCTCTGTGCAGGGAGGTCAGGAGGGGGTAGGAGTGATGTCTTGAGCATGATACACTAATTCAGGCAATCTCCTGCCAGGAATTCAAGCGACCTGGCGGATCACATCAACAGGCCAGAGGTGGGTTCCCTCCAATGGTTGCTTGCTCCAGCAGTCTTGCCAATCACTGTTCGATGAGTGGGACAGTCCAGTCTTGGACCTTTTGCATTCCCTATCAATGCAAACTGCCTCCATTCTGCTACAGAAATCCATAACCTGACGCTTTCTGTCAGGATACATTCAGACTGCGGTGGACAAGCCTGAGGAGATAAAAGTGTGTAGGGCTGAGTTCTCTCAAAAGATCTCTGAAATCCTCTTAGTGGCACGTAAGCCCTCCACTAGGAAACCTTATGCGGCTAGTGGAAGCAATTTTCCATTTAGAGTGCAAAGTCCACCCTGGACAAATCTTGTTGCCCACCGAATAAAGTATTGTAGTACCTCTTAGACCTGTCAAATGCAGGACTACAATACTCGACAGTGAAAGTACACCTCTGCATGATTTCCACCTACCATGAGCCAATGCAGAACATACCACTATCTCAGTTACTGCTAGTCAAGAGATTCCTCAAGGGTATCCTACAAACTAGACCTCCAGTCAGAAACCTGTGGCTATGTGGGATATCAACCTCTTGCTAGACATGCTCACCCATAACCTTTCAGCCTCTAGCCACCTGTGACTTGAAGTTTCTGACCTGAAAGACTGCCTTCTTAGTAGCTGTTACTTCAGCTTGCAGGTTTCTGAAATTCATGCCTAGTCGCAGACCCTCCATATCTGATCTTTTCACAAGGACAAGGTGGTACTTCATACTCACCTTAAATTTCTGCCCAAGGTAGTTTGGAAATTTCACCTTAACAACCCCTGGTTCTTCCCTCTTATTTTACCAGCTTCCAGAATGAAGGGAACACCCTTCACTCTCTGGATGTCAAGAGGTTCTGCGATTCTACATCGACAGAGGTAAGAGGTTTGCAAATCCAAGCAACTTTTAGTATCTTTCAGTATGGCCTGGCTGTGTCAGCCTGTTGCCATTAGATGCATTCTGCATGGTTGAAGGCATGTCTTCATCACTGCTACTCGATGGTGTAGGCCAAGTTCAAAGCCGGGTTTACGCTTGCTCTACCAGGCGGTTGCAGCATCCTGGCAACAATTTGCAATGTACCCATGCTAGATATTTGCAAATGGCTACTTGGAGCTCAATGCACACCTTTGTGACACTATGCTCTGTATGTCCGTGCTGGACAGCACACTTCCTTCAACAGGACAATCCTTAATGGACTTCAGTCCTCGGTGAGCTCTGTCTTCTGCCTCCCTACTTAGGGATTGGTTTTAGCTTGGTACTCTCCCTTTAGTGTGAATGAATGGCGAAGACTTTTAGTCAGGAAGATATAGAAATTGCATACCTACTGTAATTCTTGATCTTCTTGGATGAAGTTTTCACCGTTCATTCACACACCCACCCACCCGTCCCTGAGCTCACTCATCCTGCTTCTTGTCTTCACTACATCGTTGGTTTGGGCTGTGAAGGCGCTGTTGATGAACCCTCTTACTCTGGTCATCTGGGCAATCTTATGACCAGATTAGGTTAAATATTCCTAGGTTGGTTTGCACTGCACATCCTCGGATCGAAAAGGAGACTGGGTAGTTGGAGGGTACGCCAAGATAGCCCATACACCATTGAGGCATTGTGGTACGCTTGTGCAGTCCTGCCTCAACACCGGCCCTCCTGAAGATGTTTGGCTCCGCTGGGTCCTAGTGCCTCCGGCGTAGTCCCATTAGTGTGAATGAATGGTGAAGACTTTGTCCAAGAAGATCAAAATTATGGTAGGTACATAATTTCCATTTCTGTTACCAGACACAAAGTCTCTATGTTATGGAAAAGAAAGTCCTGGAATACAATACATTTGTGAGAAAACAGTTTTTTACCAACTGCACAAAATGCTGACTTTCAAACAACATGAAACCTTGCTGTATTCTGACAATATGCAATATGACCGACTAGTTCAGCTGCCCTGAGAGTTAAAGTTAAACCCTATGCAAATGCAGAGAGCGTTGAGCTCGAGCTTGGTTTCAAATCACAGTCCTCGGCACATTCTGTGTAACTGAGCAGATTCTTTATTTTGCTGCCTGTGAAGACACCCGGAGACTGCTCCTCAACTTCTTCAGTTGAATTTCGAATATGAATGGTGTTTCAAACTACGGTTTATTTCTTTTGTTTTCAAACCTCTGACCTGCGATTACAGGTTAGACTAGTTTAGGTTTACTTCATTTTCGGTAAGTTTTCGGTTTCTAAGCGGTTGTGTGTGACTGGGAGGAAACGAAGATCTTTCTTACTTTTCTTGTGATAAAGTGTTATTTAAAGTCTAACTTTATTGTGTTTGGGGATCGGTTCAAAGTTTTGGACTAAAAGCAAGACTTTTCATGGTTTTAATGCAGGCGCTGAACTGCTTGCTACCCAAAACTTTGTGTCTGTTTTACCTGGCTAACTAAAGCCATCAGGCGTAAATACATTATTTTGCTTTTTCCTTATCCGGGCCTGACTAAGACACTTCGGATAAAAGGTTATCAACTGGATTTGTTTAACCGGCCTAACTAAGCCTCTGGGTTAAGCTTTAAATTTAGTGAGGGTTATGTCACGAAACCCAAGAAAAAATCTGTCCCACTGGGTTTCAGCGCTGCACGAGTGAGCATTACTAAGGCTGATGTGCACTGTGTGTTTGTATTGCCTTAGGTTTGACCACTTGCAATCAGACTGCGAAATCTGTAAAAATATTTTCCTCAGTCTACCCTTGATAGATGGTTGGGTAAACTGAGGGACAGAATGGAAAAACTTCAATGAGGTCAGTCCGGTTCAAAAGACAAACCGGTTGAACTGGCGACGAACCCTTGGATCAGGGTGAAACCTCATCAGGGAAAAGACAAGTGGACTCAGCCCTGATATGGTTCCTGTGAAAAGATGAGGAAAAGCGGTTGGAACCACGTAAACCAGCCATTGCGGCTCCAACCACTAAGGAGATCGCAAAGCGACACGCATTGTCCAGTCATTGCAGCCCGGTTGGGGTGAACCAGCTCAACAGTAACTCATACCAGTTCAGCGCCTGTTGGTTCGGTTCCTTCAGGCTCTCTGGATCTGGATGAATTTTATGAGTCAGATTATGAAGATTATGATGAGAGGAGGATCTGGGAGAACCTGTTGAGCCTGAGGTTTTCCTGAACATCCTCAGTATGAGTCTCCACCTCATCCTACAAGAGAATCTACCTCTCATTTTACATTCATTAGGCAGGTAGCAGAGACTTTGCAGCTGTCTGTCCAAGAGACTAGACAGGAGGAGGAGGATGACTATAAGGAGATGATGGATCTCCTTGTCACCCAGGGACTTATGATTCCTATTCATAAGTCTCAAAAAACAGACCTCAAAATTATCCAGACCCCAAGTTCTGTCCCTCCAGTGGAAAGAAAATGGACAGGAAGTATATGTTGGGTGGCAGTGGCTCTGAATTTTTAAGCAGCAACTGCAGACATGTGGGGGTAGTACAAGCTGCAGCTTGTGGAGAAAGCTAGCCACCCTCTTGCTTCTCATCCTCCCAATAAGGACTCAGGAAAATTGACTCCTTAGCAAAAAAGGAGCATCTAGTTGCCTCCCTGGGTATCAGGCAGGCATCCTATATAGCCTGTGTATCTAGATACCAGAAGTCCCTCTGGGAGTCAGTGGAACAGTTAGCCAAGAAGGCTCCCCTGAACTGGCAGCAGACTTACAGGAGCTTGTCAGTAAAGGGTTCGGTCATCAAATGCCAGTTTCACATTGCAGTGGATGCCAGTGATGCAACCTCTCGTTCTATGGCTTGGCCATTTCTCTCAGGAGGTTTTCGTGGTTGAGGTGTACAGATCTTTCCAAGACACACAGAACAATGCCATTGATTTTCCCCTGACACAAAATTCTTTGTTTGGGGAACAAACAGAGGCATATCTGAAAAAATGAATAAATACAGGGTAGCCCACAAGAATGTGGCTGCCAGAGAAAAACTGCCACTCCTCAAAGACAGCCTAGAGGAGGCAGAGGTAGGGCCTTACCCAGGCCTTTCCATCGGGCTCAAGCCTCCCCCACCAACAGCCTAGGGTTGCTTTAGAGGAAGAGGCAGAAGAGGCATTGGCCGTGCTGGTTCCACCTCTCAGTCCGCTACACCCTCTTAACAGACACCCTGAGGTGTCTCTCCAGGCCGCCTCCCTACCATCTGTAGGGGCAGGCTGGCCTACTGCTCTTCAGGCCCGCAGTCCATCACCTCAGACAGATGGGTCCTGCAGGTAGTAGGCTAGTGTCTTGTTCTCAGTTTCAGTCTGTTATCAAAAACAGGAGATAGATCATTCAGACCTGCCACCCTCTCAAAAACAGCCCTGCTGAGGCAGGGTTTCCACCTAATTTAAGTCAGGGCAGTGGGCTTGTTCCCTCTCAGCACAGAGGAAAAGGATTGTATTCAAGGTACCTCCTAAACCTGAAGAAAAATGGGGGTGGTGGCCATTCTTGATCTGCGATACCTAAACAAGCACCTCACAAGCCAAAGTTCAAAGTGGTCATCCTGGCTATCATTTTACCTACTCTTAGACAAGGGATTGGCTAGCATCCCTAGATCTAAGGATGCTTGTTTTCACATTCCCATCAGGCAGTCTCACAGAAAATACCTCCGATTCAGACTGCCTTTGGGCCATTATCAGTTCAGGGCCATGCCCTTCAGACTGACATCTGCTCAAGGGCCTTCACAAAGTGCCTAGCAGTGGTTGTGGCACACCTAAGAAGGCAAGGGGTCACGGTTTACCCCTACCTGGATGACGGTAGTGGGTCATTCCCCATAACAGAAACTGAGGAGTATACAAGAGCATGTGGTGCTAAAGAAACTACTGAAACATGAAGGCAAAAGTTTCTAGCACATTAACCCATAAGGGAGGCCACACCACAAGTTCTAAAGGCATTTTATTCAAAACCAGACCAGGCTCCAGCCTGACATGTTCGGATTATTCATCTTTCTTCAAAGAAGAAGAGGATTAATAATCCGAAACATCGTAAGACTGGAACCTAGTCTATTTTAAATAAATACCGTTCTAGTGATGGTGTGATCCTTATGGGTGTAGTGTGCTAGAAACTGCCTCGTCCTAACAGGTAGAGGAAGCCTTGGCCTCATACAGGATACCCTCAATCACTGGGATTCCTGTTGAACCTCAAGAAATCAGTTCTGAAACCCGTTCAAATCCTAGATTTCATAGGTGCAGAGCTGAACACAATTTAAGCAAAGGCCTTTCTGCTCCAGGAAGGGTGGACACCCTCATCCATTTGGCAGAGTCCTTCCATCTTCAAGTTCCTCACCCAGCAAAGGTACTTCCTACAACTCCTGGGCCACATGACTGCTACCACAGCAGTAGTCCCAGGGTCAGGTTTCAGATGAGGACATCCAGTTGCACCTGAGGTCCTTTTGGTCCCATAAGAGGCCTTCTTTGTCCAAACTAATACCAGTAACTGCCACTTTGCTGAAAGTACTACAGTGGCAGCAAGACCTGG
Source organism: Neoceratodus forsteri (assembly GCA_016271365.2). Lineage (NCBI taxonomy): Eukaryota > Metazoa > Chordata > Ceratodontiformes > Ceratodontidae > Neoceratodus > Neoceratodus forsteri. The sequence continues at coordinate 1,184,444,404 of CM057450.1, read as the reverse complement.
ATAACCTCGGGATGAGTCCCTTTCTGCAGCAAGCTCTTTCATCAGTGCTGACCACAGATGCCTTACTCTAGGGTGTGGAGCTCACCTAGTGGAACACACTGCTCATGGAACATGGCTCCAGCAGGAATCTCTGCACATAAATCTGCAGGAGCTCAGAGCAATGTTCCTAGCACTTCAGTCATTTGCCAAGATGCTACAGGGCAAGGTTGTGCAGGTCAGAACTGAGAACACCACCACCATGTACTACATCAACAAACAAGGAGGAACAAGATCCTTAGTGCTGTGCACAGAGGCCATGATGATCTGAGTCTAGCCTACTCCCTAAACATCTCTCTATCAGCCGTCCACCTGCCAGGAAAGGACAATGTCCTGGCAGATGCTCTCAACAGGATCAACCAGGGCCATCATGAATGGACCCTGAACAGACAAATTCTGATGACAATCTTCAGGAGATGGGGCACTCCAGAGATAGATCTCTTTGCATCCCCAGACAATCATCAAGCTTCCCCAGTTCTGTTGCAGGCCCCCAGCACTGGGCCTCAGTGCCTCAAGATGCTTTGCTACTGGATTGGTCAGGCAGATTTCTGTATGTCTTTCCGCCATTCCTCTGATACCCAGGGTCTTACTCAAGCTCAGAGTTCAGACAGCCACCATGATTCTGATTGCTCGGTTGGGCCACAGCTGTGGTACTCAATGCTGCTGTCCCTGTCAGTGGCCAGTCCACTTTGCCTCCCCAGGAGGCACAACCTGCTGACATCCTCTCAAGGGAGGATCCTGTACTCCAACCTCGAGTCCATCTGGCTCAAGGCTTGGTTCTTGAAGACTTAGAGTATGCAGGCCTGCATTTCTCAGAAGGTCCCGGACATCCTTAAGGTCTCAGGATACCTTCCACCAGAGAAATGTTCGCCTCAAATGAAAAAGATTCTCCATTTGATGTTCCCAGAAGGACGTGGACCCACAGGCAGAAGACCTGGAAGTCCTGTTGGATTACTTAGTTCACCTTCAATCCCTGGGCCTGCAGCCCTCCACCCTGAAGGTGCACCTGGCAGCTGTTTCTGCCTTTCTGTCAGCTGGGAAGGTTCCTTCCCTAGCTGCCCATCCTGTCTTTAAGAAATTCTTTAAGGGGCTGCTCCATCTTCACCCCTCACTCAGGAGTCTACCCCTTCTTGGGATCTTAATATCTGCGTAGCTAAGCTTATGCAGCCTCCTTTTGAGCTTATGTCCTCAGCAGAGCTTAAATTCCTGGCGTGGAAGACTGTGTTTTGGTGGGCATCACCTCAGCCAGGAGGATCAGTGAGCTTTAGGCCCTGTCAGTAGAACCCAACTACATTGCCCCTCACAGGGACAAGATTGTTCTACGAACTAACAGAAAGTTCCTCCCTAAAGTAGTCTTGGACTTCCACTTGAATCAGTCCATAACATTGCCTGTCTTCCTCACTGATCTTTCTAGTTTAGGTGAGCGTAGGCTGCATAGTCTGGATGTAAAAGGTCCATCAGCTATTACATGGACAGAACAAAGACCATAGGAAGGACCATACTCAGTTGTTCCCTACCTGTGGTGAAGTGGGTAAAGGCAGGCCAGCCACAAAGAGGACCATTGCCAGATGGATTGTGGCTTGCATCCAGTTCTGCTATGGCAAACTAGATAAGGAGCCACTAGTGGGTTTGAGGGCTCACTCTACCAGAGGGACAGCAGCCTCCATATTTGCCCAGAGATATCCCCTGCTTGACATCTGTAAAGCAGCTGCCTGCAAAACTGTTCACACATTCACCAAGCACTACTGCCTGGACACCCAGGCCAGGGTAGTGCCAGGTTGGCACAGCAGTATTGCCGAGCCTATTCCTAAGTACCTAAATTGGGGCACTGTTGGCAGTCTGCATATTGTCAGAATACAGCAAGAGTTCATGCTGTTTGAAGAAAAAATTACTTACCATAGTAATGTTGTTTCTTCTAATGAGTCTTGCTGTATTCTGACCTCCCTCCCTGCCTCTCTGGAACCTAGGAAGCGGGATATCTGTACTCCAGTTGTTAACTCCTTTATCCACCAGTGGGTGGTGTTTTTCTGGGCATCAGTCCGTGAGTCTTCTTTATGCCCTATTATTGTGTGTATTTACCTTTAGAGTGTTAGTTATAGTTATGGATTATTTTATTTATCTTTCTTATTAGTAGCTTCATAAGAATCTGGTCAGTTACATAGAATGTACGAGGACAGTGGTTTGAAAACCAAGCTTAGCGTTCTATGCATTTGCATAGGGTTTAACTCTTAACTCTCCGGGCAGCTGAACGAAGCTGTTATACTGCATATTGTCAGAATGCAGCAAGACTCCATTAGAAGAAACATTACTATGGTAAGTAATTTTTCTTCTTTGTCATTCAGTGTTCTCACTGAGCTATTCATTTACTGCTGGGTCTGCCATGCATCCTTAGTAGGAACTGACACCCTCCAAATGTAGAGATCCTATATATAACGACTAGAGGGCCATTACATGGAGTTCTAGGGGCTTTCATGCCACCATATGCAAGTGGCCAATACTATATCTATGGGGATAACATGCAAATGTGTGGAAGGTCATGTGATGACCCTCTAGTTTTTTATATATAGGATCTCTGTGCTAAAGCTGTGACATAATAATTTAACCCTGACTGCTGCCTTCACAGTAACAGTTAGTTTGGAACCTTCAGATCTTCTTTGGGATGTCTCTATCATCAGGTCACACCTCTAGAACAATAAGCCATCAGGCTCTAGGATCCTACAGAGCTTTTCCTAGCAGTTCAGTAGGGGCCGCCCATGGCAGTGTGTGGCGTAACCAACCTTATATAAACATGGGAGGACCGTCCCCCCTCAGTTCTTTTCCCCATTGACCAATTCTCTTTGGATTACAGGATCACCACAGAAGCTTCCGCAGTCTTTGTTTTATTTTAATCGGTGTGAGTTTAATTTCTTTGCTTGCCTTTCCCTCCATCACCAGTCTCAGAAGCCTCTTCAGAGGGCCTCAGTTTCACTTTCACACCAGTGCTGCAACAGCAGGCCAGTGCTCAGTTTGGTAGGCTTTGTCCAGCGGTTGGTTCACCTGTTGGAAAAGAGCTCCTTCCCCTCGATCGGCTTGCCAGATTTTACTAAGGCATGCTTTGGGATACAGACCTTGACTCCCTGTGGCATGGGCCTGCTAGCCCAGAATCAAGACCTACAGGTGAGACTCCTTGCTGCGGGCAGTCTGGGTTCCCCGGACAAGCTGCGAATCACTTCCAGGCCCTTTCTCCTACAACCAACCCTTTGGTTCCTGTAGGGCCTTCCTTCTGTGGACTTTAGTGCTCTGAGGACACTGGACCTTCTCCCCCGCCACATTTCCCAGGCTGGGGACCCAGGGATGGCCTCTGTAGTGCTGCTCACGAAAGCATTCCTCAGACAGTGACACCTGCACCCTCCTGTCCCCCAACAGTGATCCTTACAGATGGGGTATGGCATGCAGGATTCCTTCCTCTCCCCCCATGCCTGTTGGTGATGGCCTTTGCCTCCCTGCCGACAACTTTCCCCATCGCTTGGCATGGTCAGAGTGGTGCAGTGCTGCTCTGATGGTAGCACCCATTGCTTGCACCATTAGTTGCTCCTCCATGCCTGTCGACAGGGCCTTCCGTGCCCTGGTCCTCTCATCAGGCCAGGCCCTGTTTGGGTAGGGGCCTTGTCAGTATTGCCTTTGGCACCCCTTCTGTCGGCCTGATGCTCTTGGCCATGGTGGCATCCTGGCCTTCTCCTTTCTCTCTTGTCATTGGGGTAGCCATCAATATTGGGTGGTTTTTGCTTGTTTAGTTCAGGCAAAGTGGTGTCCCACTGCACCATGTTTGACACCCTGATGAACAAGGCGCTGTACATCCCCTGCCGTCAGACTTAGATCTCGGGACATTGGCAGTGCTCTCTGAGTCCTTTTGGTTAAGGACAAAGGCTAGACTGCTGTGGAGGCTCCTTTCTAGCCTTCGCTGCCACCCAGCTCCTTTTAGACTAGAGGATTTTTCCGAGCTACTTCAGGGATATGCCCCTCTGCCCTCCCCATGGCTTTGGGCTAATGTAGGTACACTCCTCGTGAGACTACCTACAGTGCACAGATTGGTCTAGCATTTGCCTAACAGCACCCTGGCTTTCCCATTGTTCTCTCTTGAGGTAGCCGTTGGCGTTAGGGGTTTGTTGCCTGCTAAGATCAGGCTCCCTTCCAGCCTGTTGGCGGCATCATTGATCACCCTCCTCCTTCGATGTGGTGCTCCAGAGCACCGTGTTTGTGCACACTGGGTGCACTTGACGGCGTACATCCCGGTCATCCCCTTCAATCTCAGAGGTCAGCTGTGCTTCCTGCTTAGCAGCACCCCAGGTCTAGGGGCAGGATTTGCTCCTGATGTCCACCAGCACCATCCTACCTGCCTCATACCAAGGACATCAGTTCCTTGGGGCTGAGGTGCAGGGGTTCCTCAATGCTCTCGGACCTCGGGATTCCCATAAAATCTGGATCAGGGTCCAAGCACCAAAGCGAGCAGAGGCAGGGTTAGCCTAGCTAGCCTCTCATTCCCACCGCATGTGCACCTCCAAGGTCCCCAGGGTGATCTGCTGCAGCATGGCTCCTTCCTGGTCCACCTTCTGCCCTAAGTCAGGAGGTAGTGCTGGGGGCATTTTCCTCCACCTAATGCAGTAGCGGACCCCACTACGGCCGAATGTGTCTTACCATAAATGGAACCAGGCCCCACTCTAAACCTCTGGGGCAGCCTCGGATCTTCTGCCTGCCCTCCAGACCACATACCAGTGCTGTTAGGGAATGGGTGTACACTAATGTAAAAAGGGTCACTGGGCTTATGCCTAGACATACCAGGTCCGGTTCTGGTCTCATTTCATTCTCTTCCATGAATCCACAAGAACTAGAGGCCTATCGTAACTCTGTGGGATCTATCCTTCTACATCCAATGTGGAAAGTTCAGACTGTACACTCTGCAGGGTCTGCTACTGCCACTGCTACACAGGAACTGAATAGGCTTCCTGGACATGCAGCCAGCTCTTCTGCCTTTCTGGGTCTGCCCCCGGTGTTGCAAATTTCTGTTTTGGGGTGAACTCTATTAGTGCAGGGTATTGTCTTTTGGCTTGACACCTCACACCACAGTTAGTAGTCACCTGTTCATCAGTGGTGATAACAGCACTCGGTGGAGGGCTGGTTCACTTCCCCTTTCCTACATCTTGTTGCCTTGTATTTCAGTCACGGAGCCACTGCCTTGGACCCCAGCACGATACAGCAACTGCTTGATGCTCTAGGGATCCAGATCTACCCTGACCCTGGTCCAGCACCTACAGTATACAGGAACAATACTGTTCATGGCCCAAGACAACACCTACCCCTCCTCTGGGGAGCAATTGTCCAACACCCTACTGCATCCCAGACAGCTGTTCAATGCTGCAAATCTTGTCAACCTGTCCAAATTGGTTTTGACTCCAGGTCAGTGCCTTCAGTCTATAAGCAATACTGGGCAATGCCCAAGGTTCAGCCTTTCTGGATGGGGCAGAGCACCTGATAGCACAGGCCCAGGGCTTTACAACATCAGGTAAGTCACAGGCGGACATTCCTGAGACTGCTGGGCATGGTGGCATCCTGCGCGGCTGCACATGTGGACCCTTTGGTGGACTTTGAGGGTCCAATGGGATTAATGTGCCCAGGCTCGAAACAGAAGGTTCTAATTTCATTGGCTGTAAAGAAGATGCTCCAGTGGTGGCTGGAACCCAGTAATTTGCTCAAGGGGTTCCTTTCCTAATCCTTTCCTCCTTGGAGCCCCACCACGGACGCTTCAGGATGGGCTGGAGGGGCACACCTGAGCCCCCATCAGACCCATGATACTTGGACTGCAGTAGAGTTCCCTCCACACACATGACTTAGAGATGAAAGCTGCTTGGTATGCTCTGTAAGCTTTCCAGAACCACCAGTTCCGGGGCCTTTGCTAGTGCTGACAGCCAACATCAGTACAGTGCACTACATACACAAGCCAGGGGAACTCTTTCACACCACCTGTGCAGAGGCAGAGACTCAATAAAGGTTTGGTACTGGTCTCTAGATCTCTATCTAGAACTGTCGGTCAACCATGTATCAGAGTCCAGAACATCTTGGTGAACAGACTAAGCAGGTCACAGTCCAGAGTGCATGAGTGGGAGTTACTGACCTTGGTAATGGAGAGCGTGTTCGACAGGTGGGATCACCCAGAGTTGGACCTTCATCGTCCCCACTCAACACAAAACTGTTGCCTTTTGCTGGCTGGAGTTTTCTGGCAGATCGTTGTCCCTCTTTTAGATTGGGAGGTTTCTCTATGCCTTCCCTCCCTTTCCGTTAAATCAGAGGGTGCTGCTTAAGCTTCAGGTGAAAGGTGCAACTCTGATTCTTGTTGCTCCCTTCTGGCTTCATCTGCTGTGTTTCCCTTGCTGCAGCAGTTAGCAGTGGAACCTCCAGTACCTCTGCCCTGTGCAAGGCTTGCTATCACAGGAGCAGGGCACCCTGGTGTATCTGGACCACAAGTCACTCCGTCTTCATGCATGGCTCCTGAGGTCATAGTCATGGCTAGGTTTGGGGGTTTCAGAAGGTGACTGATAGCCTGGTGGCTGTGAGAAAGCCCTCCACCAGGGCCACTTATTCTATAAAGTGGAAGTGTTTTGCCCTGTGGGCTGCTTCCCATCACTTGGATCCCTTCATTTGTCCAGTGATCACATTCTGGAGTACTTGCTGTCCCTTTCGGATGTAGGACTGCAATACTCTTTTATTATAGTGCACCTGGCAGTCATTTCAACTTTCCATGTTTCTGTGCCTGTATATGGCTGTTCAGTGGCACAACTGGAAGTGTTCCATGCATTCTTGAGGGCATTCTTCATTTAAGCTTCCTATCTGCAATCCAGTCCAGCATAGGACCTGGATTTTGTTTTAAGAAACTTACTTTGGCTCCATTTGAGCCAGTAGCAACAGAGACAAACTAAGCTTTCTGTCATAGCAAGCATTATTTTTTAGTTGCTGTTACAGTACTTCAGAGGATTTCTGAGCTTCAGCTCTGATGTATGAGCCCTCATTTGATTTTCTACAAAGACAGTGTGTCTTTGTGTACCACCTTACATTCTGGCCAAAAGTGGTGTCAGCGTTTACCTTGAATCAAACCACCCACCTTCCAGTTTATTTTCCCAAGCATGCTAATCCAGGGATAGCATTGTTGCATACTTAGATGTACTTGGAATACTCAGATATTCTGTTCATCCTGCAGTGGACTGCAGGGAGTCCTTGCAGCCTTTCTCTCTCTCTCTCTCACTCATGGGAAAGAGGGCATACCAGTTGTTAAACAGTGCCTGTCATAATGGTTGGCAATTGTCCTACCTTTTGTTATAGGAGAGTACGGCAAGGAATTTCTTGGGGTTGTGTATGGTCATTCAGCCAGAGGCATGGCCATCTCTGTTGCCTGTTTCAGGAATGTATCAGCTACAGAGATTTATGCTGCTGCACACTGCAGTACTGTCCACACTTTCACTCAATTCCTACAGGCTGGACAGTGCCCCTGGAAGGAGGGCAGGCTTCAGCCTGGCTGTGCTCAAGGTCTTCTGTCTTCAGCCTATATCTCCAGCCACAGACTGTCTCTCTGTCAGTACAGCTTGGGACTCGTCCTAGAGGTGTGACCTGATGAAAGACATATCCCCAAGAAGAAGAACTGTTCTAGGATCGTGGATATGTTGTTCATCCACACTGTTTGGCAGGTACCTTGTCACTTTAGAATCACGGAAGTCTTCAAGCTGGCTCATCCCACCCACCTGGGTGGTATAACCCTCGGCTCCACCCCATGGCGCAGATCATCCTTTCTGCTGGAAGATTCAGGTTGTCTTCCTCATGCTCATGCATTTTGTAAGCCCTGGCTCTAAACCCTTTAGTTATTCCGAGAATTTCTTGATCGCTAGCTCTCGTGAGTTAACTCTTGATTATGGAAGACAAGTTTCCCTAGATTTTGTTGGTGCCCTCGCGGCCAGAAAATGTCACGCGATCCCCACACCACATCGTTTATTGCCTCGGTGTCGACCAGACACTTTGAAATGCGATGTGTCTCAACTTTCACCTAACGTCCTGGACGACCGTCACCGCATGCTGGAAGCTGGGTAGGCTGAAAGCGGAACCCTCAGTGAAATCAAGGAGGCTCGGTTTCCGGCTGCGGGATCCACTGAGCAATTGGAATGCATGCAAGCATTCGAGGAGGAAGCGGCTTGCGCTGCAGAGACTACTGGAGCTTCTTCTCCACCTCAACCTGGGCTCCACCTTCTCGGGTTCTTTTCAAGGTTGTGCCAGTCTCTCCCAACCAAGGGGAGAGTCCTGTAGCCATGCACTTCCGCTTACGGGACTGATAGAAGAGAACCTGGGATCATCTTTGTCAGCGGAGATGCTCTTGGGATCAGGAGATCTCGGTCCCAGGAACTGGCAGTCTCGATTTTTGGTGAAATTGTCTCTTTGGCCACTGGCTTCCGGCTTTGCCATCTGGCTAGTAGACCGAACTGTCGATTGATGATGTAGAGATCATTATCAGCCCGATAAATCCTTTATCGCCGACTCCAGTTGACTATTCCTAGATCAAACTCCTAACTTGGTCTTCTCAGATGATGAGACCCAGCCTACTGGGACTCCCATCGAAGAAGTGGTCCCCTGACCCCAGGAAATCACCAGTCCTGCGGTGTCTCCTGAAGCGACTGAGGATTGACCTGTCCGATCTCGATCGAGGTCTCGGACCCCTCACCGAAAAGCGAGGAAGAGCCATAAGCGCTGTAAAAGAGGTGATGCTACTGGTTGTCCTTGTCCTCCTTGGATGAGGAGAGGCTCCAGGGCAACTCCGACGGTGCTACGAGGACCTCATGTGGCAACAGCTGATTTTGACCGGCACACTGCCAACTCCAGCTTCCACACCAGCCATTACCTGGCTGGAAGCCTGACTCCTTCCGCTGCATTAAGCCGGTTCCCCAGCCCGTGGAGCGGGTAAACCTCAGTTTGGCCTAAAACAGTCTCCACCAATTGTGGTGGAACCACCACCAAGCAGCCTGTGGAGGGCTCCTTCCTAGGAAGATAGGCTAGACACATGGCTTCCCAGCGTTTGTCAGTCACAGTCACTCTGGACCACCCTCGGTGAGAGGAAGGTGACCTGGGTGGTCAGCGTTATATCTGGATTTCTCAGATTCAGGCGTCGCTGGCCTGCATTTTCATCCTGGGATGACAAAGCAGCCGTTGGCTTAGAGATGGAGGAAGGTCCTCGTCTTTTCAGGGCATTCTTCGCATCATCTCTGAGTCCACAGGGATGTCCCTGCAGCCAATCTAGAAAAGGCAGAGTACCCTCTTACGGGACATCCTTAAGAGGGATACCCCAACAGAGGCCTTTTCCTGTGGCCGAGGCTATTGTTGGCCCAGCCTTAGAACTCTGGCAGTGCCCTGTCTCTTGTCCAGCTCCATCTGCCTGCATGGTCCACAAGTATGTGGTGCTTATAGGGTCCCTTGCGGTGTTCACAGAGCACCCTTCGACCGAGCCTGGTGACCATCTCTGTGTTCAGGCATACTGGCAGTTCTGCCGACACTGACCGACCTCTTGATAAAGAATCCAAGCTTTTGGGCCATTAAGCCAGGAAGGTTTATGCAGCTTCCTCCTTGGCCTTTGTGAGGCAAGTTTGGCTGTCATCATGGCACACTTCTCTCCGCCCTTCTAAGGTCTTAGGATGAAGTCCTCCCACATCTCCCCACAGACATGCAGACCACGGTCAAGCAGGTCTGGGATCGAAACCAAGCTGTTGCTAAACAGCAGCTTCAGGACGACCCTGGACATTGGGATTCTTGTGCCCGTTCAATGGCTGCGCAGTTGCCTCTCATCGCGGGGCTTGGCTGAGGCTGTCCTCCTTTCTGGCAGATACCCAGCACAAACTGGCTGGCGTGCCCTTCCTAGGGACCAACCTGCTCGGCCCAGGGTGGTTGGTCATCTTCTCTGCATTGAGCAGTCCAGTGCCACCTTGGATGCTACTTCTGCCAAGGGTTCCTCATGCAAAAACAGCAGAAGAAAAAGAAGCCTTTGGGCATTCTTCCACCAGGGCTAAGCAGTCCTCCTTTCAAGGAGGACAGCAGCACCAACAACAGCAGCAGGCTCAAGCTTGTTGCCCGGCCTAAAACCTGTGCCTTCCCAAGCCCGTAAAGGAGGCAGAGGTTCCAGTCCTGGATCCTGCTCCTCCACCCAGCCTGCTCAGTGAAGGAGCAGAGGCTGCCCCACAGTCAGCTCTGGGTCCTCCCGTGGGGGGCCTGCTCAGCAGTTCCTTTCTGCCTGGTTCGCTAATACCACGGACAGGTGGGTTCTCGAGGTGGTTGGACAGGGACTGCTCCTGGAATTCGAGCAGTACCCTCAAGCCAAGCCAAGCCCCTTGGGAGGAAAGAGCATCCACCCAGTCTCAGTTGGCTCTCAAAGATGACATTGGTCTGCTCCTCAGTAGCTCCAGTGGCGGATCCTCCAGCAGACCCAGGCTTTATCTCCATGTACTTCCTGGTGCCCAAGCGGACCGGGGGCTGGCACCCCATTCTAGAACTGCATGACCTGAATCAGTATTTCAGGTCATGCACCTTCAGATAGTCACCCTCTCCCAGATCATACCATCCTTGGAGTGAAACATGTGGTTGTGTTCACTGGATCTACAGGATGCATTCTTTCCGTCCCAATCGTCCATCCCTTCAGCGGTTCCTCTGCTTCCGGGTTGGAGGGACCCTGTATGAGTTCAAGCCATGCCATTTGGCCTGTCATTGGCCCCATGGGTCTTCACCAAATGCATTGCAGTGGTGGTGGCCCATCTCAGGTGTCGGGGGGGGGCTCAGGATTTATCCTTACCGATGGTTGGCTCCTAGGTTCCACCCGACAGGAGGTGGAGATCCAGGACCTGGTCCTCCAGACCTGCTCCCAACTTGGCCTCCTCATCAGCGAGGCCAGGTGGAACTCATGCTTTCTTAGGTGATGGGCTTCCATCAGGGCAGGCCTCGACTCTTGTCAAGCCAGAGCGCGGCTCGGTGGACAGAGGGAGGTTCTCTCCTCCTTTGCCCAATCATTTCTGTTTGAGTAATTGTGCCTTGCCCAGGACTTTCTGCACCTTTTGGGTTACATGGTGGCATACCTTGGTGATCCGTTGGGCCCGGTTGCACATGCACCCTCAATGATAGCTGGTCGTCCAGTGGACTCAGCGCCATGGTCATTTTGACCAGCTGATCACTGTAACCCAGAAGATGTGGGGCGCTATCCGCTGGTGAACCACCACAGACCGGTTGCAGGAAGGAATCCCGTTTGTCCGCCCTGAGCCGATGGTCGCCTCCTTGACCGATGCCTCACTCATGGCTGGGGAGCCCACATAGGGGACAAAGAGCCCATGGGCTCTGGACCCCTGAGGAGTCAGATGCCACATCAACCTGTTGGAGCTCAGAGCAGTCAGACTGGCACTGTCGGCTTTAGTATCTCAGCTCCTGGATCAAGTGGTTCAAGTCCAGACAGACAATGCCAGGACCATGTACTACCTCAACAGACAAGGCAGCATGCACTCCTGTCTGCTGTGCAGGAGGTGCTCTGCATCTGGACCCTCATGAGCCGTCTGGAGGCAGATCTCCTAGCCATCCATGTGGCAGGAGCCTCAAACCATCTGGTGGATGCTCTCAGCCACTTAGGCGAGACATCCATGAGTGGTCTCTTTATCCAGAGGTAACTTACAACTTGTTCTCCCACTGGGAGTAAACCGCTGGTGGACCTGTTTGCCTCCAGGGAAAATACCAAGCTGAGGCTGTTCCATGCCCACCCCCTCAGCAGGGGCTCGCTGCAGGGATGCCTTCTCGAGGCCGTGGACCCCAGACCTCTTAGAAACATAGAAGCGTAGAACTTTGACGGCATACAAGGACCGCTTGGCCCACCTAGTCTGCCTATTTCCCTTCCTAGAGGATAAGCTGCAGATCCTATTTAACCAACAGCCTATTTCTTTCTACCCCCACAAAATTGCCTTAAGTCTGTCCCATGCATTCTTGAATTCTCTCACAGTTTTGGACCCCACAACCTCCTCAGGAAGGCTGTTCCATGCATCCACCACCCTCTATGTGAAAAAATACTTCCTCACATTTTCTCCTCAGTCATCCCCTCCATCTTCAAATTGTCCCCTTGTTCTTGCATATCTGTTTTTCTGAAAGGTGCTACCCTCTTGGACTTTGTTGATTCCACTGAGGTATTTAGCGTTTCTGTCATGTCCCTCCTTCCTTTCCTCAAGGGTATACATATTAAGCTCATTTAGTCTCTCCTCATATGGCTTCTCTTGCAGACCCTGTACCATTTAGTTGCCCTTCTCAGAACTGCCTCCATCCTGTCTGTGTCCCATGGAGATGGGGTCTCCAGAGCGGGACGCAGTACTCCAGATGGGGTCTCACCAACTGTCTGTACAGAGATAACAACTTCATGTTTTCTGTTGGTGATGCCTCTCCCGAACATCCCAGTATCCCCCAGCCCTCCCTATCGCCTTCTCACATTGCTTCCCAACCTTGACGTCATCTGATATGATTACCCCAGGTCACTTTCCACTTTTGTTGTTGTTACTACCCCCCATTGTGTACTCTTCCCTGGGTTTTGTTTCCCAGGTGCATTATTTGCACTTCTTTGCATTGAATCCAAGCTGCCGTGTTTCTGACCATTCCTCCAACCTTGCCAAGTCCTTCTCATCCTTTCCACACCTCCTAGTGTATCAACCCTGTTGCAGATCTTTGTGTCATCTGCAAGAGGCATACTTTTCCTTCTAGTCCCTCTGCAATGTCACTTATAAAGACATTAAAAGGACTGGACCCAGTACTGAACCCTGTAGCACCCGCTAATAACCCTCTTTCTTCAGAGTGGACTCCATTTACAATTACTTTCTGTGTCCTGTTGTCATGCCAATGTTTCCAGGCTACCACCCTGGGACCCACTCCCAGGCTGGTTAATTTGTCTATTAATCTTTTGTGTGGGACTGTGTCAAATGCCTTGCTAAAGTCTAGGTAGGCCATGTCACAGCCCTACCCTAGTCTACTACTTTGGTCACCCAGTCAAAGAAGTCAATTAGATTCTTCTGGCGTGACCTTCCCGCTGTGAACCCATGCTGCCATGAGTTCTGTGCCCCACTGGCCCCTAGGTACTCAACAGTGCTTTCCTTCAGAAGTGATTCCATCCGTTCACTACCACAGAGGTAAAACTGACAGGTCTGTAGTTTCCTGCCTCTGTTTTGGTCCCACTTTTGTGAAGGGAATCACATCTGCCTTCCTCCAGTCCTCAGATACCACACCATCCCCCATGATTTGTTAAAAGGGTAGTCAGTGGTGTCACTAGTTCTCTGCTTAATTCTTGTAGAATTCTGGGGTGAATTTCATCAGGCCCCATTACTTTGTCCACCTTCAGTTTTAGGAGTTCTATCAGAACCCTTTCTTCAAACAACATGAAGTCTTGCTATATTATGACAATTGCAGTTTGTCCCACCATTAGAACTGCTCCGGAGGTGAAAGAGTTAACTCCCATTCAAAGAATGGAACTTGGAGCACGAGCTCGATTAGAGAAGCTCTGTCTGGTTATTTCAAACCTAAACTGTCAGATTCTTTACTCCACCTCACTGAACAGTCGCTCGGTTCATTTCTCGGTTTAAACAGTGTTTTCGGTTCAAATCAACCGAGAATATTATTATTTTAACACAAAACCGTGGTTCAAGCTCTGTCTGTGGTATCGTAAGTAATTTAAGTTTATTTTCTGTGTGGAACTTGTAAATGTTATCGGTTCGGTTTTGAACCGATCAGCTTGTTTTAAAACTTGAATTGAAGGTTTTAAGTGCGGTTCCGGTTCTTATCGGTTCTAAAAAACTGGATTTCATTCGTTTTTTCCAAGACCCGTGACGGTTAGGAACCAATAAGGGTGTCTTGCCTGGCACTGCCGCTTAAAAGGGCAAGTTTTGGTTAGGCTGGCATTATGTCTGAAAACCCAAAAGAAAAACCGGCCCACTGGGTTTCAACACTGGATGCCTGTGGGGAAGTCTTTGCCAAGCTGACCCACACACCACATGTGTATATTGTCTGGGGTTTGACCACCTCAATTCAGACTGCCAGATTTGTAAAAATTTCCCTGCAGCCACCCTGGATAAGAGAGTTGGCAGGCTCAGGGAACGAGAGGCCAAAAAGTCCGCTGAACCGGATGGCCAGCCGGTTCGGTGCCAACCGAACGGAGGGAGTGCCCTCTGACCAGGGCGAGACTTCCTCGGGCAACGTAAAGCTGGCTCGGAGGAGCCAGTTCCAGTAAAGAAAACAAAAATCAGCAGGTGTGGAGCCCAAAATTCCTTCTCCAACTGCTGCAGAGATAGAAAGAGCTATTCAGATTGTCCAGTCACTTTCTCGGTTCCGTCCGAACCGCCTGTCTGATAAAAGGTCGGTTCGGTCGGTTCCACGTTCAGGAATATGTTGTTGAAGAATTTTATGAACCAGAGGAGGGAGGATGATTATGAACAGTATGAATGTGACTTTGAGGGTCTGGTGTGCCCATTGAACCGGACATCTCCCCAGACAGACCTTTAGAATCTCGCCTTTGCTTTCTGAGTCCCCTCTCACTTTATGTTTTACAAAAGTTGCTGAAACTCTACAGCTTCCATTGGAGGAAGCTGTGGATGAACAAGAGGAACCTGATTTTGTGAAATGATGGATATTCCAGAGTCTAGGAGATTGTCTATTCCTTGCATAAATCATTTAGGAAACAGACAATAAAGATTTTAAAACTCCTAATTCTGTGCCTCCTGTGGACAAAAGATGGACAGGAGGTACACTCTATCGAGTCCTGATACAGAATTCCTTTCACAGCAATGCAGCCACGTTGGTGTGGTTCAGGCTGCAGCCTGTGATAAAGCTAATATTCCTTTGACTACATCCTCCTGACAAGATTCCAGGAAGACTGATGCCATGGCTAAAAACAATACATGGCAGCGTCCTTGGGACTCAGGCAAGCAAATTACATGGCTTATGTAGCAAGGTATCAGAAATCTAGATGGGACACTGTCATGGCCTTGGCCAACAGGCCTCTGGCCAGCTTGCTATGAGCTGGAACAGGTGGCTGCTGATGGCATTGAGGCATCTAAGGTGCAGTTTCATGCTGCTGTGATTTTAATGATGTATCCTCTAGAGTCATGCTATGTCTGTAGCTTTGCAGAGTTGGCCTGGCTCAGGTGTACTAGCTTGTCACAGGATACCCAGACTAAGGCTATGGATTTTCCTGTGGTTGGAAATTCTCTGTTTGGGGAGCAGACAGAGAATTATATGAAGAAAATGAATGAGTATAGGACTACCTATAAGAGTGCTCAGGCTAAGGAGCGCAAGCCACTCCTCAGAGGCAGCCCCCAGGGTAGAGGTAGGCCTTTTCACAGGCCTTTTACCAAACCCAGGCCTCCTCTGCTTATGCTCAGAGGGGGCTCTTCAGGGAGGAGAGGCAGACGGATGTGGGCAGGCCTGCTCCACCCCTCAGCCTAAAGCACCTGCCAAACAGACACCCTGATGGGGTGCCCAGGGCCGATTCTCCTTTACCTGTAGGGGCAGGTTGGCTTACTTCGTTCAGAACTGGGTGTCTCTAACTTCAGACAAGTGGGTCCTGGAAGTAGTAAGCCAGGGTCTGGTTCTCAGCTTCAAAAGTTCCCAAAGATGAGAATCAGGTCTTTCCCATCTGCAAACTCTTTAGAGACCTTTACTTTAGAAACAGAGGTCTCAACCCTCCTGGCTCTCAGAGCTGTAGAAAAGGTTTCTCCCTACACCAGGGCAAGGGTCTGTACTCCAGATATTTCCTTACCCAAAAAGACAGGAGAATGGCGGCCCATTTTGAACCTGAGATATCTGAACAAACACATTTTGAAACCAAAGTTCAAAATGGTAACTCTAGCAATGATTTTACCCTCTCTAAGGCCAGGGGACTGGCTAGCCTCCCTGGACCTCAAGGATGCCTATTTTCACGTCCTAATCAGAGCTCCCACGAAAGTACCTCAGATTGAACTGCCCTCAGGTTACTACCAGTTCAGAGCAATGCCCTCGGCCTCACCTCTGCCCCAAGGGTATTCACAAATGTCTGGCAGTAGCAGTGGCTCATTTAAGAAGGCAAAGATTGCTGTCTTTCCCTATCTGGACGACTGGCTCATTGTGGCCAGTCCCCAGAACAGGTAAGATCTCACCTGTAAGTTACCCAGCAGCTTCTCTCTCTCTGGGCTTCTTGCTCAGTCTTCCAAAATCAGTTCTGGAACCAGTTCAGGTGCTCACCTTCATAGGTGCAGAATTGGACACAAAGCAGGCCAGAGCCTTCCTACCCTTAGAGAGGGTAAGGAACTTGGTGGCTCTGGCCTCCTCCTTCACTCTGCAGGTCTGTCGACCAGCAAGACACTTTTGCAGCTCCTGGGGCACATGGCTGCGTCCACAGCCATAGTGCAAGGAGCAAGATTTCAGATGAGGGACATTCAGTTTCACTTGAGAGCCTTTTGGTCTCAGAGAAGAGACCCCTTTCCAAGTTGGTCCCAGTGACCCGAACCCTGATCCAGGCCCTCCAGTGGTGGCAGGATCAGAGCAATTTAGACTGGGGTCCCTTCATTCCTCTGTCTCACTATGGATGCTTCCCTCCTGGGGTGGGGAGCCCACATGGCGACCTCTCCACTCAGGGAGTGTGGTCACCTCAGGAATCTCTGCTCCACATCAATTTGCTGGAACTCAGAGCTGTCGTTTAGCACTTCAAGTGTTTTCTGTGTCTGTTCAGAACAAAGTGGTGCAAGTCAGAACAGACAACACCACAATAATGTGGTACATCAACAAGCAGGGGCACTCGGTCTTCGGCCTTGTGCACCGAGGCAATGAAGTTGTGGTCTCTGGCCTATTCCTGAACACTTCCCTCATAGCAGTTCACCTTCCAGGAAAGGACAATGTCTTAGCAGATGCTCTCAGCAGGATTTCCCAGGACCATCACGAATGGTCTCTGGATCCTCAAGTACTGGGGATAGTTTTGCCAGATGGGGCACCCCTCAGATGGATCTTTTTCAGCCCCAGACAATCATCAACTTCCACTGTTCTGTTGCAGGCCCCCAGTGTTGGGCTCAATCCCCTGGATGCCTTTCTCCTAGATTGGGAAGGGAAGTTTCTTTATGCCTTTCCCCTCTTCTCCTATTCAAGGTGCTAGTTAAAATCAGATCCCAGCCTTGCAGGATGATTCTGATTGCCCCAGATTGAGCCAGGCAGCCCTGGTACCCACTCCTTCTGTCACTAGCAGTCCATCTTCCCTGTGCCTCCCCAGGTATCACAACCTGTTAACCTGTGCACAGGGAGAGTTAGTATCCGAACCTCAAATCCCTCAACCTCAAGGCCTGGCTCTTGAGGTTAGAATTTGCTGACCTGCACCTTTCTCAGGGTGTTCTTGAAATCCTAAAGGCTTCTAGGAAGCCTTCCACTAGAGCTACTTACAATTCTAAGTGGAAAAGGTTTTCCATTTGGTGTTCTGGAAACATATTTCCCGGAATCTGCTGATTTGCCCATTGTTTTGGACTATATGGTCCACCTTAATTCCTTGGGACTGAGACCAGCTACCCTGAAAGTACATTTGGCAGCTGTCTCTGCTTTTGTTTCAGCAGGAAAGCCCTCCTCTCTTTCCACTCACCCTGTATTTTCCAAGTTTTATAAAGGATTACTTCATTCTAATCCACCTTTTGGGATATGGCCCCTGCCTGGGCCTTAATGTTTGCATTGCCCAGTTAATGCAACCTCCTTTTGAACCTCTGTCTTCTGCAGAGCTTAAGTATAACTTGGAAAACTGTTTTCCTAGTGGCTATCACTTCTGCCAGGGCGACAAGTGAGTTGCAAGCCCTGTCAGTAGAAACTGACTTTATTTCTTTCCACAGGGATAAGGTAGTCCTCAGGACTAACAGGAAGTTTTGCCTAAGGTGGTTTCAGATTTCCATCTTAATCAATCTATCTCCCTTCCGGTGTTTTCACTGACCATTCTTCCTCTGGTGAGAGGAGATTGCACAGTTTAGATGTTAAGAGGGCCCTAAGTTACTATATAGGCGTACCAAGGGTCACAGGTTCGAATCCTCCAACTTTTTCTCACTTATGGTGAGGTCGGAAAACGGAAACCTGCCACTAAGAGATCCATTGCCAGGTGGATTGTCTCTTGTATCCAATTTTGTTATCAAAACTGGGGAAAGTTCTCCTTCAGGCCTGAGGACTCATTCTACCAGAGGTACAGCTGCGTCTCTAGCTGCTGCCAGAGACATCCTATCTTAAAGATATGTCAAGCAGCTACCTGGAAAAGCGGTACATACTTTCACAAAGCATTACTCCCTGGATGTCCAGACCAGGAGGGATGCTCGGTTTAACACAGCTGTGCTTCAGAGCCTATTCCTAAGTAGGTTCTGTCCTCCTCCATAGAGGTACTGCTGTGTATTCTGCAATTGTCATAATATAGCAAGAATTCATGTTGTTTGAAGAAAAATTACTCACCTTAGTAATGTTGTTTCTTCTAATGGAGTCTTGCTATATTATGACCTCCCCAACCTGCCCTCTCAGAACTTCTACTTGGGTATGGGGTGGGCAGCCTAGTGTGGGCGCTAGTTATGCTCATTATATGTTTTCCACCCTTCTTGGGGTTTTGGGGTGTGATGTTTTTATTTTATGTCATATTATTACTTATATTATATTATACTTCTGGTCCCCTGACTTGAGTCTTTGTGTTGGGACCAGGAGTATGTCTTAATAGTCAGGTAGCCAGTTGGCTAGTGTAGGTTACAGCTTCCACACAGACCTTAGTGAGTTTTGCTTGTAAAGATCTGACAGTTTAGGTTTGAAATACCCAGACAGAGCTTCTCTAACCGAGCTGGCTCCAAGTTCCATTCTTTGAATGGAGTTAACTCTTTCACCTCCGGAGCAGTTCTAATGGTGGGACAAACTGCAATTGTCATAATATAGCAAGACTCCATTAGAAGAAACAACATTACTAAGGTGAGTAATTTTTCTTCTGTGAAAGGACTGAGTCGACCCCCTATCCAGATTGCTTCTGCTAATTGGATTAGGCACCTCCCCACCTCCTCTTTTGTGAATACTGAACAGAAGTATTCATTCAGTATCCCTGCTTTTTCACTGTCCCTCTCAGTCCACCCACTGTCCATTCTATTCAGCCTCACTATCCCTCTCTTTGTCTTTCTATGCTCCTGATATACCTATAAAGGTTTTATCCCCCTTCTTAACCGAGTTGGCTATCTTTCCTCAGTTTGGGCCTTCTATGACTTCCCTCCATTTCCTTTGATCCACAAGGTGCTCCTCAAGGTGAGGAGGGACAAGGTGAAGGTGATCCTGGTTGCCCCAGACTGGCCACGCTAGTTCTGGTATCCAGATCTCCTCAGCCTCAGCTGCAGGCCTCCAGAGCAGCTTTGCACATGCCCAGACCTGATCTCTATCAATCGGGGAAGGTATACCATCGGACCTTCAATCCCTGCACCTCACTGCCTGATACCTGAGTGGCTAGAGTTCCAGGCTTTGGGTCTTTCCGAGGATGTCTACACCGTGGTGAAGGCATCCAAAAGAATCGACCAGGAAATGTGATGCCTTCAAATGGAAGAGATTTTCCATTTGGTGTCAGGGCAAGTGCCTGGACCCTTTGTCCTGTCCAGTGGCTAGCATTCTTGACTACCTTTGGTCTCTCTCAAGGGGTCTTGATCACCAACCCTTAGGGTGCACCTGGCAGTCATCTCTGCTTACGGGCATGGGCGGTCAGCCGATGGTGGTGCAGGAGACAGTGGTTGGTCGTTTTTCAATGGTCTGGATCACATATCCCCTCAGGTGCGTGAATCTCCCCTCCATGGGATCTTCTGCTGGTACTGGCAAAGCTCATGGGCAAGCCATTCGAACCTATGCACAAGTGTGAGTTGTCACACTTGTCCTGGAAAGATGGCCTTCCTGGTGGCTATCATGTCTTCCAGAAGGACAGTGGAGCTCAGGTGCTTTCGGTGGACTCCCTTTATCTGGTCTTCCACAGGGACAAGGTTGTCCTGCGCCCCACCGAAATTCCTTCCAAAGGTGGTATCAGAGTTTCACCTTTACCAGGTGCTAACTCTGCTGGTGTACTACCCCAATTACACCTCAAGTCCGAGTACAGGCTCCATACTTTGGACCTGAGATGTGCTCTCTCCTATTACAAGGAGAGGATGGCGGGAATTCGGAAAGAGGTTCACCAGCTGTTTGTCACCTACGCTGAAGCCGCCTCTGACAGGCCTGCAGCAAAATGGACTATTGCATGGTGGATCACATAGTACATCAGTCTGTGCTGAGAGTTGGCGGGTAAGGAGCCTTCCAGAAGGATAAGAGCTCATTCTACCTGTCATGCTGTTGCATCAGTGGCTGCTTCAGGACATTCCTATCCAGAA
Organism: Neoceratodus forsteri; assembly: GCA_016271365.2. Classification (NCBI taxonomy): domain Eukaryota; kingdom Metazoa; phylum Chordata; order Ceratodontiformes; family Ceratodontidae; genus Neoceratodus; species Neoceratodus forsteri. The sequence goes on along the minus strand of CM057450.1, from coordinate 1,184,423,948 downwards.
AATCTGTCAGGCTGTTACCTGGAAGTCAGCAAACCCCTTCATTACCCATTACCATATCGACCTTGAGTCACATCAGGATGCTGGTTTTGGGGCCTCGGTTCTTCAGTCTCTGTTCCCTAAGTTGGGGTGTGCACCTTGCCTCCCTCCTCCCAGAGAACTGCTAGGAGTCTCTCAAGAGTGTGGAAGAACAACATATCCACGATCCTAGAAAAACAGGTTACTCACCTGTAACAGTAGTTCTAGGAGTGGTATATGTTGTTCATCTACCGGACCTGACCTCCTGGCTGCAGATGCACAAACCTGGCTTCCAGTGGGATAAGATCTGGCATCATGGGGCGGGCAGGGTTATACCCCGGGTGGGTGGGAGGAGCCAGCTTGAAGACTTCCAGTGATTCTTAAACAGGCAAGGTACCTTTCCAAAGAGTGTGAATGAACAACATACACCACTCCTAGGACTACTGTTACAGGTAGGTAACCTGTTTTCATGCAAGAACTTACTATAACGGTATATCTTAAAGAGAATAACTTTTAACAGGTCATGCCAACCCACCCTCCATCCCCTGTGGATGTGGAGCCTTTACATTAATGTCTTGCACATGGCTCTTTCTCCATGCATGTCTTTCTGCTGTTTCCAGCCGAGACTGATGATTGAAACCCTTCACTCTCTCTGGTTTCCTGGAGAGGTCTTCTCTTATATCCTCTCGGGACTGTAAGGGTTTATGGGTGTTATCTCTTTCTTCCAGGAGCTTCTCTCCTGTTATCTGCCTAGTATGGTGGGTAGCTCTATTATCGCCTCCATGTTTCCTTTGGGAGCTCCTCCGAACACAGTCTCTGGTGGGGAACTGAGAGGGACAGGACCCCATGCTTATATAGGGATGGAGACATCAGACATCACCGTGGTGGCCCGTACTGAACTGCTAGCAAAAGTTTCCTTGTGGTCCTAGATCCTGATGGCTTTTTATCCTAGAGGTGTGACCTGATAAGAGAGAGTCCCTCGAAGATCTACTGTTACTGACAAGTTCTTATATAACTGCTGTTTGTTTGGTGTGTCGTGGGGACCCTACAGTCAGGAGTTCTTCCCTTCTTTCTTAAGTTTCTTAAGCAATAAGAACTAAAGCTAATCAGAAATCTTTTTCTCATACATTAACAGCAAAAAGGAGAATGAGAGTAAAGCTGGGTCAATGATTGACTAAGATGGATTAGTAATAACAGACCTAAAACAAATGGCACAAGTGCAAAATGTATATTTCACTTCAGTCTTTAACGAAAATGAAACATAAATGGGGAAAGAAATGTTTGAGTAAATCACCAAGCCCTATAAATATAAGTATAATGGATGTTAAAATAGATTAAGTAAAATGGATTAAAGTAAATCTCCAGGGCCAGATGGATTCCATCCCAGAATCATAAAGGAATTAGCTATGGAATTAGCTTCACCACTGGCACATATTTTTCAAACATCATTGAATAAAGGGAAGCAATAGAGTCCTGGAGGTTAGCGACAGTTATACCATTACATAACGAGCATTTGTCAATGCGAATGTTGGCTTGCTGGCATTGGTAGTGCAGAGTTAGAGAATGCATAATAGGAGCGGCAGTGAAGTATTAAGCTAACATCAACTCCGCCCCTCCCCGCAGAGACTGAAAGGTGTTGGGGGTGTGCCTTTGGGTTGTCAGCCATAACGCTGAAGCCATTCCACCTCACCCACCCTGCAGACAGCAACAGGTGTCGCTGTGTGCCTTGGGATCTTCAGCCCTTATGCTCACCCCATTCCATAAGGAATAAGCTGAGATGAGTGCAGTATAGGAGAATGGGATGAACATTGGGGCTGAAGACCCCAAGACACCTGTGATCTGTCAGTGGCTGCAGGTGGGGTAAATACCTTGAGCATTACGGCGAACTCAGGTTACACCCCAACACCTGTTGGTCTCTACAGGGTGGGGATTCTGGTTGAAACCGTAACTACCCTGAGTGTTTGTTGGTATTTTCATTCCAAATGTTCAAAATGGGCTTTTTGGGGCCCACTTCATGAACAGTGGCACTATCATTTCGTTACTCAATCCTGAAAGGTGATTTCACACAGCAGCTATGCCATTCAGTGCCACAGGTGCGGAAGCACATTTTGGGCAGGCGTAAAAAATGACAGCTGTACTGTTCATGAGGAGGTGAAAAAAAGGCAGTGTTGAAAATCTGGAGTAGAAAATATGAAAAATTTGTGAAGTTATGGCGTGCAGAAACTACGGAACCTACGCCAATAACGTGGTCATTTTTGGAATTTTCACCAAATTTTTAACATGGGCTTTTGGGACCTCCTTATGAAGAGTGGCACTGTGATTTTGTTAATTCATCCCTAGTTGATGTCACTGTGCGACTGCACCATTCTGCACCACTGGTGCGAAAAACATTTTGGCAGATATGAAAATGACTGCTGCACTGTTCATAAGGAGGTAGTACAAAATGGCAAAGTTGAAAATGTGGAATGAAAATATTAAAATTGGCGGAAGTTATGAGCGTGCGTGAAAATACGTAATGCACACCCGTAATGCAGTCATTTTTTGGAATTTTCACCAAATTTTCAACATGGGCATTTTGGGACCCTACCTGCGTGAACAGTGGTACTGTCGTTTTGTTACTCAGTCCAGAAAGGTCATTCCTCACAGTGACCATGAAATCACCTTTCAGGACTGAGAAGCGAAGCGACAGTGACTGTTCATAGAGGGTGGAACCAAGAACCCCATGTTGAAAATGTAGGGCCAAAATTCCTAAAACTGACTGAGATATCAACCTAGCTAGCCCCCAGGTTGGGTCCCATTGTAGAGCTGACCTGATTCCTCAGTCCGTGGTTCGGCTTTGAAGAGTCAGATGTGTCCTGGTCCACAGAAGATCACTGCTTCTGACCTCCGGAGGGTAAGTATGGGTGGGGGTGCGGGAGGTGGGTGCGCATAGGGAGGGTTGGGGGTGGGGGAGGACACTGGGAGATGATGCTGGACAGTTTTCTTTTCACAGTTTAACAAACAAACAAAAAAGACTCAGGGACCATTTTCTTTATTTATAGGTTAAAAAAACAAAAACTTTTGGGCACACTGGGGTGGGCTCCCAGTGTGCCACATGAGTTTGGGGGTGGAGGGACATGATACCAGCGGGGACTGGACACCCCTGTTGACAAGCAGGGGGGACATGATGCTGACTGGGATTTGGCACCCCTGTTGAAAGAAATTGAGCTTGGGGGTGGGGACATCCGATACGGGAGTGGGCATCCAGTGTTGGGGAAAATAAAAATAAAATGTCTGCGCACACTTGGCTCTGTAATCCACAGTGGCAATAGCTGGGGGGCTACATGCTGACATGGGGATAGGGCACCCCCAATGTTGGCTTCGCAGGAGTGTGTGGCTGGTGGCAGGAGCCGCCATTGTGAAAAGCTGTGCTGGCGGCTGTTTTATTTTTGAAATGTTTCACTAGAAGCGGCACACCGAGCAACTGCTTTCGTAACTCGAGTCATGCTCATTACTGTGCACTGTAGTGCTCATGGCCAGAATCTTGTCATCTACTGCTGCAACCTGATTGCAGTGGCAATTCTTTCAGCTGTTTGGCTCTATTTGAAGTTTGCTGTCATCACCAGCATGCTCACTGATTGGCGGCTGAGGGACGCACCCACTAAAGCGTCGTCCCCTGCATTGGCCACAACACTGACATACCTCTGAAGTGCTACTACCACAAGATGTTGCTTGCGCACGTGCAAGCCAACATAAAAGGGATGCAGAAAAAGCCGAAACATTATAGGCCTGTAAACCTAAAATCAGTGATTGGCAAGATCTTAGGGAGTATCATTAAGGACTGTATAATTAAACACTTACAAGACACAGACAAAATTGATGAACCACAACATGGCTTTACAAAGGGCAGATCCTGTCAGACAAACATGTTGGAGTTCTATGGTAAGATCAGTGAAGCCTAGACAAGGGAAGTTCTGTGGATCGATTTTCTTGGATTTCACTAATAAGCTGCCTCACCTTGAACTGATAGAAGTTTTATTTGATATGGGTGTACATGAAAATATTATAGGCTGGATTACATCTTGACTTGATGGCAGGAAACAATGAGTGATATCAAAGGCATTTACTCAGACTTCGGCTGAGCTGACTAAGCAGAGTCCTGCAGGGATCAGTGCTGGGACCATGCTTGTTTAATTTGTATGTCATTTCATTACAATACAAATATGAAGGCTTATGGGTAACAAAATGTGCAGATATTTGCAGATTGGGGCTGTAACAAACACATCAGAGGATATAATTACATTAAAGGATGCTGATAGAGAAGGTGCAGAAAAGGGTGACACGGATAATACAGGGTCGGGAAAGAGTTATGAGGACAGACTGGTAGAGTTGGATATGTATTTATTAGAGTATAGAAGAATAAGAGAGCGTGTTTATTACGTAAGGCACTAATGGATGGGCAGTTGTGGGATACCTTGGGCTTGGAATTTTGGGATAAAATGTACAACACGCATGCACACATCCTTCAATTAAAGGGACAAAATTGCCATTCATTACCGTGATAAAATGGTTCAGCTAACGAGTGTTATCCTTTTGGAATCACTACGGAGGTCATTGTGGGTAGTACTAAGATAAATTAGTTCAAAGGAAGCTAGACAAATACTATCGACAAAATGGGCTTTTGGAATACCATTTATCAGTGATGGCGAGCATAATGGACTTATAGTTTTCTAAGCTCCAATTACCTATGATACCTATGAAGTTGGAACATTCTGTTTCTAAGACATAAACCTAACATGGGTCGAAGGATTTCATACCCTCTTTCCAACCCCAAAAAAGCCTTTGAGAGCTATTTCTTCTCCCATCTGTTTTAACAGTTCCTCCCTCTCCCTCTTAGGACTATCCCTGTTGTTGCTGCCTGCAACTTTGGCTTACCTTATCCACACTTCTCAGCCTTGTTCCTTGTTCCATGTGAAAAGTGCTTGGCAGTTTGAGACAAGTTGCACTCTTTTTGGTTTCCTGTGCTACAGGGAGATGCAGGAGCTTAGGATTTTCTGTGCCATACTCCTCAGCTTGTTGAGTATTTTTTCTGTGTCTTATTCCCCAGATAGATGGCATTCTCTTTCAAGATGTTACCTTGTTGTTTGTTACTCCTGTGGAGTGGCAAGAAGATAGTATTTGTTTTCCCATACCCTGTCTAGACACCTCTTGTCTTGTTCCTCTTGGGATCCTTAGGGTTTTTACCCTCCTAAACTGAATTTGTCATCTTGGGAGTACAAAGTTTGTTGTTGGTTAAGTTTACATGCTGCCATCTTAATTTACACAGAAGTCTTTTTCCGGGCCTCTGTGTACAACCCAAACCTATATCCAGAGCTGCTGTCCCTCTCTTGTCTCTACACTTCCTGTTAGGTGACCTTATGATAGGCGTTTGCTCTTGCACCCACTTACCCTTGTTATGGTCACCCTGTCGCCCAACTCTTAGTTCTTTTAAGTTGGTAGTCGGATTTTATTATGTCTATTACTTTTATGTCCTGTATCCTTTTCCTGTCCCTTTGGGCTAGGAGTCTGCAGCCCTCTCGTTTTCTCTCCGCTTGTTTCTTTCTACTGGCAAACAGAACTGATGAAGGGAGGGCTGTCGTTACTAGCTGGCTCATGCACAATGTCATTGTTCTGCCTAGTGGGCAGCACCAGCATCATCAGTCCCCTCCAGGTTGCAAAAGGCTTTACAACTGCATGGTGCTAGTGCCTATGGCTAAGATCTATTAGTTTGAATGAATGGTGAAGATATTGTGGAAGATCAGTACTTATGATGAGTACATCATTTTCATTTCTGGATTACCCTCTCAGTCTTTCAGAATCAGGCCATCAGTACTCCTCTGTGAAGGTGCATTTGGCTACTGTTTCAGCTTTTATGCCCTCATGAAAGGTAAGTCCGTTGTCAGACTTGGGTTTCCCCACAGGTACCGTAAAGGTAGCCTGCATATTAGTTTCAAATCTGGTAGAATGGTTCCAGTATACAGGTAGGACCTTAACATAGTTCTGGGGACACTTATGGTGCGTACTCTTGAACCGGCAGCTGTGATATGCACTTTCTGTCCTTGAAGATGCTTTTCTGGTGGCTATTACATCAGGAGGCGGTGTCCAAATTGCAAGCTCTGGTTGCGGATCCTTCTTATCTTATATTCCACAAAGATTGGGTTGCTTTAAGGACCAGTCCTTTTTCTCCCAAGGTTGTCTCTGACTTCAGACTAAATCAAACTATTCAACTTTTGGTTTTAACTTCCTTACTTGTCTAACAGATAGAGGAATGGCTGTTGCTTTTGCTGGATATCCCTAGGACATTGTGTTTCCACCTAGATCGTCCTCACAAATATTTGTGTCTTTTGCCCCAGGATGGTGGACTCCTCTGTTTCTAAACAGTATCCTTCTGTTATTAGAAGCATGGTAAGGAGCTTTCATGTCCTGTTCTTTGCCATTCCACTCATGGCATGGCTGCTTCCACAACTTGTTTCACAATTGTGTCAACTACTGACATCTGCTCTGCAACCACTTGGAGCACTAATCACATGTTCACTAAGCATTGTAGTCTGGACATTATCTTTTGTAGGCGTACTGGTTTGGCCGCACTTTTTAACAGAGCTTTCTGTCCAAGAGTCATATTGATCCTTCCTGCCTCTCACAGTGGCTGCTGTACAGCTTGGGATCATTCCATAGGTGAGGTCTATTGAGGGATATGTCGTTGAAGAAGATAGTGCAGTTACTGACCGTAACAGTACATCTTCAAGAGACAAAAGAATCCCCTCCATTGAGCCACAGATCTTCCTCCGCCTTCCCCTTTTCTACTCAGGTGGTTTTATACTGGACATCCTGCTTGCTCTTGCACACTTTGTGCTTTTTTTTGCACTAATAAGGCATTTTATTCAGTCCCATCCCATTTTACATGTGTCTGGTTTTGGTTCTGGTTTTCCTGCTCCCTGGTGGTTTGATAATGCTCTGAGCTTGTCTACAATGGGGGAGCGGAGGTGATGGGGACAACCATGTTATATATGTATTGACGTGCATCAGTGTGAGCATAGGTGTGCGCGGGGGAGGGCACCTGGCCCTGCCCCCGTTAAAATCATCCTCAACTAAATTATAATATAATTATATGCCCCCAGACTCCCCTGGCTTTGTAGGATTCTGGTCCCCATTTTCACCGACTCTCATGCGCCTCTGTTTCTGAGTGGTCCTAATGCTGATGACTTACATAGATGTGGCTCAGTGGAGGAGAGTCTCTCAAAGTTCTACTGTTTTGTTAATGTAGAGCACTTCCCTTTCCTGGATGACTGGCTAATCAGAGCTCAGCCAGTCACCAGACAGAAGTGGCAGTAACCCTAGTTTGTTGTTTTCTGCCCTTGATAAAGAGTTTTCTAAAGCTTCCAGAAGTCTGAGCAGGTTTTATCGCAGAGGCTTCAATTCATAGGATCACTTCTGAGCTCTACTGAGGCCAAATGATTTCTACTCAAGGAGTAGGCGGAATCAATTGTGAACATGGCCTGTTAGAGCAGGGAACAGCCTTGGGTAGCCGACACTCCATGCAGAGGATGCTTGGTCTCCTGGCAGCCACAGTCATTTCAGTAACCTTTGCAATGCTGTCCGTGAAGGCTTCCCAGTGGGTGCTTAGCATCTGATGGTTGCATGCAGCTCAACCACTGTATCACTCCAGTCTGGTGATGAGTCCTCTGGCTTGGTCACTTCCCTAGTAGATGTCAAAGGGAACCTGCTTCTGAGTTTTCTGTTCACCTTCCTGGTTCTGTAAGCAGCAGTTATTATGGATGCCTCCTCCCTGGATTGGGAGGCACACTGCCGGGTCTCAAACTTAGTTGACCTGGGCATCATGAGGGCCTAGGCAGATATAGTCCGTAAAGCAGGTCTCAGCTGGACAGTAGCAAATGCTCTTAAGTGGTCATTTGCCTTACATGTAGTACACCTGTAGTTTATTTTGGACAGTTTGGACAGGTTGTAGAGATAACGATTTTTGCTTCCGTCGCAGTGCAGAACTGCCCTTAATTACTCATAAGAAATCTAGAGCATTGAGTTTTTGTCAGGGTGCCTTCAAGCTGCAGTGGAAAATGTTTCTCTGTGTCTTCCACCAGTACTGCTAAGCTAAAGAGTTAGTTAATTTTATAGAATAATGCCTGTGCAGGTGTGTGTTATGAGGACTTTTCACACACCCTTGGTGTGTGATAATCCATAAACCCTGAGGCGAAGCTCGAGGGGTTTATTGGATTATCGCATACCAAGGTGTGTGAAAAATCTTCATAAAACAAACTTTGCACAAACGTTATTTTATAATACCTGGTGCAAGGTTTCAGAAAGAAAACTGTAACCTGTATTTATGCAAGCAAGCCTGTCCCTCAGCAGCCGCTGTACTCACACAAATACAGTGTACTTTCATTGGCGCTTCAGTGAAGTAAGAATGCAAGGAAGAAAATGCTGTAATAACCCACTACTGAGTTATTGACTGAATTCAGCGGGGTATTATGGCATTTTATCAAGACTGGATATCTAGTCATTATAGAGGTCACCAGTTATTATGTAGTAGTACTGTAAATTATTTTTTATATTTTATTTTTATTCATATACAGCAAATCGTGAACTGAAAATGTCTACGTTTCCAGGGCATAGAAAGGGACATTAAAAATCTCATTGCAGGATACTGTTCCTGTTTTACACTGTTACAACAGATGTAGGGAAAAATGAAATCACTTACATTAAGTAGTAAGAAAGTAGCAATAAACAGCAAGACCATGGACACATTGTGGAAATATAACACCAATAATATCCCTGAGTCCTAGACTCTAGAAGTCAAATCAATGACTTATAAAGGTTCATGAATATGAAGTAAAAAAGGAATGAATCCTTATTAAATATTCCAATCCCTTTTACATGCTGCATACAATCCCTGTCTGGAAAATACCTTACTCTCAAACTAATAAGTCAGAGACATAACCTGACCGCACTGGAGCGTTATAGCTGTGCGAACTGAAAATACTCTGAGAGAAATTGAACAATGAAAATGTACTGCTGGGACAAAACAATGGCTCCCTCAGCAGAACCAGCAGCAATTAACTGTTAGTGAGTGACACAGGGAGGTTTAGAGGAGTTCTGTTAACGGTACCAAAATCTCTAGGTGTGAGATTATCAGAAGAGCTGCTAGTAAACTGTTATAGCGGTGTTGGGATGTTCTGGCACATTTCACACTCTATAAGTCTCCAAGTCAGGTGGCTGCAGCCATCTTGTCTCCCTGGCTGCCACCTAGAGTGTCCAAGATGCCATCAGAAAACTGTGGCTAATAGTATCAACTTAGTAAAGCAATCCAACCCCCAAAACTTAAACAGTAGTATAAGCATTCCAAACTTTAAGCTTCCACTTATAGTCTTGTTACCAGTGGCCATAAAGCTCATTCCCATGTACACTGTTCTTAAACCGGGACAACATTAATAGTCCCCAACAATCATTCTGCTGCATCAGAGGCTGATTCAGTCTGCTAGCTGGCAAAGTCCACCCGTAGTTTATTCAGTTTTTACCTGCCTCCTCCAGATCATTAATGATAAAGGTTTTTCAGCATACACTCCTCAAGTTTTGCAGGCAGTTATAAAGTGTGTGATATAACCAGCTTCCACAAGCAAGCTCGACAGCATCAGAAGATTTGTGGCGTTGCATTGTAGAGTAGCTCAAATCTGGAAAAAAGAATCTGATGTCATCAGTTACCTGAAGTTGTCCCAGTCAGTTCTTCTAAAGAAAGATCCAGTATATTTTGGAGAAGTGACACCATGAAAGCCACTCTGTCCAATCCCTCAGGTCTTCTGGAATTCCCAAAATTTGTAAGTTTGCTGTTTGGGCTCCTTGCTCCAAATACTCAAGCCACAATTGTGGGATCTTGTTTTCTTGCACAGTCCAGCTACAACTGTAACCGATTTATTTGCTGTATTCGCAGCTTGTTGGGCTCGGTAGTCACTTGCTCCATTTTAGTTTTCAGTAGTGTAACTTTGGTAGTAAAACTGTCGATTTTCTTATCAACAAAATCCTGGAGATCTTTGATAGCCTTTAGAACTTCACTCAGCGTCGGTTCTCCAGAGACCAACCCCCAAAGCTCCTTCCTCAGTCGACTTTGTTGGCTTGCCTTGCTGCCCTCCTCAGTCGGTTTTGTTTTCTTGCCCTTGCTGCCCTCCAGTTGTGCCACCTGCCGTGCCCTCCCATGCTGAAGATTGTTCAGATTCCTGTCTCAAGCAGAACAAGTGCCAGTCCAACAAATTATACCAGTTTAAGAATGAAATATTTGTTAGAAATGGTATTTTCAGGGGCACTAATGAGGCCAGACAGCGTGAGGTAGCTTTCTCTCCTTGCTCCGTCTATTGCCGCCAAAATAAAAATAAAAGTTGCTTGGATTGAGAGAAAATCAGCAAACTTATCTCAGAGCCTTCATAAAGGAATGATGAGGCAGAATATGTCTTGGCTGACTAAAACCTACATGATCAACCACACAAAAATTAAAAGAAGAAGCAACCACCGGTCTCACAGGTGGACAGTATAGGGCCTATCTCGTTGTTGGCGGCTGAAGTCAGCGCCTTGGGCCGGAAGTCACGCAGCAAATACTGGCCTCTATTAGAACCACGACTCACCAGCTTGGCCACTAACTTTGATCAAAAGCTGCAGGAATTGGAGGACCTTCATGCCACATAAGCCACTCTGACTTAATGAAATGGAACAGAGGGTCTCAGGTATAGAGGACTCCACCTCTCCAATGCCAGAACAGATTATTGCCCTGCAAAAAGAGTTTAAGGACTTCAAAGACCTCTTCGACTATCAAAAGAATTATCAACGTCGGCTGAACCTGAGACTCCGGGGCTACTGGAAGGGTTAGAAGGGCCCAGTGCATTCGTATTTTGTGCTAAAAGTTGCCTGAGCTGCTTGGTCTGTCACCAAAAACGGCTTTCAAGTTAGAGAGGGCCTATCGAGCCGTAATGCCAAAATCAGCCCCGGCCAGCCGCCAAGACAGATTATTACGCATTCCATAACTTCAAGATCGTGAGGGGATCCTTAAGGCATATCGAGGTCAGTCAACTCTACAGTATGAGGGCATAAAGATTTCCTATTACAAGATTATTCGGCCTGGCTTTTGAAAAGGTGCTGCGCTTTTAATACGCTGATAGCGTAGCTGTGGGAGATACAAGGAATGCTTTATGCTATACCCATCTACACTCAAGATTAAGCCGAGGAGCAACATACTCATTTTGGGAGCTTCAGAAGGCAGAAGTCTTTGTTAGGGACTTAAAACAGAAGATGGGATAATTCCCTCTTGGAATTGATGTCTACAGCATACGAGTAGGCCAAGAAAGCCCTAATTGCATAAAGTTTGGATATATTACATTGTTGTTATAAAAAAAAAAGTACTGTAATGGGCAATGGCCTACCACAAATAGGCTGGGATGGAGGGAGGCCCAAGTTAATTTTACTTCTAAGAAGTTTAGCAGATCGTGAGGACTGCCTGAGTCCTACTCTTTTTTTCCCTATTGGATCATTTGGAAGCCTAAATAAGAGTGGGGCGAATTGGTAACTCCTTGTGAAATAACTGCAGCCCTCTTATGTTTTTCCTTTCAGACTGGTTACTTTACATGGACTGAGAGCAATGAAGGAATTGTTCATCTTTCGAATATTGACTGAGGGGCTACTACTTTTGGATTTTGTGGATGGGGCTTTGTTCTTTTCGTTTTCTTCTTTTCCCTGTTGCCTCAAATTAAGATGGTTCCCGTTTTTGAAGCTGTCAGAAGCATAGAATGAATGGAGAAATACTCTGGAGTGGAGTGAATCTGAGGGGTGGCTGGGGCGGGAGGAGGATGCAGCGCTTGAATGCTAAGATCGCTGCACGCCTTTCTCCTGGGCAGGCTCTGCTCGAAGATGTGAGAGTATTGTGGGCATTCTAAGGGGTTCCTAATGCTCTCATAGCGATCTATAGAAGATAGGCAATTTGTTGTGTGAGGAATGATGATTTTTTTCTTTTTCTCTTATGCTTAAAGCATTGTACCAGCTTTTAGAAAGGTGTTTTGAGAACAGCAGTGGAATGATGGTGGGGAGCATACCCACTACAATGGGGAGGGATGTGTAACATTCTTGCATTGTACAATTATTGTTACAGAGGAGGGTTACTTATTGCTTTTTGGTTAATAACTGTGAAAATGGGAGGGGAAGGGGTGGAGCTGCTCATTTGTTGTAAAAAAAGTTCACAGAGATTAGAAAGGGAGAGATGGGGTGTTTATACTGTATATAGTTTATATGTGTTCGTGTTATGTTATATTAGGTTAGTCTTGAGATCCATATTTAAGCGTAAAATACTGAATACATGTTGATATGTTGAAGGGGATGGATGACTGCTGGAAGGAAGAAGGTACAGGCACCATGGCTGATCATAGAGGGTTAACTATAGCATCTTGGAATGTTAGAGAATCTCTACCCCAGTTAAACGCACCATGCTTTTAACTGCTTAAACACAGAATGTGAGTGTTGCGCTGCTACAGGAGACCCACCTTACTAATAAGGAGCATGTTAAACTCAAAGAAGCTGGGTGGGGAATGCTGGGTGGCTTCTTTCTCCTCTCATAATCGTGGTGTGGCAGTGCTCCTTCATAAGCATTTGCCATTCCAGGTCTGCAGGGTGGTGGTTGACCCGAAAATGGCCGACTACGTATTTATAGAGGGGAATTGCTGGGAGAAAAGCTAACATTCGAGCGATATACCTGCAGTGCATGACCCTATGTTTTATCGGTCTCTCAATGCATTGTTAATGGCAGAACAATTCCCAGGTTTGATTTTGGGAGGGGCCTAAACTGTTTTGATGAACCCCGTGCTAGACCACTGGAAGGAAGGGACTACTGGGGAGCCATATGGACATGAATGGCGGGATGGATGACTTGGACCTTGTGGATGTCTGGAGAATGGCCAACCCTAACAAACGGGAGTATTCGTTTTCTCCCATCCCCATGAGGCGTGGTCGAGGCTTGATTATATTTATATTCTGAGGGCCTGGTACTGTAGACTTGTCCAGACAAAGCATGGTCCCATACATATATCTGATCATGCCATGGTGCTTGTATCTATGACATTACGAGGTTGGGGTGACTCTTCAGCGTGGAGATTCCCCAACTATTTACTGGCTAATAAGGATTTAAGGATTATTTACAAGACCACTGGAAACAATATGCTCAAAACAACCTTGAAACGCCCCATCAAAAGCTGTGTTTTGGGATGTTGGGAAGGCATACATGAGAGGTGCTGTTATTGGTTATGTGGCACACCACAAACGGAAGATAAGGGAAAAAGGAGATCCTCGAACAGCGTTTGGGGATGCTGGAAAGACAAGTGGCAAGGGGAGGGAGTAGAGGCTGCGCCCAGACTCTTAACTGTGACGCAGGGAAGCCTTGAAACAATTTGTTACTGGGGAAGCACGGAAAACATGTCTGTTCATGCATAAACATTTTATAGTGGGAAATAAACCCAGCACTATGCTAGCAAACCTCGTTAGAGGAAAAAGACGCACTTGATTGCAGCAGTAAAGGGCCCTGATGGTAAGCTTGGGATGGATAAGAAGTTTATACAGGATAGATTTAAAGATTTTTGAAGAACTCTACCAAACACAGATAGGGGTGAGCGGACTAACATGCATTCATTTTGGATGGAGTGAGGCTTCCCAAGTTATCCACTGCATAACAGAAATGGCTCTGTGCTAAAAATCACAGAGGAGGAAATAGCTAAGGCCATTATAGGGTTAAAGAGAGGCAAAGCCAGTGGTCCGGACAGCTTCTCAGTGGAATATTTAAACTCATGAAGCCCCATCTGGTCAAGTACCTTGGGCTGTTACTTAATGAAGCTAGAGAGGGGAGGGTCATTGCCCCAAACCTGTCAGGAGGCAGTCATCTGCTTAATCCCAAAGGAAAATAAAGACCCACTTGAGTGTGCATCCTTTAGACCGATATCCTTACTAAACTGCAACTCTAAGATCTTTGCTAAGGTATTGGCCAACCGCTTAGATGAGTTATTACCAGAGCTAGTTCACCCAGACCAGACCAGGTTTATACGGGACAGATATTCCTATCATAATATGAGAACCCTATTGAATGTCATTTGGGGAGCCATGAATGGATACGAGCCAGTCCATATACTATCCATGGATGCTGAAAAAGCATTTGATAGGGTAGAGTGGTCATACTTAATGGAAGTCCTGACCCAGTTTGGTCTGGGTGAAGTGTTAGTGGGGATGATCCATTTAATTTACAGTGCGCCCACAGCTAGGGTGCTGGTTAATGGCACTCTCACAGATAGGTTTAGGTTACGGGGGGGACTAGACAGGGGTGCCGCTATCTCCCTCTTATTTGCCTTGCCCTGGAACCTCTGGCAATTGCAGTAAGAGAACACCCTGAGATTTTGGGAGTAATGGGACAGTCGGGAAGAGCATGTAAAATCTCGCTGTATGCGGATGATATGCTCTTATATATCATTAGCTCAAACCAATCAATGCCACCGCTTCTCATTTAATTGTACAGTTCTGTCAATTCGGGATACAAATTAAACCTAAGTGAATCAGAGGAACGTAAAATTGGAGAAGAAAGGAATGAGGAGGAAGGGAGGTCAGGGAGTGGGGGTTCGGAAGGTTGACAGATCTTTTGTCTATTTGGGTATTTAGGTTGGGAAAGCATAAATACACTTTGAGTTGAACTATGTACCCTTGTTGCATACAATTATAGCGGACTTGGAGAGATGGGATAAACTACCTATAACGTGGCTAGGCAGGATAAATCTACTCAGAATGAATGCCCTGCCACGGTTACTATATTGCATGCAGAGGATTCATGTGGGACTCACACGGGCAGATCAGAAACATCTGGAGAAAGCATTCTCAAACTTCCTATGGCAGGGCAATGGCCAATGTAAAAGTCTTGCATGCTTGAAGTCACCACTTGAGAAGGGAGGTCTGCAGTTCCCGGACCTGGGAAATTATCACCTTGCCATACAGTGACGGTATCTTCAGGACTGGGTGGGGAGACCACGGGAGGCAGGTTGGTTGGACTTGGAAGAGAGGCTGTCCTGGCCGAGTGACTGCCTACCTGTGAGGAAAGGCCACAAGGCATACATGAATCTACCCAGGCCAAACCCCTGGTTCGGGTAACACTAGAAGGATGGGGACAATTGCTTAGGCGTGGAGGGTAGATCAGGAGAGACTCTCCTTTACCAATTGCAAGGAACCCTTTCTTCATCCCAGGGCTGGTGGATGCGGATTTAAGGAGTGGGAAAAGTCAGGGATAATGTGTATAAGGGATTTGTATATTAGAGAGGATTAGATACATTTGACCATATACGGGAGAGAACAGGGCTGGGACATAGACACTTTTACAGATATCTCCAACTGTGAGCATATTGTAACTCCTGGGGAGGAGGCAGGGTGTTGATATGGCCTGGGAACAGATAGAGCAGTTGATACAGGAGGGAGACGCAACCCCAAGGGTACCACTTCGTAGAGTGGCCAGAATGGGTAGACAGCTACTCCAGATGTGACGAGAACACCAAGCAGCTCTGGGAGCAGGATATGGGGGTCCATATTATAGAGGACACATGGAGAATGATAACCCAGCTACATCTGGGTATATTGATCTGTAATAAGTATAAAGAGTCTTTTTATAAGTTCTGTCATAGGTTATATCGTCTGCCCCTGAGTGTTAGTAAATATAGCTCCTGATCTCACCCGATCTGCCCTTGATGTAATGTAGGATTAGCTTCTTGTTACGTTATTTTTGGTCCTGCCCCATTTGCAAGAATTTTGGAAGGAAGTGATGAGGAGATACAAGTAGTAGCAGGTAAACAACTCCCATGCTTGCCTATGGTGCTGCTACTTGAAGTGGAGGAAGTGGATAAGGACAACTGGGCCCCCTACCTCGGGTCAGGATCCTCCTGGTGATGGCAGACACTGTATTTTGAATACCTGGGTGACGGTAGTCAAACCTAATATACAGCAGTGGAAAACTTTGATATTGTAGGCCCTCACCCTGGAAAGACTTACCTATGTACTGCAGGATAGGGAAGCAATTTTATAACACCTGGCAAATGTTTTTCAGTGCTCTAACACCAACAGAGAACTCGATTCTAGGAGAGGTTGGATGTAGATGAGTTGGAGGAGGGTGAAAGAATCAGTGGTGCTAATAATTAATGGAAGGATGAGGACTTATGCTGCACAGATCCCTATCAAATATGTTAATGACGTTTGCTTCTTTTTTTATTTCTCTTCAGAGTGCATTGTGATGTATTAGTAAGATGGTTCTTGTTATCATGAACTTGGATCTCTATGTATATAAGTTTGAGTACCTGTCTGTATGTATTGTTATTGTCCTGACGGGCCTGTTTGTGTATGTACTGAAAATTTTAATAAACATATGATGCAAAAAAAAAAAAGAAATGGTATTTTCAAATGTTTAACAAGACAGAGTTTCAGAGCTGCAAAAAAGCGTGCTATCCTTCAGCCATAAGTCATGCTGCCAGTAGAATTGTAAATTATATTAATTGAGGGAACATCACCAGTTGAGCTGAGACTCATCTATGATAAGATCAGAGGTAGACAACAAATGTATAAATTGCAGGATATAATACAATTTATCATAATTTACGCTTTTCAGCTGGAGGCCAATAGGTCACATGATCCTGATAAGACCATTTGCCATGACAGATAGTGTTCCTGTTGCTGCACCAGATGGCATTCCAGTGGCCATGAGGTCTACTTCAAAATCATACATGCTGGCACCATCCCAGAGTCATCTGGTACATCCAGATCTATGTTCTCTGCATCTCCAGGCTTGATCCTGAGGACATAGAAGTTCCCAGGTTCAGGGTATGTGGGTTTCTCAGGTTCTCACCTATCTAGGCCCCTAGAATTCTGGCTGCATAATTGCATGAGAACTCCAATCTACCCCAGAACTTCTGCGGTGCTGCAGAATTCACTCTTCTTGGTAATTTTAATATTTCTGTTTATACATAGAATCTGGTTCCCTTCCCCTTTTTATATCCAAAACCCTTACATGTTCAGAATGTGATGTTATCATTGCTATAACATCATACATTAGGTATTGAAATGGCTGCAATCTGCAACAGAAATGAACAGTCACTTATCTACCACAGCTCCCACTGCCAGAGATGGTGGCACAGCACATCAGGCATGGTGATATTTGCTCAACCTGCACTACAGCCTAATACAATTTTCAGTCTTACATTATTGCACTAGGGCCAACTTAAACAAAACCTTGTCAATAGCACAGACCTGTTAAGTCCATACTTCACTTTGTCAAGCCTATTTGTGCCTTTTAGGTATAGAGATGCCATCTGAAATGAATAACTGGTAAAATGAATTTAACTATCATTTGTAGGAAAAATAACGTAATTATGCCCAGAAAAGTGGACTGTAATAATGTGTGAACCTGTTGAAAGAATAGACCTGTTAAATAAACAATTGCACTGTACATATTTTTGCCAGGGTTATTGATTACATAATGTCATTGGTTGATAGAATCACCTAAAAGTTATGGAGAAATGTTGTGTGCGGGACAGAGGGTAGCATGCTGTTGTTCCGTGCCGCAACTTAGGTTCAGAGATTAGCTCTGGGAGCTGGCTGGGCAGCACAAGGATTGGTGGAACACATCATTGCTCAGAGCCTGGGAAGGTATGGTGCAGTGTTCTGTCACATGGTGGACACATTGTGCTGGTCTGGAGAGCTCTATCTCACAACTGGTTCACGTGCATGTCATGGCCTGATGGTGTTACGCGAGTGAGTCAGGGAAAGCAGGTTGACATCAAAAATGAGTTTTGCAATAACTCCTCTATTCCATTTCTAATGGGACCTATATGAATGAGGATGCAAGTTCATGGAAATTAAAAAATATATATACACCTGTATATATATACACACAGTATCTCGGTCTCTCTCACCACACACACATTTGTATGTACAGTATGTTACAGTTTGCATATAAATATATGAGTGATACACAGTGGGAACCTCATGAGTGGTGTAGAAAGCACATACAAATATATAAGTAATAGTCAGTGGAGACCTTATTAGGGATAGATAGCATTCATATAGAAATACCTTATTTATCACATAAGATCCCTCTGCATGTGTCATTTATTTAACAGGCTAGGACCTTAAGGGAGACATTTGTTTTGCTTTTTGGCATAAAATTATTTTTATAATTCTGTTATTTTTGAACTAGTGTTACTGTGCTTTCCACCATCCTGATTGCTATAAAACTGCCATGAAAGTGAAGTCAGGATGACAAGCTGACACTGTGATATGATAGTTTGTTAGTGCCGCAGAACTTCAGCAGAAATTGCAAACCACCGCCTTGAAGTTCTGCGGCAAATGATAGTCTTGCCACAGAACTTGGTCCCACTGTGCGCAGAAAAATAGGGCCCTGCCTATCCCTACGAAAGGTTGAGGATCTGAACATGTACTCCCTGGAACAGAGGAGAGAGAGAGGACATGATTGAGACCTTCAAGTACCTTAAGGGTATAAACAGGGTGCCATTGGAAGCATCTTCCGATGAAGAGTAATCTGAGGACGACGGGGGCATGGCCTGCAGGTGGAGGTGGGGGCAGTTCAGGGGTAACATTAGGAAATACTATTTCACAGAGAGAGTGGTGGAAAGGTGGAACAGACTTCCAAGACAGTCGTTAGAGAAGAAACAGTGGAGTGATTCAAAGGGCATGGGACAACCACAGAGGAGTGTTAAGGGTGGGGCGCAGGTCCAAGCAAATAGCTGGACAAACAGGCAAACTCAGTGGGCCTGGTTGGTCTTCTTCAGTCACACTTCTATGAATCTGTAAGTTCTCCTGGGCAAGAAAGCCTCCACCAATAAGCCTAAGAAAGTTGTTTTTCTGTGTGGTGGTCTAAGGCATCCCAGAGTCCTTTTATCTGCCTCTGAAACAGGTATTGGGCTACATTTTGGCCACTGCTGAAACTGGCATACAGTCTTCCTCACTCCTAGATGTACATTGCAGGAAGCATGCAGGATCTGGTTGGCAGTCATGCAGGGTTTGCTTTTAGGGGAGTCCTGTTGTCTTCAACCTCCCTAGTTTGGGCAATTTTGTTATTGATGGTCCACGACCAAAGGATGTGGCTCCATGAAAAGAATGACTTTAGAAAGATAGGAAAGTTATTTACCATGACTCTTGATCTTCTAGAGTATCTTCTATGAGGGCCACACTTGCATGCCTTCCATCTGAGGTCCAGTATAGCCTAGAGGTTGGAACACAAGCTGGGAATGTTGGAGCGAACACAAAAAGAAACTGCCCTAAGTCTGAGAAAAGTTTCTTCTGTTTTTGTTTGTTTTAGCCGTGGCCTTATTTCAATATGTATCTGCTAGGACCTTATTTCAATATTTATCTGGTCAGATTCCACTCAATAAGACATGGTAATTTAAGATCGACTGGGACTCTAGCTTTATCTTGTCTGCCCCCTGCTTCATAAGCAGGATGAATAAATATGCCTTGCAAACCAGTACTAATTTCCAGGATTTCTTACCCACTCTGCCACCCAGGGTACCCTGAGTTCTCTCTCGAAGCATACATTTATCGAGGCTTACCTTTGAAAAACCTTTGTTGTCTATATGTACATTGTCTCCAGTGGTGAAGTAGACTGTTACAGGGTTCACCATCCTCAGGAAGGAAGTGCCTTAGCATTACCTCTGAGTTTATTGTCTCGGCGCTTTCAGGATATCTCTCCTCATGTCTTGCTGCAAGTCACCAGATCAAACCTCCCTGTCAGTTCAGTCTTACTGATGTCCTTGAGGATGCAGAAGACTGGGCCTCATGCCTCTTAGCTTCCATTTCTTCAAGTAAGAAGATATTGTCATCTTTGGGTTACTCTTTTCAAAACTTTCCCCATTTCTTACCATTAAGACTACAACATTTTTGGGTGAAACACTAACATAGTTCCAAGAGCTAGTAGCAAGTATCAAGAGCTACTGTATAACAGGGTTCCTTTACCTGTACCCTCTCTATTCTTTGAATGTTTACGCTGAGTCAAGCCCATATGCTTTTCTTCTCCCCCAAACAAAATGGCAAATTACAATTTTTTGTTGTTTTCAAATTTTGTAGTAAAATGAAACCTACCTGCTGGTTGTGCAGTACAGTATCAGCACTGGGTATGAGTAGAAGGTGCAAAACCCAGAGTGCAGTGTATGTCAGCCACATTGACATATGTAGGTGTTGTGCCCAATTTTCTGGTGGATCTGTGGGCATAAAAAACATACAGCAGGATACACAATATATTCATTGCATTGGGCACCAAGTGATCTAGTCACAAAAGTTGACAAATAGGAATTTTAATGAGAAAATGCCTTTCAGAAATATGATGTACGTGGAAGTTATTACATGGTTAGGGCAAATGTTTATTAAGTGCAAGTCCAAATTGATTACGTTTTCACTTAGGCTGCGGCTGCAGGATTTTCCAGAACATTCTGGAACATTAGGTAGCCTCACTTCTCAACAAGTTCAGTTCTTACAAAATATCAGTAACCCCTATCAGAGCTGTCAGAGTAAGTTTCATTAACAAGCAGTGATGACCACCCTTAATTCAAAGTGTGTGTTGGGGGGAGCAGATGGATTACTGAGTTACTGTACAGCATATAGAGTTCTCCAGTAGGTGAATGGCAAATGCAGGTATGCTTTGTTTCTCATCAAATACCATATAAGATTGTTTTGTCCTCTTTGTATAAGACGCTGACGCACGTTATCATTCTCATCATATTGAGTGCTTATCCAATAGATGTCCTCTCTTACCCTCCAGCCATTCTTTGTGTGGCCAAGATTAGCCCACTACCACAGTGTTTCACTGTATTAACTAACGTGTTCGATTTGCCGAGGCCTTTGTTGACATAAACTAAGGAAAGTTGCATTAAAAGCAATAAAATAATCATGGTCACCTAGAAAGGAACAAAAAAGTCCATGCCAGCATTTTAGAGGCAGCAATGCCAAAAGCTAATGAAACAGTTGAAAAGAGACATTCTGTGAAAACATACACCATTGGAGCGAGGATAAGAACGCTCAGCTGAAGGTCACTCTTTTCAGCCAGAATGAATGACCCTTGATAACAATCATTTGATTTGTTTAAAAAGGTGCTACTTTTGCATTATTTAACAAACATGAACTTTCAGCATTTTCAAACACATGCCACCAGTGAGGCTACAAATTAATTCAAGAGAATTATCAGATACACTTGGTGGCATAGAGGCATTGCCTTGAGCTACATAATGCAAAGTACAACACTTGCTTTAGAAAAAGTGGCCTCTCTCACTTCATCATTCAGAGAGTCCAGGACAACTACAAATACTTTGAAACTGATTCAGTAATGTTCAGCTGATAGCCACTTTGGAGGGTTGTAGTTAGGCCACAGCTTTCAGTTTGGTAGATTATTGTGATTCATGTACCGGAGAACCCACCTATGATGCAGCATCTCATTTCCAGTGGGGTTCTGCTTTCTATGTCTGCAGATGGGTAGAGTGGAGCACTGGGAGGTTAAACGACTTACCCAAGGTTACACTATGAGTTCTTGGCTGTAGTGGGGTTTGAACCTGTTGTCTCGGGTTCCTTAGCCAGTGCTCTAATCACTAGACCACCTGCCTCCTGTGTACTTTTATAGACAATTTTAGTGTTTCCCCCTGAATTGAATAAGGTGCCCCATGTTCTGGGTCTACGCCTTCATCATTTTGTGTTATCTCCATGTTTCTGTCTGAGCTCTGGTCCCCAATTTTGTTAGAATTACAGCTTTTTGGGACCTCAGATAGCAAAATAAGTAACAAAAGGAGACAGAGAAAAAATATAAAGTGCAGAGATTGTTTTTCAGCGTTTGGCAGTATTCAGCATTTTATGCCCGTTGTAACACAAAACACACTTTCTGCCACTTTTGTTTATTATTTTATTTGTACTTTGTACCCCCTGTCCCAGTCAGCCCATGTTCAAGCCAGTCCTCCCAGCCCCATCACCCCAACTTCTTGCAGGGCTTACCTCTCCCGGGGTCCCTCTTTAGCCCTCTCAATGGCAGGAGGTGGCAAGGAGTCCTCTACCCACCGACTTTAATTCAGAGTCCGGGGGTGCCTGAGTTGTCAGGTATGGGGTCTGTAGAGGCTAGCGGTCAGCCAGTGCAACTGGGACCATTTTCCAGTTTCTGCCACATCCCCACCTCTTGGAGCTGAGGTTCTTTTCCACCAGAGGGCATTCCAACGTGGAGGTTGTCCTGTCCTCCCCTGGAGGAGGAGAGCAGTCCTGGAGACACTCGATCTTCCTCCCCCAGCCGACACTCTGACTCCTGAGGTCACTCCTGAGCACGGGTCATCAGTTCTGCAAGCAGTAGCTCTGCTGCTATGCCAGCGGACCTTTCTGCCACTTTTAAATGCAAAAAAAAAATATATATTTGTTGCTACATTATGGTGCAAAAGATAAAACTGCACCACACTTTTTGCATTAGCTAATTAAACCAAATATTTTTGTAAAGCAAGCTGATTTTCATTCATTTGGGTGCAGGATGGAAAAAGGATTTTAAAATGTATGAAAATAGAAGATCAGTGACACTACCAGGTGGGGAGGAAGTGGTGTACTGTTGGAGTCACGTCAAACTGACGTCCATTTCCGTAACATAGGAACATAACTTGATGGCAGATAAGCACCACTTGACCCATCAAGTCTGCCCATTCTAACTACCTACACTTATTACTGCAGACCATAGCCAATCTACATCTTTTGCCCTTCCCCTTCCTTTTCACTGTGCTGGAACATCAAAACGTTAGCTACAGAACTCCAGTACACCCTACACCTGATTTGCGAAGATGCAGGAGAAGCAAAACCATAATGTTTTTCTTGTTGCTGCATGCAGGATGGTGGGGATGGGGTGTTAGGATTGAAAACCTTAGCACCACATTTCCCTACATTTGTCTCTTTAACCCTTATTGATGCATTAACAAAGTTTTTTGCAATGAATTTCCTTACTTTTGAGATAGCTAATGGTATACATATTTACCTGTAGGAGCACAGGGCTCACATGCATCTCTGTTGGTGTGGGCGCAGGGCCCTATGAGGCTGCAGCTTCCTGGGCCTCATAGGCTTCCATTTCTGGCAAAACAGGAATTTGTTATGCTTGGTTGTATGGCTTGTTAAACCAGAGAACAACCTATATTGCCCTTGTATAATACTCTGGTGAAGCCACATCTACAATATGGACATTGTTACTGGTGCCTACACCTCAAAACATGCATTAACCTACTGGAGAAGTTCCAGAAGATGGCTACAGAGGCTAAAGAGGGTTAGAGTACTGAACATCTATTTAGTACAGAACAGGACAGAGAAAGGGACATGATTGAGACTTTCAGGTACTAGAAATAGATAAATAACACATGGACAGGCTCTCTTTAACTTAAGTTGGGCGATAACTTGAGAGGCCACAGTGTTAAGATGCAGGCAGGGAGGTGTAGGAGCAAACTGACATACACTTCTTCACACTTAGGGTGGTGGATACCTGTAATGTTCTGCGCTCAAGAGGGGCTAGAATAGCCATAGGGATAAATATTCTCCATGATTGGTAAAAATGGAAGCATGGGAGGGTGAGGAGCTGGAGCAGACCCAGTACATCAGTGTCTGGACATTGCAGTAGGAGCAGACTACATAGACAAAATTGTCTTCTTCTCTTAGCTTCTTCATATTTTCTACTTCAGCAGCAAAGCCAAACTTTGAACTATATTTTATGATTCACGAACCAAGTAGTAGTTTGAACTACATTTTTGGTTTGTGAACCAAGCGTAATAGTTTGGAGCAGATTTTTCAGTTTCGAGAACCAAAGGTATTAGTTGGAGCGTCATTTTCTGGGTCATGAACCAGAATACCAAGTTAGAACCACTTTTTCGGTTCGTGAACTAGAATTAGTACAGTAGTTTGAACCACTTTTCCGGTTTCCTGAACAATAACAAAATGATTATTTTATTTTTAATTACTGTACTTTTTGTCATCCACGGACCGTCGACATCTGCATTGGTCATGGGCCCCAGACTCCCACCTCTGTTGTGCCTTCATTTTCTGGTACCCTGGCTTACCCCAGGTGGTGGAGGAGTTGCTCTCCACCAGCACCACAAGCGCTGATCCTGGTCGGCTAACTGGCTGGGAGGCTGATTGAACTCCTGGGGCAGGGCTTCATAGACAACCGTAGGTGAATTTTATCCCCTGTAAGCAGGGGCGGGACTGCAGTGACAACCAGCATCCGCCCCATCCTGAGTTCATATGGCTCTGGTGCTATTGCGATGTGTCTAGCCTCCACCAGGCGTCGCTTTGTGCATAAGCACACACCACACTCCCGGAGAAGGGAGAGCTTTCCTGGGGATGCTCAGTCTTCTCCCTCCGATGACAGGTCGGTTCCGAACCCGGGTCTCTGGTGTTGCAAGTGGAAGTCCAGCCTCTGCGCCAGCTGGCTGGCCTGAACCATAAACATTTTAGTTCGAACAAAAAAAAGTGAGACCCAGAAATCGCTTGGGAGAAATCGTGAATGTGTAAATATAACATTTTGCAAATTTCCTGTAAACAGACTATAGAATTGCTTAGGAAACATTGTATATGAAAGATCACTGGAAACAGGGAGGTACCCAAAGACTGGAGGACAGCAGATGTAGTCCCCTTATACAAAAGTGGGAACAAAGAGGCGGGGAACTACAGACCAGTCAGCCTCACCTCGGTAGTGGGGAAGATCATGGAAGCACTACTGAAGGAGAGATTGGTGGAATATCTGGTTGTCAATGGACTACAGGACCCAAGGCAGCAAGGTTTCACCAGGAGAGGTCATGTCAGACCAACCTCGTTGAATTTTTGACTGGGTGACTAGGGAGGTGGATCAGGGGAGGGCAGTGGACATGGCCTATCTGGACTTCAGCAAGGCCTTTGACACTGTGCCACACAGAAGACTATTACACAAACTGGGGAATATGGGTGTGGGCAGGACAGTAGTGTGGTGGGTAGGTAACTGGCTGGGTGGCAGGACACGGGGTGGTGGTAAATGGCTGTCATTCCACAGAGGGAAGAGTGACCAGTGGGGTACCACAGGGATCAGTGCTGGGACGGTCCTATTCAACATCTTCATCAGTGACATTCTAGGACCTAGAAGGCAGAATTTCACTGTTCGCTGATGACACAAAGCTCTGTAACAGAGTAGACACACCAGAGGGTGTAACATAGAAACATAGAAGTTGACGGCAAATAAGGACATAAGGCCCATCCAGTCTCCCATTTCTTTTCTACCTTATAAATGTGCCATTGGCCTTTGCTCTGTCAGTGACCTATCTATTCATAGTCATTTGTATTGCTCCATATGCCTATCCCATGCCTGTTTGAAGCCCTGCACTGTATTCATAGCCACTACTTGTGGTAAGCCATTCGCATGCATCACCACCCTTTCTGTGAAAAGAATTTCCTCCATTCCCCTTAATCGGCCTCCCTAATCTCATGCTGTGTCCTCTTGTCCTGCTATTTTTTATATTTAAACATGTTAGACTCTTTCACCTTGTTTATGCCCTTAAGGTGTTTGAATGCCTCGATCATATCACCTCTCTCCTCCTTTGCTCAAGGGTATACATATTGAGCTCCGTTAATCTGTCCTCATATGTCTTCTGATGCAGTCCCTGCACCATTTGGTGCCTTCTCTGGACTGCCTCAATTTGGTTAATGTCCTTGTGAAGGTGTGGCCTCCAATACTGCACGCAGTACTCCAGATGGGGCCTAACCAATGTCTTGTACAGAGGGATTATTACCTCCCTCTTACGACTTGTGATACCCTACTAATACACCCTAACACCCCCTAGCCTTACCTACTGCTTTAGAGGTCTGCTTGGATGATTTTAGGTCATCAGTGATGATGATGCCCAAGTCTCTTTCTTCCTTTGTGACTGCTAGCAACTCCCTCCCAGCCTATAAGTGGCTTCAGGGTTTCTCTTCCCTATATGTGCATGATTTTGCACTTCTTTGCATTAAATCCCAGTTGCCACTCTTCTGACCATTCTGCTAGTTTATCCAGATCTCTTCTCATTCTGCCCACCCCATCTGGATCATCTACTCTGTTGCAGATCTTGGTGTCATCTGCAAACAGACAAGCCTTACCCTCTAGTCCATCTCGGGGTCACTAATGAAGATGTTGAATAGGACTGGCCCCAGGACTGATCCCTGAGGTACCCACTTGTGACTTGCATCTCTTCTGACTGTATACCATTTACCACCACTCTCTGTTTTCTGCCAGTCAACCAGTTTGCCACCCAGTTGACCAACTTCTACCACCACGAGACTACCAGCTTATTATCAATCTTCTATGTGGAACAGTGTCAGAAGCTTTGCTGAAGTCAAGGTAGCGACATCAACTGCTCCCCTTGGTCCACCACTCTGGTTACCCAGTCAAAGAAATCTATGAGATTAGTTTGACAGGACCTTCCTTTGTAAACCCATGCTGTCTTGGATCCTGTGCCCCTATGGATTCCAGGTGTTGCACTATCCTTTCCTTAAAGGTGCCTCCATAATCTTGCCCACTACTGAGGTAAGACTGACGGTCTGTAGTTCCCCGCCTCCTCCCTGCTACCACTCTTGTGGGCGGGATCACATAAACCCTTCTCCAGTCTTCTGGGACCTCTCCTGTGCTCAGAGACTCACTAAACAATTCTGCTAATGGCTCTGCTAGTTCCTCCCTTAGCTCCTTAAGTACCCTGGGATGTATGCCATCAGGTCCCATTGCCTTATCCACCCTGATCTTAGCAAGCTCTTGTAGGACCCTTTCTTTTGTGAAGGGAGTAGTGCTCACCTCCTCCCACTGTGTCCATGATGCTGAGCTGTGGGCCCTGCCCTACCTTCTCTTCAGTAAATACTGAGCAAAAGTATCTATTTAGGATAGATGCCTTTACAGGGTCCTCCTCCTCACATGCTCCCTTTTCTCCATTAAGCTTAGCAATACCCCTCTGGACTTTCTCCTTTCACTAATGTATCTATAGAAAGTCTTGTCACCTTCTTTTACTGTTCGTGCTAGTGTTTCCTCAGTTTGGGACTTTGCCTGCCTTACTGCCTTACCTGCTTCCCTTAGGGCAGTTTGGTATGCCTCCCTATCTTCATCCCGCTGTGTTCCCTTATATTTCCTGAAGGCCAGCCTTTTGGCTCTGACCTTTTCTGCTACTGTATTTGAGAACCAAAGTGGTTTCCTTCTTCTTTTGCACTTCCTTTTCTGTCTAACACAATGGGATGTTGCTTCAAGTATTGCATCCTTAATGCTTGCCCACTTTGCCTGTACCCCTCACCTGTGTTTCTTTTGCCAGGGCTAGCTTAACTCTGTTGGCCATCTTATCAAAGTCAGCTCCTCTGAAGTCCCATATTTTGCCT
Organism: Neoceratodus forsteri; assembly: GCA_016271365.2. Taxonomy (NCBI): domain Eukaryota; kingdom Metazoa; phylum Chordata; order Ceratodontiformes; family Ceratodontidae; genus Neoceratodus; species Neoceratodus forsteri. The sequence goes on along the minus strand of CM057450.1, from coordinate 1,184,396,495 downwards.
TGGAATGGGATGATTTAGATGTAGTAGCCAAATTGAACCATACCATGTGATGGTCACTGGCCCCAGGTGACCTTCTACCTGGAGATCTGTGATCCCTTCTTTGTTAGTCAGTACTAGATCAAGGATAGCCCTGTCTCTTGTAGGTTGCTGTACCAGTTGTTTGAGGCCCTCCTGCAGGAATCCACTATGAGTCTAGTTCTGGCAGATGTTCCTGCTGGTATTGACCAATCTGTATCTGGCATGTTGAAGTCTCCATTATCAGAACCTCCCTTAGCTGTGTAGACAGAATGAGAAGGACCTGCAGAAACTTGAAGAATGGTCGAGGATTTGGCAGTTGAAATTCAATGCAAAAGTGCCGCGATAATGCATATGGGGCACAAAACCCTGGCACAATATATCAGTTGGGGGTGAGGATATAGCATGCACCAAGCAGGAAGGGATCTTGGGGTTATCATCTCTGATGACCTCAAGGTAGGAAACAGTGTGACAAGGCAGCAGGTAAAGCAAATAGGATGCATAGGCGGGGGCATCACCAGCAGGAAAAGGGAGGTCATAATTCCACTATACAAGACACTAGTGAGGCCCCACCTGGAGTACAGTGTACAGTTCTGGAGACATTACCTACGTAAGGACATAGACAGGGTAGAGAAGGTTCAGAGGAGGGCAACAAAGATGGTGCATGGATTGCATCACAAGTCCTATCAGGACAGGTTGAAGGAACTGAACATGTACTCCTGGAGGAGAGGGAGGAGAGGGATATGATAGAGGCATACAAGTATCTTACAGGGAGGAACAGGGTGCAGGAATACACTATTTTTAAGTGAAAAAGATGTTCCAGGACTAGAGGGCAAGGGATGAAGTTGGAGGAGGAGATTCAGAGAAGCGTGAGGAAGACTTTCTTCACACAGAACGGGTGGTGGACAAGTGGAACACCCTGCCAGAGGAAGTGGTGGGGCTGAAACAATCAGGATTTAAGAATGCATGGGATAGACATAAAGGAATTCTGGAGGTCAGGGGTGAGGGCAACATACTTCTAGGAAAACATAACCTGAACTAACAAGCTCAAATAGGCAGACTGGGTGGGCCATAGGCCCTTATGTAACACTGTCTATGTGTCTATGTAAAGATGTTTTAGTTTGCAAAACTATCCCTTCACAAGTGTTTTCCAACTTCAGTAGTAACAGAAGTAAAGAAACAAGATGGCAGCCATTGCACTCCCCCCCAAACAAAAAAAAAAGTGGTTTGTAAGACATCAGATTTGAAAACCTAAAACACTCTTGCAAACCAGAAATTTCTGGATCCTATGGGGCTCTATCCAAAAACAATTTTAAATCCCATATACCACAGGAACTGTTTCATATTTTCTCACCAAACCTTCACAAGGCACTGCCTCAGCACAGTCCACATGTACCCTGAAAGTTTTAAGCAGAAATTTAGTACCATGTAGCCTGTACATGAGAACAGAAAACACACACAAAAAATGGTAAGTATAGGGAAAAATGCACCCTTTTACAAAATAAGGGTAACCAGATCTCAGAAACCACACAAGGTGCCGTTATGAAACTCTCCATGTTTTCACAACATGGCATGTCTGTGGAAAATGCAAATTTGTGGGCTAGTCCAACAAACCTTGCCAGAGTTATTAAACTGTTAATTTAGGAGTTTGAGCACTCCACTGAACCCTAACTATAGGGTGCTGCCACCCCATAATATGATTCTGTTGTTAACTAGGCAAGAATGATATGGAATTCTGTTTTTAATAAAATAATCTGCAGGAAACATTGAAATTCAACTGGCATTTCTTACCACGTTCCCTGAGCAAACAGCGCCACACATGATCTCCTTTCTGTGGGCCCGATGTGAAGAAAGCTACAACAAATTGTGTTGGCATGTGGCAAGACATACTTCCCAACCTTTGAAGAGTGTGCAGCTATGAGGCACTGACTTGAGCTGCACCTCAGCCTCAGACTGGAGGATACAGACTAGGGGAGACAGGTGAGCATTAAGGTTGACAACCCCAAGAAGACCCCACCACTGATTCACTAAGACTCTGGAGACCCCAGACCCTAATGTTTCCTCCTTTTGCTGCTTGGGGTTAGGGTGGGGAGTTAGGTTGGAAACCCTAACATCATATCTCCTTCTTTTGTGGTGTTAAGTTACCCTAACTGGTGCATTAACAAAGTTTTTGCAGAGAATTTATAACTAATATGAGAGCTTTGTTAGAACATGTCAGTTTTTTATTGTTCAAAGGTAAACATAGAAAATATCCATTTTAAAGGTAATTGATTATTAAAACTAGAACTGCTTGACTTGTATTACTCTTTAGACTTGAATTACTAGAGGTGTCCTGCCTTTTTAAGTACAGTGTTGTGGACATTGCTCCTTTTCAAAACAAACTCATTTTGCCAATTGTTTATGTAGCATGCTAGAGTGGGATGCTGAACCAGTTAACTGGTGAATGTTGTGATGGGCAGCGTGCTGTTTGTAGTACTGCAGATATTACAGTACAATAAGATGTAAGGAAACATGGCTTGCTCTTTGTTTGTAGTTGTCAAAGTGGTACCCTCTCTCTTCTCCACCCCCTTCACTCTATATTGTCTTATAAAATGGGCTTGTAATTTCATGTATTCTGATTGGCTGAAAGGGTTCAGAATCCAGTGATATAAGGGGTGACAACCACTGGATTAGGGAACCCTTTTGGCAACCTGTAAGCAGAAGAACCAGAAATTAATGCTTTTAGTGTTCTACATAAGAATGTCAGGCCGATTTCTTGAGTGTAGTACACATAGACTACCCCAAAAGTGCCTGAATCATAAAATCCCCCAAACTAAGTATTGTTAATAATAAACAGCACAGCATTTAGAACAGCACAACCTTAATGTATGAGCTGTTTCTTATAATTACTAACCTGTTCACAACTTCTTCCAAGTATGTTAAAATAGGAGGCCACAGATCCCCAGTTTAGTACTCTAAAACACCAGTCTGCTGGTGGTCACCCGCTAATGGCGACAGTCATAGGATCTGAGCGAACATGGATATGTTGTGAAACCTGACGTGCGGTCTTTACCTTGACAAGCGACGATATTTTGAGAAAAAAAAAGGCAGTCTAACGTTTAAACATTTAACAGTGGGCTAGTCTGGCTGAGGATAGAGTAGGTGCTCCACATTCAAGAACCAGCCCTGCTCTTGTGCAGTATTCATTGAGGACACTGACTTCCCAATTCTACCCATGAACAAGCAGCATAAAAGCGTGTGTGTGTGGGGGTGGAATCTCCACATTTAATTAAAAAAAAAACAAAGGTTGTCAGAGAAGTCAGTAATGATTGTCCACTTGAAAGTACCGCACACAAAACTGGAAGACGACTGGAATTTGGGGCGGGGCGCAGTGTATAGGATGGAAGCCAGGAAATGTTTTTCTTTAGCAAAAACAAAACACATGTGCAAAACACAAATGATTGTTTCCTGCTACCTTTCCCAGTATGTCCCACCAGAAGCTGAAGAGAGTCACAGGATGGTAGTAGCAGACAGCTAGCACTGCAAAGCAAACTGAGAGGAGCTGCACAAATGTATGAACTGACAGGCAGCTCCTTCACGATGTTGGCATGATCATTGAATTCTTTGGACTACTTGGCTAAAAAATATATATCAGCAGTAGAAGTACCATAAAAAGCAGTGCAGTGCATGTTTCTAAGCATTCTGTTATTTTGGCCATCCCAAACAGTTTAGTTGGGGACTATTTTATCTCCTTTGTAAAGATATTCTCTTTCTTTATTTGAATAAATGTTAACATTTTAAAATGCAAACTACTTGTCTGTAGTATCTTTCTATAGTTGGCCCAGTTTATAAAAGCGCAATAAGGCGGCTCGGGTGTTGGTTGTTGTGTGATAACCCTTGCGCCTAGGTGCGGAAGGACACTCTGCTTGCAGCCTTGTGCCTTACTACATGCACCTAGGTGAGCGCGTTATCACATAACAACTAACACCCTGTTGTGTCATATTGCTTACATGTTACATGCAGATGTGATGTACCCTTTAGTGTTATAAGGGCGGTGATGCCTATGGAAAGGGAGTTCTAGCTAACCATGTGGCTTGTCATTGACATGCATGCAGTAATACCACAAGGTTCCAATGTGTGCCATTTTCAGGCACATAAGCTTTTCTGCATGTATTAAGTCCAGTAGCAATCATGTGCTACCCTATCAGTCCCAGGGCTTAGTTCTTATGGAATGAGCCATCAACTTTAGGTTTTCCTGCCAGTTAAGGCACTGCCAGTTAATACAAACTAACCTATCCAGCCTTTCATGATCGTTTGGAATACCCATCTTTCTTTAAACCAGTCTGCATCAGTGTGTATTGTAAGCTCTCCACTTGTCATCATGCTGAGCTTTCATTGGCTTCTAACAAAATGAGGATCAGTTTGACCTCTTTCCCTAAATCTGGGAGTCGGTCCAGAAACTCTGGGTGCCAGAATCCAGAGCTAGTCTATGCTATTATTGTTGACATTTTAATTGTTAAGGATAGAGGTGCAGGGCATCTGGTATACAGAGCTGCTTCTAATGCTTTTATTGCTGAGGTTCAGAATTCTTAGCAGTAGTATTTGTTGGCCTAGTGTGTACTGGAAAGCGCTAGTCATGTGAGTAGGCTTGGCTGTGTCATCCTGACACAGCACTCACCTTAGCAATGCCATTTCCATGAAAGCTACACAGTCTGAATGGTGTATGTACTGTACTGTATCATTAGAGCTTTGTGGATAGTACAGTGTTTGCTTAAAAGAACTACCATACTCTTCTGCAGTGTTGGCTCCAGAAATTGGGTGAGAGCACAGGCAGAGTGTCATGACCTGTTAACAAAACACATAGGTGAAATTTAAACATGGACAGTGTTGGTTGCTGTGTGTCACTGCTGGGGAACAATTTGGGCACAACAGACTTTTTCAGGAGAGTGTGCCCCAGTCTGAAGCCAGCTCTGCCCATTTGGAAGGTATCTAACCCACAAGATATCTGTTTCGCCGATCACCTAATCAGTACCTGCACCTTTGTGAACTACCTGCGTCTGGCGTCTTATGTGGTAATCTGCAGAAAGCTTCCAAAAGTGTGTTGGCAGGGACATATAGAGAATAATACATGGGCAACCATGGACAGCGAGGCTGTTTTTCATCGACTGGTTCTGAGGACATCATAGGGATCTTGAGAACAAAGCTTGAGAGGTCCTGAATGTCATCAGAAATCCAAGATGAAACCCAGCCAAGCTGTTTGTGATTGCCCATGTGTTGTTTTGTATAGTATGTGGTTTGAAAGACAAAATAAAATATTTTTTTTCTTTCCAAGAATTCATGAGTTTAATTTTTATTATTAAAAAGAAAGCATAACTCACCCAACTGCTAAGAATCCACACTGGAGAGGTGTAGGTTTCTGTTTTATAAAACAGTGAAACAAGAAGAGTTTGTGTTAGGAGAAAGTCTGGGTGCTATGATGGAGGAGGGTGATAGTAAAACAGCATGTGGCCAATTTCCATTCTAAACAAACATGTTGTTGTACCACAGAAGGGTACAACAACATTCTATAACTTTGAACTGTGGTGCAACACCGTTTTACTTTGGATGGAAATCCATGCACAACAAAGGGTAACCATGTATGATAGTGCAGTTATAATTGAGAGCTCTGAGACTCTTCCACCTCCCTACATGAATCGCTAAACATGAATAGGTGATTGAATAGACACAGAGTGAGCTGACCTGACAAATGTAAGTGGAGAACAATTTTGGATCCAGATAAAACATTTACTTGTTAGCAAAATAACTCATGGCACTTCATAGGTTTCATAGGTATTTCAAGCTAGAAGACAATGAGTCCATAATGCTTGCCTTTTGATCTCTTGTCTGTATTTACACATATTTGTCTGAATCCGACATCACTATGTGTTGCATTTTGCATTGTTTCCATATCAAAGTAACTCTACAAGTATTAGTATTATTATAACTGCAGTTTGGCATGCAGAATATGTGTCTTGTACATGTTGCAGGTCAGTTGTACATAACTTTTATTGTTGTGAATGTAATCTAGTACCTAGAAATTTAAAATTTGCACTTGGTGTAACCATTCAGCTCTGCTCTTGTACTGTTCCCCTAGGACCCTCTTGGAAACCAGATGCATCACCTATATGTGATTATGATTGAGTGTGGAACTTGTAAAATAAAATTAAAATAAATTATACATTGCACACAATTACCACCTCACAAAGAAATAGTTTTCCTGTAACTTATGTTGCTAAGAAACTCACATTTTCACTGATGGATTGCTTTAGAATTTTGCATGCTGGGCCAGCCCATCAGTGCAGCAGTTAGATTTCTGCTTGAGGCGCCGCGACCTGGGTTTGGCAACAGACCTGGGTCGCTGGAGGCCGGCCGAGGAGAAGGATCGGCGTCCCTTGGACTGTTCTCCTTCGGGAGGGAGGGGCTGTGTGTGTGGTGCATAGCAGCACCCAGCAGAGGCTGTCTCATCATGATGCACCAACACTGTAATACAGGGGGAAAACATCTTGGGTGTTCTATGAAGCCTCCCTGGGCTTCGATCAGCCTCCGTGCTGGCTCTCCCGACCAGATACAGTAATATGGCACTGGTAGGGAACAGTGCACAACCCCACCCTCTGGGGGTAAGCCAGGGGTGACAGAGGAGTGCTGGCAATTGCTGGAGGTGGGAGCCCTTGGGGCCGTGACCAGGGCTGAAGCTGATGACCGTGGATGCCAAAAGTATAAATAAAAAAAAGAAAAATGTTGCATGCTAGGATTGCCTTGTTTAGGTTGTTCTTAATTGTTCTAGGTACAGACAACTGACGTGTATTGCATCGAAGGACTGCTGTTTTAGAGGCATTCCTTATCCCACATACTTGCATTAGGTGTTCATCCTGAAGTAGTTTATAAAGAAACAGTAAATCACCTCTTGTTCTCCTTACATTACGAGGGTATAAATTCAGCTCCTACATCTTGTCACATAGTCATGATTTCTCAATCTTGGAATTAAGCTTAGTTGCTCTCCCTTGAACACCTTCCAGTAGTTTAGTGTCTTTTGTCAAGAATGGTGCCAAAAAGCAGCTCCGTAATCTAAATATGGTGTGATATAGGAGTCATATAACGCTAGGACACGTGGTTCCTGCCTGCTAATAAAGGATTTTTTGATGGAGTTTAAAATGAAATTAGCTGCGTGGCAATCTGTCTACAGTGACTTCCAGGCAGTAATTGATTGTTTACCAAGATCCCTAGATCTCTTTCTGACTGAACTTCCTTTAGTAGTTTGTTATTAAGGTAGTACTCAGAATGTGGATTATGCTGACCTAAGTGCATTACTTATCCTCATTAAAGGACATATTATTGTCTCTTGCCCACTCCTCAGGTAGTTTTAGGTCACTTTATAGTGATGTAATATCATAGCTATCTTTCACTTCTCTGTTTATTTTAGTATCATCTGCGAATGTATTACTATGACTTGTACATCCATTGTTTAGGTCAGCTATATAAACACCAAATAGTAGTGGTCCCAGGACGGATCCTGCAGAACTCCACTAGAAACTAGAGTAGGGTATGATAGTATGTTATGTATTTTGATCCTTGTGATCGGTCTGTTAACCAATTTGCTATCCAACTTATAGCATGCTGATTTACTTTAATATTAACCATTTTTTATTAATATGTGATGAGAGACCTTATCAAAGGCCTTTTAAAGTCTAAATAAATTATATCCACAGGTGTACCCTTATCTACTGATTTGCTGATTGGTTCATAGAAAGAGATCAAGTTGGTAGTGCAGGACCTACCCATAACAAAACCATGTTGCTTATGGTCTTTCAAACCCTTATTTTCTATTAGAATATCAATTTGTTTTAAGGATTCTCTCCATGGCCTTGCACACCACAGGCGTGAGACTAATTGACCTGTAATTCTCGGTCTCCTTCAATTTCCTTCCTTTTGTAAATGAACAACTATAGCTTGTTTCCTGTCAGAGGTAAGTTACCTGAAATAAGTGACTTGTTAAATAACAGGGTAGTGGAGTGGTAATAGCAGAAATGGTGTTTTTAATTAATTTGGGGCTTATACCATCAGGCCCTACCACAGAATCTGCTCTCATCCTTAATTGTTCTTACTGTTTAGTCTTTGGTAATAAGATCTAGATGTTACCCTTTTAGTGCTTTCAAGCGTTCAGAAATCTTTTCTCTTTGTGTCCAGGAATAATAAATATATCACATATTCACCAGATGCTGGATCATTTCAGGAGGCATTTCCCTTCCCTTTTGTGAGGTCAGTTAGACCCTCCCGATATACTACTAACTACTCACGCACATAGAGGCCATCTGCTCCAAACTCCAGCCAAACTCGCCATCCTCTATCGCCCACCAAAACCAGCTTGCTATCCCACCCATTGTGAGCATGTACACAAAATAATCCTGCCCATCATAGATTATGCCGACATAGTCTGGAATAGCCCCAGCATCCTCTCTCAGACTAGATAACCTTCTCAACTCTTTCAGCCATTTTGCTACCTCCCCCCCACGCATTCACCACTGCCTACTCTACTCTGCACTAGCCCTTGCTTGGCTCTCCACGGAGAGCCATCCACCGTGCCTCTTTCATAGCTAAATTTTGGTTTGTCTCCTGCCCCTTACCTCACTTCCCACCTCCATCAGCCACTTCCCTAAACTATCTCTCTTTGCATGAGACCTACACACTTTCCACCTGCCCGACCTCCACCTCATCGGCCAAGCTGCCTTTTCCTACCGTCTCCCCTTCTCTGGAACAAGCTCCCTCAAATCTCTACCTGGCACCCTCTTGTCAGGCCTTCTCCCAACTTCACAGGCTCCTACTTCCCCACTTTGCCCCAGTTGTACAAATAGTCCCAGCACGCAGCAGAGGCCCCTCACAGTCTCTACTAACCTCCCAAGCCCCGTCTGCACCCTGCCCTCTCCGCTCATCTACTCCTCACTTACTGTTTGTTTTAATATAAATATTGTATTACTTTGCATGTAATAATGTCTGTACATACTGACTGTGTTCTTCACCTTTTGTTACTCCTGTTTTCCTCGCTGTACACTTTGTACCGGGTCACACCTGGAAATGAGCCTCGGCTCAGTGTGCTTTCGGTCATCAAAATGTTAAGTAAAAAATAAAATAAAAAAATGATTCTTAAAATTATCTACAAGAATTTATTTTGAATAATGTGAACATTAGCAAAAGCCATTTCCCAAATATGACATCTTTGATCAACATTTCCTTTGAGGTTTACACCCCACAATCTGTCACTAAGGTGTGAGAAAACCAGTAAGAGTCAGCCAAGACTACTACTTCCTGCTACGTCATAAAATTCATATATGTGGAACACTTCAAAGGCAGCACAGGTTATGAGGGCCATAAACTATCCCTCTAGCTAGAAGGAAAGCATTAATTAGGTTTTCTGTGGTCAGTTTAATGATATAGTCACTGACACGTTAAAAGCCAGACTGCTAACTTCTGTGAGATAATTACATACACAGACCATTTATTTATAATACACATATTATACAATAATATTAGAGGGTTTTCCTGTCACAGTAACAACAATATTTTTGATATGTTGCTGTTACTGATGTCACTAACTAAGATATGTAGAATAGTGGAGGTGACCATCACAACAAGGCTATGTTTCCATCGAGGAGCTGATGACATCATAGAGACCTCGAGGCGAAGCTTGAGAAGTGTTGCTGATGTCATCAACTCCCTAGATTGAAACACAGGCTCAGTTGTGGATAGTGCCCCATCCACTATTTTATATGATGCGGGTATATAGTTTCCGCTTCTTGTGTTTTTATTTTTATGTTGCTAGTACCTTCTCAGTAACCTGGTGCTGCTCCGCTCCCTGTGGCTCCTGCTTTTCCTGCTCACACTCGCTCTGGCTTCTCCCCACTCCGCTCGCTCTGTCTCACTCTCGGTTTCTTTTAAATACAAATTTTAAAAACAATCAACTTTGTGATACAAAGCCCTGTGAGAATCTTCATGGCAAAGTAAGAGGTCCACCGCTCAGTGCTCGCTAATCGTGCCACCATGTAAGCTGTTTTTTGCGTTAGAGCTAGTGGAGTGAGCCAGTCAGGTAACAGGACAAGGTTGAAAAATTGTTGTACTATCCATGTAACATCAGAGCGATAGTACAATAACTGTTTTGACCTTTGATTGTCCTACAACAAGATTTTAAAAGCAACTGATTTCCAGCCACAATAAGCCCTAACCTTCTGTTGGCACCTTTGCAAACTGTGTGAGAGGCCTTTTAGCACCATGCATTTCTGCTTAAAGTTGAACCAGCATAATATTCTGTGGTGATTTGCATATGCAGCCCATGATGCTTTGCATTGTGGGGGCATGTCACGATTTATGCTATATAAAGTTGTGTATGAACAGTCATATACAACAATGCTATTTTTCCATCGAGAGGTTCCCTTGGTAACAAGAGAGCTTGAGAGCACAGCCTTGAGTGGAAAAAACATTGTGTATGGTTGCTCATACACAGTCTTTTAGTGTAGGGAACCACTATTTCCATCAGTTTAAAAAAAGAAAAAAAGTCCCTAGTACTCTAAGTACCTTACTGTACTGCGGACTGTTCTGTTTTTTCTTCCTTGCGCTCACTTCCTGGACCTGCCGTGGCCACTTCATCGTGCATGGGTGAAGGCGTTTGATCTTGTTGTGCTGCAGTAGTGATGTCCTCAGTGCAGTACAACAGCATGATGATGTAGCTACTGCAGCACAACAAGGAAATTCCAGTAATGGATTTACCCCATTCCTGGTGTGTGTGTGTGTCCCTGTAACTTTTTCCGAGTAAGTCTTTTTTTAAAGAAAGTGTATATTCAAGTGGCTAGCTTTGGAACTGTGAAGGTTAGAAACTTTTTTAACTGATAAATTGGAGTCTGTAAAACATCATAGAGAAAAATGTAAATGTTCAGTAATTTGTAGGTTTCACACAGCATATATTTCTAGATCTAATATTTCCAAATTTAGCATTTTAAAGAAATGATCTCGGTTTAGATGGGGAGCTTTCAGGGGAGAGGAAGGGGCTTCCATGTTACTTCTGGGCCATGTAGTCCTTTGAAGGACTACATTTCTAATATGACAGTTCAGTAATAGTGAACAGTTTCTGCAGTGTTTTCAGGCCTTTGATTGGCTACTGCATGACATAGCAGCCTGTGCTTGTACTGCTTGACTATGATTCAGTCACAGGCCTGCCTCTCTTCAACATGATTCCAAGTAGCACGTCCGCTGCTGCAGCAGTAGCACTACTGCTTGCTGTGCCGGCGACAGGGGTCAGGAGGCGAGCCTAGGGCATTGGAGGCCTGTGGGAGAAGAAATTTTGAGTGTCCGATTGACTGCTTACCTTCTCCGGGGGGTCAAGGGCTCCAGTGATACAATACCTCTTGGCTGTGGCTAGGGGTTATTGAGCCAGTAGCCCTCCATACCAAAGGGTGGTGGGGCGTGGCAGACATGGGTGTAGCATGCATGGGAGCATCGCACCTCCCCTATGCGTCATTGCATGTCTGCTCCCATCATAAGGGGAGTGAGTACAGTGCAGAACAAGGAAAAACCCTGTTAGCTGGATGGGTGATATTGTACCTCCACCACCACATGCATTGCGAATCCTACCCTCAGGGTCCTCAACCTTCACCTCTGCCTTCAGGCCATTGGATAATTGTAAGGGGCTGAGGGCAGATGGCAGCCCTGCCACAGGGCACAAGCTGGGGGGGTTGCCTGCAGATGTCACATGTGGGTTGGAGGACCGGGTCATAGGTTGGAAGGGTTTTAGGCAGGGCAGGAGCAGGCTGGGTGACGACTGAGGGTGTCCAGTTAGCGGCATATAATCCACTGTTCACTCATCAGTCATCCCAAGAAATCCCATGTCGCTGATAGTATAAGTAATACCTTTCATATATAGCTGTGGGTAAATATTTCTGTAAATAAAGAAATGTGGTAAATTACAATTTGAATTGGCCTTGGCATTGGACATCAGTTTTTGAGTAGTGCACTCTGAGACTTGTTCAGCTAGTGCTTGAAGTCAGAAATTGGTGGTTGTCCTGGATTGTCTCCTAGAGATAATGACTAGACAGTATATCACTGTGTGCAGTTACTCAACATTAAATTGTCATCGTGACATTTCTATCTCCTGTATATACTTGTACAGTAACACATGAAAGGCCCAGTCAGCAGTCTGCCAGATTTGCTCAGAACAACTTGGTGAGTGGTGCTTAATTGTGAGGAAGGAGTTGGTGAAGTAATGTGGAGTCATACTGAGTTTTGCATTGCCGGAGAAAACTAATGGAAGCATTCACTTGGGGTAAGACAAATGGTATTAAATGAGAAAACACACCATGAATTGCAAATGGAGCTGAGTTAATTTGTTGCTACAGTAGTGTTGCCCTACTGTTAAATGAAGGCTGTGTAATTATCTTGCTGGCGAGATAATGTCAGAACCTCATTCCTCCTTACATGCCTCGTTTTTACATGCGGGCTAATTGAGCTGCAAGGTGACAACTGATTATATATGGCTATCATTGGGTCTTCTTGCTCAATTTGCAAATAATATTATCTTTTTAGTGATGATTTTTATCACGTCAGATTAAAGCTAAAAACCTTTTCTAGCAGTTTTGGTAATGGGTAGTATGACTTTTTCATGTCACTGAATTATTGTGTTGACATACTATAATGTGGTTCAACAGAGTGAGAGATACATTGCTAACAATTAGAAAACAGTAGTTAATTATGCATGCATTACTTTAAGACTGTTGATGTTCATCCACTTGACATGTCTTCACTTAGAATACACAAGGAGAGACCAATACCAGGCATTTTCCATAGCAGCTGTCAGTGGTCTTTGGTATCAGCAGGACACCAACGCAAACCTGCCATATAATGGAACTGTGGACTAGCCCATGAAAATAACAACAGCCCAAGACTAGAAAAATCCTTCCTGTAGTATTTACATGAAAAGACAAAGGTTAGATTGCATGCATCGCCATAGTCAAGCAGTCATTGGATAGTATTTGCTAGTAGTTCCGAGTAAGAAGTTGGAGTTTTTGCATGAATGCTTTGGAAATTTTTATATTACCTGTCATTTGCATACACTATGCTGTCACTTGTAAATAACTTTTGCTAAGCTTTTTGTATTTAGAGCAGGACATTGCAAGGTCATTTCTGAAATTTTTCGTCCCAGGAATTCAAACAGAATCAAATGGTTAAAGTCAGGCCCATGTTAGTGAATCTCCACTGTCTGAATCCTAATTTTTCCTTGTCCGTATCATAACTTTTCAAATAACAAAGCACACATATTTTGTTCAAAATATTAAAGAGCACCTTTCATGGCACTGATGCTCACAGCCACAAGGAAGCTTACCTGCCTCCGAGTTCGCTGCCATAAAAAAAAAAAAAAAAAATAATACATTTTATGTGGTGCCGTTTCGGGAATGGAGGGATCATATTTTTGGTTCCCAAGGACTTGATCTGCTGATGCCATCCATTTCCTGGTTTGTAGATACGCCCCCACGCTGTTCCATATTCTGACATCACAATGTGCTAGTGGGGCACACTCATACTACCTGTCAGTGACCCTTTTCTTATCCAGGATAGTTGGGACAACTGAGGATGGGGAGGATACCACTAGACACCAGGGAGAAAAACAATTAACAAGGGAGGGCAGGAGATGGTGGGGATAGGGGATACCACTGGACACCAATGACAGTATAAAAAGCAAACAGTTTGTATAAATTGGAGGGTGGGGTGCCACTAGACACCAGTGCTATTTCCCAATTACATTCCTTGCTTTCCCCCACCTTCCACTTCTGCCTTGGTCCCCATTAATTTCCATATAATAGCTCTGGAGTCTAGTGGCACTCGATTTATATAAACTGTTTTCTTATTGTCATTGATGTCCAGTGGTACCCGCTGCCTGACCCTGTTCATTGTTTTCTCCTGGTGTCTAGTTGTACCCCTTATCCTCGCTTGTCCCTAGTATCCTGAAAATAAGAAACGGTCCCTCAATGTCTTGTTTTTAAATCTATAAAAAAAAGTCCACTGCCGATGCTGACCCGCACCCTCCCACTGTACCACCCCCCAGACTCCCCTACACCCTCACTCACCTGAACAGATCCCATGGAAGATCCACTCTCTGATCGAGCGCATCATCTTGCTGCTGGAACCAGCGACTAATATATGAGAAATGGTATTTTTCATTCAGCATCGCCAGTTCCAACAGCAAGACATTTTTGATCAGAGAGTGGATCTTACATCGAGTGCAAAGGAAGTTGGTTAGTCGAACCCCAGAGTTCCAGTGCTAGGCCATCATTGGGCCCCAGAGTTATAATACCAGGCTATCATCCTGTCAGCAGTATTCGGTCTGTACCCCTAGTGTGTTAAGGATAATGGCACCTCAACAGGTTGTGTTCTCCATACACACATCCCACTGGTGCAAGTGCACGCTCCTTCTTTGCAGCGGCCCTGTGGAGGAGTGCAGCTGGCCTTAGCGCCTGGTCAGATATGACTTTGTGGGTATCTCTTGCTCGCAGACCATACCTATGGAACTATAGCCACCAGGCACTAGGACCACACAGAAACCTTTCTAGCTAGCAGTCTTCCAGAGGGCCATCCACCCTGATGTCAGGCGCTGAAGTGACCTTGCCCTGTAAGAGTGGGCAGCCCTGCGTCTCTCCCCAGTTCTTTTCCTGCCATCAACCAACGCACTTGACCTCTCGGATCACTGCAACTTCAGTCGACAGCCTTTTCCTATCACTTCAGTTTTGTTTTCTCACCTCAGTTTTCTATCACTGTTCAGTGATTTTTCTTTTCATTTATGTCTTCTCAGCCTTCTTTGTCTTCCGACCGCTCAACCAAGTGCACCTGTGAAAGCAACTCTCGGAGAAAGACGACCATGTTTTCTCTGCCTAGGCCCAGACCACTACATTCACACCTGATCCATCTGCTGCAGCTTCAACCAGGCTACCTGCCACTATCACCAGCAGACCTTAGAAAACTTTCTGTTCCAACAAAAGTTGCTAGCATGGAGAAGGAGTTGCAGGCTAGGAGTTCCTCACTCTCCCAGCCCTTGGGCTCCCAGTCGTCAGTCCTGGGATAAATCTGGGCAAACACAAACACAAGGACAAGGACCATGCTAAAACCCAGTCCCTCCTCCCCGCTCCTGGTCCCGCATCATTCAGCAACTGCGGCAGGGCCGTCCTCTGTTTCAGGAGGTGGCGACATCTACCTCACATGCCCTAGCTTCCTCAGGGCTGCCAGTGGTAGCGCCTCCACCTTACCTAGCCTACAGCCCTTATTTTCAGCTGGCTCACAGTCAGAGGCTCAGCCAGACTATCTTCAGTGGCACGGGCTTAGCGGCTTCTGGATCTTCTGTGTCTACCCGGCCGCCGTGCGACATTGGCCCCTCCGGCCTCAGACCCAGTGCCGGCCCCGGCATTGCCCCAGGCTGCCTTCTGGCCCTCTTCACCATCCCATGGGGGACTCAGGCTGAGGAACTTCCTTGGAGCCTGTCTGGCCGCTGTTGCCAGCTCCTCCATCAATGTCTACACCGGTCCTCCTTAGCCAGCACTGCCTGCCTACCGCCTGATCCGTGGACTTTCCTTCTTTAGTCTCTTCCCTAGGGAGCTTATGCAGGCTTGCCTGGCTCCCTCACAGGGCCCTTCCTAGAAACCCTGATGATGCCGGTCCCCACACCTGTGTTTCCAGCGGGCCCATGTAGGGCCCCATTCGGCTGATCCCTGCTCTCTTCTAGACATTGAGAGAAGGGATGACTATCACCCAGTTCTTCAACCCACCCTTCTTTCAATTCTCCTTCCGGAGAAGCATTTCCAATTCAAGGCACTTCCTTTGGCCTGTCATAAGCGTCCCAGGTATTCACCAAGTGCCTAGCGGTGGTAGCAGCGTTTCACTGCGCAGGGGCAATATGTGTTCCCATACCTGGACGATCGGCTCTTTTCAGCCCTATCCCCTGACAGCCTGAAGGAGTCTCTCCTACTCTGGATCTGTTTGCCCAGCTGTCAGTCTCCCAAGTCTCAGCTAGTACCCTCTCAGCACCTCCAAATTATTGGAGCATTACTGGATACAGTCCAGAGCAAGACCTTCTTACCATTGGATCGAGCTGAGACCTTGGTTTCTCAGGCCACTTTGGTGGCCAAAACTCGATGGACCCCAGCACTCGGTGCCCGCTCTTTTGGGTCTTATGGCAGTGGCCATTCCTACAGTCCCCTGGCTAGATTGCACATGAGGGTTACCCAGTGGTCTCTTGAGTTCAGTGGGATCAATGTTCGGATTACATGAACCAACTGGTCATGATCTCCAACAGCCTTCAGGAAGACCCCTCTGTTGGCAGGACCTCACTAACTTGTTGGTGGAGCCCCCTTCCACTGTCTAGCCCCTCCCAGACCATCACCTCGGATGCCTCTGATATGGGTTGGGGAGCCCATTTGAGGGATCACAGAACTCAAGGTTCGTGGTGGTCTCCAGGAGCAACATCTTCACATCAACATCCTGGAGACCAGAGCAGTCCTCTGTGCTCTCCAGGCCTTCCAGTCATTACTCCTCCGGGAACACTTCTGGTCCAGACAGACAACATGGCGACTGGTACCTCAACAAAGGGAGGTACCGGTCGTACCCTCTTTGCAGGAAGCAGTGAGTATGGTATTGGGCTATTCAGCACCGGCCCTGTTTCTGACAGCAGTCCATGTACCAGAGCGTGCACAATGTCCTGGCAGACAGTCTCAGCCGATCAGTAGCCGGTCTCATGAGCAGGAACTAAAGCAAGAGGTAGTCAAAGACCTGTTTCTTCAGTGGGGTTGGCAGACCTAGATCTTTTCGCCTCCCCATTCAGCATAAAGTTACCCAACTTTTGTTTGCTCATTCCTGGGCATGGTGCTTTTTGGTGAGGCCTCTCTCTCTCTTGGACAGGGAGATTTCTATATGCATTTCCTCTCTTTCCGTCATTCAGAAGGTTCTGTTGAAACTCCAGGCAGAAGGGGCCCACTTGGTTTTGATTGCCCTCTGTGGCCCAGCAGATTTGGTTTCGCTGTTACAACAATGAGTTCTAGAACCGCTGGTCCTTTGCCACTGTCTCACGAACTTCTGTCTCAGGAGCAGGGCACCCTGGTCCATCCGAGTCTTCAGTCTCCATCTTCATACATGTCACCTGTGGACATAATGGTTTCTCACTATGGAGTTTCCTCTCTGGTTGCTCAGGTCCTGGTGGAGGCCAGAAAACCCTCTACCAGATCCACCTATGCCATAAAGTGGAAGAGATTTTCTATCTGGGCCACAGCCAAAAGCTTGAACCCTTTTTCTGCTCAGCCTCCCAGGTGTTAGAGTACCTCTTACATCTTTCTGATTTGGGCCTTAGTTGCTCCTTAATTATGGTCCATCTCTCTGTGGTGTTGGCCTACCATCTTCCGGTGGAGGGCAAAACCTAGCGCACTTAGAGGTTTCCAAAACTTTGACATCCTTCACATCAAACCTCCAGTCTGGAACCCCTGTCCTCCTGGGGCTCTTAATTTTATGTTGGAGAAACTTACTTTGACCCCTTTTGAACCGGCAGCAATTTGTGATATGTGCTTCCTGTCCGGAAGACACTGTATTTGGTTGCAGTTACTTCAGCTCGAAGGGTCTCAGAGCTTCAGGCCTTTGTTTGCAGAGAGCCTTATTTGATTTTCTACAAGGCGGACGGGTGGTTCTGAGGACTAATCCTTCTTTTCTTCGAAAGTGGTTTTGGAGCGACTCTCAACCAGAGTGTTAAACTGCGGTCTGTATTCCTCAGCATTCCAACAGGGGAATACCTTTTGCACACCCTGGATGTGCATCGGATTTTGGTGCTATACCTCCCGGACTAAGGAGGTTGAAAGTCTAACCAACTCTTTGTGGCCTTTGCCTCCCAGTGCCAGGGCAAGGCCATCTCTAAACAGACTATTTCTAGGTGGCTGGCTAACTGTATTCATTGCACTTACCAGAAATACTGAAAAACCCCTTCGGGGCGGTTAAAGGCCACTCCACAGAAAGCGTGGCCACTTCTACTGCTTTTTCAGGAATGTGTCCACTGCGGAGATCTGTGCAGAGGCCACTTGGTCTTCCATCCACACCTTCACTAAGCACTACAGTCTGGACATTGTCTGTAGACATCGAGCTGGTTTCAGCCTTGCAGTTTTGCAAGATCTTCTGTCTTAAGGCAGATCCTTAGTTGGCAGACATCTTCCTCCTCCTCCCAGAAACTCGTCTCTGACTCCTCCTTTTGTTAGACTGCTTGGAATTCAGTCCTATATGTGAAGACTACTGCAGGAACCCTCTGGTAAGATATAGCAGTTAAGCAAGAACTTACCGTAACAGTAGATCTTCGTGAGAGGTTCCTGTAATAGGCTTAGTTTCCCACACACCTTCCCCAGCTCCTGAAATTTTCCTTTTTATCCTGTCTACTCGCCTGGTCTAGCCAGGACACAGAGTCCAGGAGCTGTTACTCTTTTCTTTCTGCTATCCTCTCTCTAGGTCTCCAGTGGAAAAGAGCGGGAGGGCAGGCGTGGGACCGCCCCTTTATAGTCGGGCTGACGTCGCATCCACCTGGCGTTGGGGCGGTCCCCACTGATGATTGCTAGTTATAAGTTTGCCATTTTAACCTGATGCTGGGGGTGCAGTCCTATGTGTTGACCTACTGCAGGAACCTCTCTTGAAGATCTACTGTTATGGTAAGTTCTTACGTAACTGTTGTTTTCCGTTCAGGGAGCACTTCCAATTCAGGGTCTTGCCCTTTCATTTGTCTTCAGACCCTCAGGTATTTACCAAATGCCTGGCAGTGGTAGCTGCCCTCAGGTGAGAGGGCCTTTACTTCTTCCCTTCCCCTTCCTGGATGACTGACTCCTCAGGACCCAGTCCAGGGACTGCTTGATACAGACCCTGGAACACACCACCTGTCTCTTTCAGGGTGTGGGGATAACTGTGAACCTGCTTAAATTGGTTCTGACCCTATGCCAATGTCACCAATTCATTGGGGCGGTCTTGGACCTGACTCTGGGCATGGTCTTCCTGCCCCAGGACAAGGCAGAGCACCTGATAGACCAGGCTCGTCTGTTATACAACAGCCACTATGTTTCAGCCAAGACCTTTCTTCAGACTCTGGGCCTGATGGCGCGGCTATAGCCAAAGTGCCTCTTGCCAGACTGCACGAGGGTTCCCAGTAGACACTTAGGGTCCAGTGGGACCATCGTTAAGACAACCTAAAGCAGCAGGTCCTAGTTTCGTCTCCAGTGAAAAAGTTCTCCTTTGGTGGATGGAACCCAGCAACCTGTTAAGGTGGGGGTTCCCTTTCTCAGTCCCTCCCTCGACAAATTCTCAACACAGATGGTTCCGGGATGGGATGGGGGTCCCATCTGGGGCTCCACCAAACCCAAGGGACTGGGTCCTCTGGAGTCCTTGCTCCTATTAGTGTTCTGGAAATGAGACCGGTGCTCTATGCCCTGCAGGTTTGTCAGATGCAGCTATCCCAGGCCTTCTGCTAGTGCAGATGGATAACATCAGTGTAGTCCACTACATCAACAAACAGGGGACACTCACTCCTACCCTCTTTGTCGGAGGCCATGAGAGTCTGGTACTGGAATCTGGAACACACTGTCAGCCTTCCATGTTCCCAGCACCCAAAACATCCTAGCAGACAGCTTAAGTCAAGCACAGTCCCGGACACACTAGTAAGAACTACTGACCCTCAGTTATAGAAGAACTGTTCGACAAGTGGGGTCATCCAGAGTTGGACCTTTGCATCCCACTCAACCCAAAACTGCTGCACTTTTGCTCGTTTGATCCGCCTGGAATTTTCTGGTGAGACACATTGACCCTCTCTTGGAAAGGGAGGTTTCTGTATGCATTCCTCCATTCCCCCTCCTCCAGAGGTTTGATCAAACTCCAGATGGAAGGGGCCACAATGATACTCATAGCCCTATTCTGACCTAGTCAGAACTGGTTCCCTGCTGCAACAGCTGACAGTAGAGCCTCCAGTTCCTCTTCCTCTGTGCCCGGCTTGCTGTCTGAGAACGGGGCTCTCGGTTTCACCTGGACTGCAAATCCCTGTATCTTCATACCTGGCTATTGAGGACATAGCAATGGCTTGGTTCGGAGTGTCACCCAAGGTGACTGATGTCCTAATGGTGGCTAGGAAGTCTTCCACTAGGGTCACTTATTTTATGAAGTGGAATTGTTTTGCACTTTGGGCTGCTTCATGCCAGTTGGATCCCTTCACTTGTCCAGTGAACCAGATTCTAGAGTATATACTTTACTGGAGGCAGTATAGCACTGTAGTCTTGGGGTCTGAGCTGCAAACCTGGAGACATGGGTTTGAATCCCACAGCCCCCACTTGCATACTGTGTTACCCTGAGCCAAGGTCATAGGCGTCGCATGCTCCAAGGTGGCACCTGGGCAAACTTGACAGTGTACCTTTCCTGGTTAAACAATCCCCCCATTGTCCCTTTCAGATTCCAGTCTGAAGTACTACTTTCTTAAGGTGCACATGTCTGCCATCTCTGCCTTTCATGTGCCTATTGAGGGACATGTGGTGGCACAGTTGGTAGTGTCCTGTACATTTCTGAGGCATTCTTCAACTGGAAGCCTCCTGTCCACCTTAGGACTTGAATTTTGTGTTGGAAAAACTTGCTTTGGCTCCTTTTGAGCTAGCCATGACATGCTAGCTACACTTTCTGTTGTGGCGTTATTTTTAGTTGCTGTTACTTCTGCTGAAGAATTTCAGATCTACAGGTGCTCATGTGCGAGCAGGCTTACTTAACTTTCCACAAAGATAGTGTGTCTTTGCGTGCTAACCCTATGTTTCTTCCTAAGGTGGTGTCTGAGTTTATTTTAAATCAGTCCATCCACCTTCCTGTTTAATACCGACATGCCAGTCCAGCAGAAGCATTGCTCAATACTTTAGATGTGCTTAGTATTTTGCATTACTATGCCCATCATATGAATTAGGGAGAGAGAGCATCCCTGTTTCAAAACAGTGCCTGTCCAAATGGTTGGCTAACTGGATCACATATTGCTGCAGGAAGTGTGGCAAGGACCTTCCTGGCGTTGTTCATGGTCATTCTGCCAGAGGCATGGCCACCTCTATTGCCTTTTTCAGGAATGTGTCAGCTCCAGGATCTGTGATGGTACCACTTGAAGTGCTGTCACACGCCTTTACCAAGCACTACAGTCTGAGACATGCCTCTAGGCACAGGGTCAGTTTGGCCCTACCCGGTACTTCAGGGCCTACTTTCTTAGGCTCTTGATTTACTACCATCCAGACCGCATTTTGTGATGCCAGAAACTGCTTGGGACTTGTTCCATAGGTGTGAGTCCGCTGCAAGAGATACCCCAAAGTCAGATAGTACAGTCACGTAAGAACTTAACGTAACCGTAGATCTGCAGGAGATCTCTTGCAGCAGGACATGCGTCCCTCTCTCCTTACCCCTGAGCCTGAGAGGTTTTCCTGTGTCTGCTTCTCCTCTCTCTATTTTTTTTTTTTTTTGGCGGGAACCTTAGGTCCCTTCTTGGTTCCTCTGCAGGACCCTTTTGCTTATGGTCTCTGGCCGGAGAGTGGGGGAGGGCAGGGAGCAGGTGCTTAAAGAGGTGCATATCTTAAAGAATGAAGGCTTGGGGCCTTTAGAGGCCTCTGCAATCAGTCAGTTTGCTTTATTTGTTTACTTACTTACTTTTCATCATTTATTTGCATTTTGCCAACTGCTAGTTAAAAGAGTCCAGTGGAATTCCTGTGTGAGGATGTCATAAAATCCCTTACTAGCAAGGCTGCCAGTGTGTTTCAGTGGGACACTACGAATCTGTTTTTCAGATATTTATGGAGAAATAACATTTCCTGTCACCAAAATATTATAAATTTAATAGAAATATGTGATTTTGATAACATGTAATCTTTTGTTATAATTTAGCTGGTGACATGTTCTTCATAACCAGATTTTACTTGGAAAGCAGTAAGGAGAATTTAATCATTGTAGTCAAAATGTAACATCATACAGATGGAGCACTATAGTGCAAACATAAAGGCAAAATCTGTTGATGAAGTAAGTATCAATTTCTTTTGAAAAGAAAAATACATACAGTTTCTCAGTTCTTATAACTTGTATTGTTATTCAGGTCACCCTTGAAAAAGGGACCTTTAGGGCTCAGTGGGCCTACCGGTCACAAAAATTTTATAAATATAAATAAATAAATATAAAGACCTAAACCTTCATTCTTTAAGCTATGCACCCTTACTAAACTGCAGCAGTGGCTAAGTCAGTATCCTCTCCCTGCCAGGAAGCCTGACTGCTGGGTGCTGGTGGCACCTCAGAAGCCTGTTCACCAGATTCCTGGTCTAGCTTCTGATCCTGGGTTACTCACATGGAAACATGTACTAACATACTAACATACTAAAATGCCAGCAGAATAGGCCTAATGGTCTTCGTGCCTTCTCGTTGGTCAGCCCCCACCCTGGGATCTGACCTTGCTGCCCTCGCCTTCTCTGGTTTCTCCCTTCCCAGCTCCGGATATTCTTACTGCACTGGATTTTGCTTCCAGAACCCTTCCCCTGTACCTGTCCCACCCCTTGAACCCCTCCACCGTCTCTGCCTCCACCAGCCCCTGGGCAGCATTCCATGGCTCCACCACCCTCTCGGTGAAGTAGCACCTCCTCCTTTCTCCCTTCCAGCTTCCACCCATGCCTCTAGTTGCCCCTCCTTCTTCCTTGAAGCACCCTGACTGCTCCTCCCTATTTACCCCTTCATGTACCTGAAGACCTCTATCATGTTCCCCGGTCCCTTCTCTCTTCCAGTGTGTACATATTTAGCTCTTGAGCCTCTCCCCAAGCCCCAAATCATTTTGGTTGCCCTCCTCTGGACCCTCTCCAGGAGTTTAATGTCCCTCTTTAAGTGTGGCCTCCAAAAGTGCACGCAGTACTCGGGTGTGGCCTCACCAAGCAGTTATGCAGAGGGGTATCACTTCCCTCCTTCTGGAGGTGATCCCCTAGTGATGCATCCAGCATCCTGTTGGCCTTGGCTGCTGCCCTCCTACAAGTCTCTGAGTTGTTCATCTTGACATCCTCTACCACCCCAGGTCCCTCTCAGCCACGAGACTTGTAGCATTCCCCCAAGGGTGTACACTTGGCCGGGTTTCTGGCCCCAGGTGCAGTACCTTGCATTTCCTGCATTGAACCTCAGCTTCCACTTTCTAGACCATCTTTCCAGAGCCTCCAGGTCCCCTGTGGGCCACCCTCCCTCCCTCCTCCCCATCCACCACCCCGCCAGTTTTGAGTCATCTGCAAGAGACTCATCTCACTCCTGATACCTGTCCTTATGTCAGAGGCGTGGCGTTGAACAGGAGGGGCCCAAGGACTGATCCCTGTGGGACCCCACTAATGACCCTCCTGGGGATGAGACTATCCGCCAACTACAACCTCTGGGTCCGATCCTGGAGCCAACTGTCTATCCATCTGATCATCTGGTTCCCCACCCCCATGTCTCCTAGCTTATCCAACAGGCCTCATGAGGAACAGAGTCAAATGCCTTGCTGAAGTCTAGAGGAGGACGCCCACTGGTCTGCCCAGGTCCAAGGCACTCGTCACCCAGTCATAGAACTCACAAGGTTTGACTGACACGATTTCCCTGGGACAAATCCATGCTGTCTATCATCCAGGCACCTGACTTTTCCAGGTCCCCCAGCCTCTCCTTGACAATGCCCTCCATCACCTTGCCCACTACTGATGTCAGGCTGACAGGCCTGTAGTTCCCTGCCACCTCCCTTGATCTCCCCTTGTGGATAGGCACTATATGCACCACCTTCCAGTCCTGGGGCCACCCACCCTGTCCTCAGAGAAATGGTGAAAAGCTCCCCAGGGTTTGCCAGGACATCCGAAGTTCCTTCAGCACTCTGGGATGTAATTTATCCAGCCCCGTGCTTTCTTTGTCTTAAGGGACCTGAGGGCTTCCTCACTCTCTCTCTGCTGTGATTTCCACCTCCGCTACCTCTTCTTCCTGCTTAGCCTTCCCTCTCCCCAGGCCCACCGATCGGTAAGGGTCCCCTCCTCAGTATCACTGTCTCCTCCATGTATGATGCAGCACCCCATTTTCCTTGGTGAAAACTGAGGTGAAGTACTCATTTAGTACCTCAGCCTGCTCCCCAGGTCTTGTGCCCATCTCTCCCTGTTTTAATCCTGCTAATCTGCCCCTTCACCTTCATTTTTCCCCAATGTATCTAAAGAACCCTTGTTCCTCTCCTAATTTCCTGGCCAGGTTCTGCTCCTTCCTTGCCTTGCCGCCTCACCACCCTAATTGGCCCTTCTAGCCATCAGTTCGTACTTCCCTCGATCCTTTTCCTCCTTGAGCACTTGAGTTGCCTATAGGCTATCTTCTTTCCCGCACCACCTCCTGGACCTCCCTGGTCCACCAGCAGAGTTTCGGGCCCTACGCATTTTGCCTCTTACTTTGGCACAGGTGCTGGTAGCATCCTGCACCCCTCTCCTGATTATTTCCCACCTACTGTCAGCGTCCATGTCTGACCCAATCACATCCAAATGCTCCTTAAGGAGCCTTCCATTCCTTAAAATCTGCCCTGAGTCAGTTACCTCTGTCTTTGTGCAGCCTTCTACCTCCTAGGTCCAGGCAGAACCAGACCGTGGTATGGTCACTCCCATAGCAGGTCCCTTACCTTCAGGCCCCAATGTGGTCACTGTCTGCCAGGACCACATCCAGTACCAACGCCTCCCTGGTTGGTTCCCCACCTTCTGAGTTAGGAGCAGCGTCTTGAAAGACATCCAACAACCTCTGTTCCCTGGCCACGAGGATGTCATAGTCTCCCAGTCTGTTCCTGGCATGTTTAAGTTCCCCAACACCACCACCTTCCCTGCCCAATCTGCAGTGTCTCCCAACATCTGCCACCAGACTCTCCTCCAGCTCCTCCGCCAGCACAGGGGTCTATACACCACTCCTATTTTTAATCTCTTGCCCCCCTTGTTATCAAGGTGACCCAAATCACCTCCACAGTTCCCTCCGCCTCCTCTACTTCCCTATGCCAATGCAGTTTAAACTATTATTGCTACCCTCCTCCCCTTCCCTCCCGCTGTCCTTCCTGAACATAGTGTAACCCTCCAGGTTCAGGTCCCAGTAGTGTCCTCGCGGTGGCCCAGGTCTCAGTGACTGCTGCCACATCCACCGCTCCTCAGTTAGCATCATCTGGAGCTCAGGCATTTTGTTGCCCAAGCTCCTGGCATTTATGGACTACCTTCCACCTTTCCTATACTTCCATTTCCTCTGCTCGTGTTCCCATGGGATTCCATTTTCCCCTGATCTGCACTTTACCAGTCGGCCTTTTCTCGCATTCCTCCAGCTCCCAGGGGTTGGAGTCAGAGTCCCTCCTATATCGCCCCCTCACAGCCTTTCTCCCATCCTCCCCTTCACAAGTTTAAACCCCACTTTTCACCAATGAACCTCTCTATTTTCAACCAGTAGTGCTTCTGCTGTATCACCAGCAGCCCGTGTTAGGGCTTTTATCATTGCTCATGACTTTGCCACTTATGAGTTATGGTTCCACCTACTGAGTTATTAAGATAAATGGTATAGCCTGAGTCAAGACGTTATTGTATTTTTGTATTCATCTGTCTGTCCTTCCTGTCTGTAAACATACATGTGTATATTTACATTGTGTATTACTCCACTAGTCTATTTTTCTGTATAATGCAAGTATATGTGTGTGTGTGTGTTATAAATATACATGCACACTTATTAAAATACCTAGAACATTAGACAAATAAAATTTATGTTTTGGAGTCAAAAGGAAAATAAATGAAGTGCAATCCTCAGATACTTCATGCTTGTCGTGCACAGGAAGACAAATCATTTCTCTAGCTCCCAGCTAGAAAACAGTACAAATGCTGTAAAGCCAATCGATTAAAGTGTATGCTGCCTGAAGTGACTGAGGGCGGTTTTCTTAAGTTTTGGTTAACCCTCAGTTGAGGTTGTATGCTTTATTGATGACCTTAAGGCAAGCGACAACCCCTGCAGAATTTAAATGTATTAACTTGTTCTTTCGGCTTTTATTGCACTTCTCCCCTCATCTCTGGTTCTCATCACTACCCTGTAGCCTTTTTGAATGGTAAAGGCTCGAATACTGGCGTGCATCAGCACTCTGCACTGCCCAGTAAGTTTAAGGGCTGTAGGAGAAGGAGGAGAAATTCTTATTACCACTGATAGAAAGATCATTAAGGCATTTAGGGTTGTTGCAAAGGAAGCTGACTGTTTGTATAGTGCAGAAAGCTAAGGGACCTAATGTTTACAATAAATAATAAAAAATAGTGAATAATATAAATATGGTCAACCAAAGACTGGGTTCTTACGTAACAGTGTGGCAGATCCATCGTTTGTTGAGAACTGTTTTCTTTTCACCCTCGCGTTCAACAGAGAGTGATATACCATCTTCCAGTAGCCCAGCCAAAGTGCAAAATTCTAAACCGGTTATAGATGTTAGCTTTTCTTGGATGAACATGAAAAGTTCTTCAGAACTGCTTTCAAGAGTTACACCTTCATGAGATGTTGAAGAGTATAAATCTAAATGTTCGCCAAAGAAAAGCTATCACCTGAAACTTGTTTGTTGCTTTTTCTGCACTTCCTCTCTTCTGATTGTCATCTGTGGCCTTATCCTTAAGCATACATGTTGCTGAAGACAGGAGCATTCTGATTTCTGTCCTGTCAATCCATTTTGAATGCCTTTATAGAATTGGCTAAGTAATCTGCTGTGACAGTTTATAAATTGTATCACATTAACAAGCTGCAGTAGCCAAGTAAGCAGGCCAACAATGTTTATTGGTTTTAAAGTAGCCAGTGATTGCTTTTTATTTCTGAAGTTTTTTGTTTTGCTCATAAGAATTTTCTCCTTGAACATATTTGGTGTGCTAAATAAAATAGTACTTAACCTGGTAGCTGACATATCGTGTTGCCTAGTACTAACACTCAGTGTCCTGTGCATGCCCGCATGGCTTACAGCTGTGCGGCCTCAGCTGCCTCAGTTCCTTTTTCCCTGCTGTTGAAGCACAGCGCTTTCCTTGTCAGGGGACAGAAGTTAGTGTTCTAGTGTAGCTTGTTCCATATACAGTATGTTATCTTTAATTGCCCAGGTTTTATAGTTATTGACATTCTGTACCCGAGTTAATGCCTCCTCAATCCTACTCATTCAGAGAGTTCTTGGGCTGGGCAATTCAACTGTCCCATGTTGACTGCAACAGATTTGGCACCTGCCACTGCACCAAATGACAAAGACAGCCACAGAACCTCCCTGAGGACAGTAATCTTGACCCAGTTCCTGAGTCAGCTGGTGCATCTGTACCTACAATCCCTGCATCTCAGGCTTAGCTCCGAAGAGGTAGAAACTGGCAGATCTTTCTGGACTAAAGTCTCTCCATAGGATTTACTGTTTGAGCATTTACAGGCTGTCAAAAGGATTTGGTAGGCGACTGTGACACACCAAATATGGAAGTATGTACTTACCGTAATTCTTGATCTTCTTGGATGAAGTCTCCGACACTCATTCACACTAGTGAGACTACGTTGAGGCACTAGGACCCTGTGGGAGCAAAATCTTAAGGAGGGCGCGCCAGGCTAGAACCATGTCACGTGGCACCGTGAGGACTAGCTTATGCTGTATAGGCTATCTTTGTGTCGACCTACCAGCGCCTCAGTTCCTTTTCTCCCACCGCCGAATGTACTTCGATGACGATGTTGCTCGCCTGGTGGGAGTCGAGTCTTCTTCTTCAGACAACAGCAGCTATAGCTGTTCAGTATTCGATTAACTTACCATTTTAGTGTTCTTTTCATGTAAAAAAAAAAAAGATGCAGAAGAAATTATCGACCTTCCATCAGTGGAGTGGACCTTAGACAGTAGCGGTGATGGTAGAGACTTTGTTTGAAAGATGTGATGGCAGTGGGGCTGTGTCTGGTCTGCCGCCGCTGCGGAGGAGGGTCTGACCAAAGGCAGTCTGGTGCGCCGAGGAGAGACAGTCACTTCAGCACAAAAATAGCGGTTCCAACCTCAATCAGGAACTCGGTTGTGCTGGCTCTTCTTCCTCCTGTCGGTGGAAAAAGAATCGGTACCACTCGAGGTTTCCCTCTGGTACATCTGTGCGGGATTGTCGGTGGTGGAGAGCGGTAGGCCTGAATCGATTCTGGTGGTTCTGTTGTGGCTCCCGCTAAGCTGCTGTGATCTTAAACACAGGTTCCCGTTTCTGTCCTCTATGAATACGGTGAGCAGTTTCGCCTCTGGGCGCTCTGTTAGAGTAGGGGTACAGCGCCTGCCTGGTTGACCTGGCGAGTGGACCTGGTTCTGGGACCTTCTGGCCTCAGGGCGCTGGGCTATGGCCAGGTCAGTCAGGCCAGGATGTACACAGTACCTTCTCTGGTGCTACGCCATTGATGCAGACTCCTCATGCTGCCACCTCTCCTTTTCCTGCAGGGGCAGCACAGGTATCGCCCCCCACTTCTTCTAGGTCTAGTAGCAGTACTGGCTCTGCACATGCTGATGGTGCCATGTGCGTGCCGGTGCCGCATGTGGTGCTGTGGCACCGATGTTGCCAGTGGCACTGAACTATTCAACGCCAATCCAGGTGCCCAGCGCTCCCATATTCCTGGCCTAGACCTGCCTTTTGAAGGTTATTCTGGGGTAGAAGTGGATTTGGATGAGTCTCTCCCTGGTCTGCTTTGTCAAGACTCAGTGGATGACTCATTTTATGGGATGGAAGGCAAGCCTTCAGTATCAGTGTGGAAGATCTTCTTCCAGGTTTTCCCTCATGGATATAGGGTCCACCGTAACATTTCAGTCCTTATCTGTGGACAAAGGCAGACTTCTATGTCTTGAGTTCCTACATATCTCAGTATGAGTACACCCTGTGAAACACTCTCAATTCAATGGTCAGGAGTCTCCAGAATCTAACGCTCCATTGCTAGGGCAGTTAGCCCAATAATCAGCTAAAAGCTTTTATGGATGCCTCGACTCTGCCTCTGGGGCAGCTGCCACTGGCAGCAGGTGACTAACGTCTCAGTGCTTATCTGTTCGGCCCTCAGGTTGAGCTCTGGAGGCCACTCAGAACAATAGGGCTGCCTTGTAAACAACAGGCGGCACCTGCTGCCTCTCAGAGATGAGAACCGTCGACATCCTCATAACAGACAGTCCTTTCAAGATAAGAGCCTAGGTACCTTTATCAGAAAACCGCCTCAGCCTCAAGACAAACACAATAGAGGATACAGGGCCCAAAAGTGCACTATTTCAACCTCTGTGGATCCGGCCCAGGTCCCACCTCAGCTCTTTGAGGGATGCCTCTTGGCGGGTAGGAGGGGCATCTAATTCTGATTTACAACCAGTGGAAGTCCATTACAGCGGACATATGGGTCTTCAGGGATTGTCCAAGAGGATACTCTCCCAATTTAGCAGAGCTTTCCCCAGACCTTCCACCCAGTGGCATCCCAATCTGTCCACCTCTTAGTCACACTCTCTTGCTTCTGAGATACAGGGCCTCTGTGGGAACTGGGCAGTGCAAGTTTTCTACAGCAGAGCGAAGCACAGGTTCCTATTTCCATTGCTTCTGGTTCCAAGATAAAGGCAGCATGCACCCATTTGTCGTCCTCGGAAGGTTAAATAAGTACCTCTTCAGGGAGGAGTTCACTAAAACCTTGGCATTCAAGTCATCACTGTCTGGACATTTGGCTCCTAGCCAGTTCATGCAGCAGGAGACACAAGAAACCGTTGCCACAGCTTCTTAGTTGTTCTCCCCAGCAGAAGTTTTCTGATTCGGGGAAGGTGCCAGTTTCATCTTCCCAGCAGCTCCTCTTCTTAGGAGTCTTCCTGGATTCTTTCAGGGCACCGTTTTTCTTTCAGAGGATGGAAGAAACTACACCTTCAGATGATTGAAATCATGGAAAATGACTTTATTCAGGCGCTTCGATGGAGCGGATCCTGGGACCCATGGCATCCTCCACAGCAAGCAGTGGTCTTCAACTACACATCCACAATTCTCCATACAAAATCACAGAGCCTTGGACAAAATCTCTGATGGGGAGCTCACTGTCAAGACCTCCACTCTCGGGTGTGGAGCCAGTGGGAACCTCATCTTTTCATAAATATCTTACAGATGAGAACTGTCTTATATGCAAAGTCCTGAAGGATGCCCTCTGTGTGTAGTGATCCTACTTTGGAAGGACGACAAAGCTGTGATGTATTACAGCAGCAAGCAGAGTGGGCACCCTCCTACCCTCTCTGCAGTTCAGACTTCACGCAGTCACTATTTGATGAGTGGGGCAGTTCGGACCCGGTACTTTTTCGTCCCCTCAAGCAGAACTGCCTCCATCCTGCTTT
This sequence comes from Neoceratodus forsteri, assembly GCA_016271365.2. Taxonomy (NCBI): domain Eukaryota; kingdom Metazoa; phylum Chordata; order Ceratodontiformes; family Ceratodontidae; genus Neoceratodus; species Neoceratodus forsteri. The sequence goes on along the minus strand of CM057450.1, from coordinate 1,184,366,098 downwards.
GGAAATCCAGACCCTGGTGTTTTCTGGCAGGATGTATTCACTGCAGTAGACAAGGCGCTTCCTGTATGCTTTCCTCCTCTTTCCTTAGTTCAGAGGTGCTGCTCAAGTTGTAATCACAGGGGGCAGGATGGTTCTCATCGTCCCAGACTGGTCTCGACAGATATGATTTGCATTGTTCAACAGTCTGTCAGATGTTCCCCAAGGTGACTCCTCTTCAAGCGGACCCTCTGAGACAGGGACTTTAGTCCATCTAACCTCGCGCTCCCTCATCTCCTTGCTGGGCTCCTGAGGAAATGGAAGTGGGCAAGTTTAGGTTCCCAGACCCATCACAGACATCTTCTTAGCCACGTGATGGGCCTTCCACCAGGAGGGCTTCTTGCGTTAAGTGGAAACACTTCTCCATCTGGTGTGCAAAGTCCCATCTGGACCCTTCAGTTGCCCACTATTAAGGTGCTGGGGTGCCTCTTGGATCTGTCGTCACGCAGGTCTGCAATACTCGCAGTGGAGGCATTCCTCTGTACATTTTGGTCTATCTTGAGCCAGTAGGGAACATGTATCTGGTTATATTTTAACTCCAGATTAAAGGATAGCACTTTCTTCATTCTCTGGATCTTAAGAGAGTTCTATGATTCTGCATCAATTATTGTATCTTTCGCCATGCCTTGGCTGGGTCAGCCTGTTGTCATAAAATGTAGTTCTGCATGGTTAGTAGCATGTCTTCAACGCTGGCAATCCATGGTGCAGGTCAAGTTGGAAGGCTGGGTTCTCACCACTCTAACAGAACGGTTGCGACACTTTCCTGGTGGAAATTGTAATGTACTCATTGCAGACGGCTGCAATGCAGGGAGTTAGAGCTCAGTGTATTCTTTTGCAAAGCACTATGTTCTGCATGTCCATGCCAGAGAGTTCTCTTTCTTGGCATGACAGTCCTTATGAACTTCTGTCCAGAGTGGGCTCTGTCTCCACCGCCCTACTTGGGGGTGGGGGTACTCTCCCACTAGTGTGAATGAGTGTTGGATACTTTTAGTCCAGGAAAATATGGAAATGACCTACCTACTGTAATTCTTGATCTTCTTGGACAAGTCTCCACCACTCATTCACACGCCCTCTCCATCCCGAGCTCACTTCGTTCTGTTTTAGTCTTCACTTCCTTGTTGTTTGGGCTGTGAAGACATTGTCAAATATGCCCTTTTCAAGGATCATCCGGGCCATCTTATGCCCAGAAGTTAGGATTAGGTTTTCTTTACTTAGTTTACGCTGCACCTCCTCGGTCGAAAAGGTACTGAGGTGGTTGGAGGTCAACGCCAAGAAAACCTGTACGGTGCAAGCTAGTCTTGTGGCACCATACATGCACTGTCCTATCCCAGTGCAGCCCTCCTAAAGACGTTTTCGCCTCCCGTGGGGTCCTAGCACCTCCGGCATAGTCTCACAAGTGTGAATGAGTGGTGGAGACTTGGTCCAAGAAGATCAAGAATTACGTAAGTACATAATTTCCATATTTGGTGTGTCACAGTGCATCTCCCAAATCCTTTTGACAGCCTGTAAATCTTCAAACAGCAAATCCTGTGGGGAAAGTGAAAGTGTTTCTCCATCTGATGTTCCAAAATGTCCTCGTATCCTTTCCATTGCTCTCCATATTAAATTCTAGATTATCATCGGACCTTTCTGACTCTGGTCATCAGTACTCTTCTCTAAAGACCATTTGTTGGCCATCTGTGCATATCACAAGTTGGTTGGTACCCTCTCAATGGCCCAACTTCACTTGTTTGTAAGGTTTCTAGGCTAATTCTGTATTTGAGACCCCTGTAAGGAAGCTTGCTGCCAACTGGGAAATTAGTCAAGTTTTGACATGCTCACTTGTAAGATTTTTGAGTCAGCATCTACTTGTGATATTGAAGTATCTGAAGTGGAAAAGCATTTTATGTTTGCTTGCATGCATGTGCAAGAAACATAGTGCCACCATACACGCTTTTCGTATGTGTGCCACCCTACTCCCAGTGTCCTGATCCTTTTGTAGGTGCGCCACACCACACTAATGAATGTCCGAGTTGTCTATGACAGCAGTTCAGATGCAGTGGCGTACAGTTGAAAGAAACGACCACTACAATCAGCCGGTGGTAGCGTATAGGCAGTTTGCATACGCCGTCAGCAGTATGCAAATGCCTACCTCACCACTGCTGATTGTAGCAGCCTCAACGCATATTAGAAAATGGGCCAAGAAATATCCCAGCTCTGATTCCCAAGCAAACACCCCAAATTCCCAAACCATCACCAACATGAAAACAAACGTTCTAAAAATAACATACTGTATAACGTTTTCAACCACAACAGACTAATGTGATAAGACACATCATGTCATGCCCCCTTCTGGAAAAATGGGCGATGTAGTATGTGGTGCAAGCTGGCATTCGTCCCATGTCCTGGGATCAAAAGTTAATAAAGTCTGCCACTGCTGGTCATACTGATTGTTGCGATTGTTTAACAATTGGCCCTGCAATTGGCATAGTAGCCCTACTTACTGCCCCCCAACCAACTAACCAAAAAGTACATACATAACTATGCTAATAGAAACACAAAAGTGCCTGTATTTTAATGCACTGACTTTCTTTTTCTGCTCCCAGTGCCCGGAACTGCTGCTACCATTGTAAAACTTGTCCATGCTCACTCTTCCTTCTTCCTCCATTTAAAAAAAAAATGAACAGCTGCTCTCTGAGGAGCATCAAACTTCCCGGACTCTGCTGTCTGCTCCACTCCAGACAACACTCCCCAGCCTGTAGCACTCTTCACATCATGAAACTGTCCCCCACAGAACCACAATACCTAAACAACAAGTGCTGACAAATTGCTGAAATCTCCACTCCTGACTAAAAACTAAAGTACAGCTGCACTTGCTCTCTGGCTGCATTCATGAGAACTGCAACCGCTGTCGCTCCACTAACAGTACTGTAATCATGCCAAATACAAAACAATGGAAACTATTTTGATTTAAACTTAGTGGTGTATCTTTTTGTACACACTGGCAAAACTAATATGCATAGCAGCACTCAATAATCTCAAACAACAAAACTTCCACATTAAATCCGTGCAGTATATTTTCGCCCCTCAGGCTGATTGTCGAATCAAGGATGACTCAGTAAAGTATCCCTGCAAAACAGGTCCACACTGCACAGCAAAGTCCAAAGTTAATTGAAACAAGTACCTGTTTTACAGAGGCTTATTTTTTCCTACTACCACGCTAGAATTCTTTTATGCACACCCAGCATGTAAAACAAAAACACATGGCATTCTAAAGCAGACGGAGGAACTATTTTGTTAAAAAAAAATGAAACTTAAGGTTTGAATATTGAAGATAACATTTTTATGAGCCACCTCCGAAAATAACTAAACTAATCCCTCGAAGCACCACGAGGTCCAACTGACAGCAGGCAGGCACAGGAAAAAGACCACCACTGGAAACAGCCCAGGAACTTGATAACAGTGACCAGATTAGTCAGTAAAATATTATCTATACACACTGCAACACTTAACACAACGTAGCTTCTACCGGCGCAGTTGCCTCATTGTCACACCTGCCCGCTTCCAACACAGTAATGATTGCCGACCCAATACACCAAACAGTCAAGTATCCCAGAATGTGTTAGAATGCTGCAGCCATTTAAAAAAAAATCACTCTCCTCCACACCCTCCCCTCTCCCTCACAACAGAAACCACCAGCTCACTCCATCAACATGCACAACTCGTAACTAAAAGGCTGCAGTGACCCCCACTGAAACACCACCTCAGCACAACAGAATTTCAATACCAGCAAGCAAACATTCGGCATTGACATATGCTTGTTCTAGTACCTATTACATCAACATGAGGACAGGTAGGTTCTCCATGTACACACAACTAAATTATTGCCCAAGGTGGTGTTGGTATTCCTTCTCAGTCAGTCCTTGGTGCTTCAAGATTCCTTCACAAAACCAGAGAATCCTGCGGTAGTGTAGTTTCATTCTCTCTATGAGGAAATCTTAAACTTCTAACAGAGTAAACCAAAGGCTACATGCAGGCTTCCCAGCTGTTTGTCTCGTTCGACCCTAATTGAAAGGGGAGTTCCTATTTCCAAACAGTGCTTGTCAAACTGAATTGTCCGTTGCTTTGAGCAATTGGAAGCAGCTATTGGAGTTCACGCTCTCCGGCAGCAGCTTCCTTGGTGGCTTCTTTTTGCACATTCTCTGTATGTAGAATCAGTACCCAAAATAGTGTTTATACTAGGGATGGGCAGGTGGCTGCGATCCCATTCTGATTCCGACTCTGATTTGTTTCAAAAGGTTCCGATTTACTTTGTTTACTCTGATTCATTTTAGACCTGTTCCAACACAGTTTAAACATGAGAGGAATGGATAGGGATTATTATTTTGGTTTGTTTGTCATATAAAATATTAACATTCAGCTTTTAAAAAATGTTTTGTGTCTCTAGTCTTGTGTCTTTTAATCCATTTACCATCCCTGAGTATGACATGCTGTTTGGGGAGACAGGCAGCATGAATGAGATGGTTGGGCCCAGGCCACCTCCCACCTTTCCGAATAGGAACACAGAGTCTAAGATGTGACACGACCAGCCTCCCCCAATCAGTAAGACACTATGGCGTTTTTCAGACGCGCAGAGTTAGGGAACACAGATTCTGAGATGTGCCCCTCCCAACAAACAAAAAAAATCAGTGAGGCACTATGACCTAGTAGTTTAGGTGCAGGCTTGGCTTTCTGGGTGGCTAGGCCCAGAGCCCAGTGTTAACAGATGTCTATAGGAGATGTAGTACAACACAATACTAAGCAAGTAAGCAGCACTGCCAAGACAAGAGTGCCTAAATAAGTAGCTCTTAAAAGAGCTTTTTACACAAACATGAGCGAATTGAAGAATTGATTAAAAGTCAGAAATCCTCCCGGTCTCTGTACTGATGGCGCAGCACACACCATCCTATCTCAAGCTAGTGAGAACAGTATTCTCTTGTGGTGGTACATCTAGTCACGATGGGAAGGGACAGAGGAAGGACATACACCATTGGTGGCTGCTAAGCAACCTCACTCCCTAATAGTGTGCCCCAGTTGTCAGTCATTCGGGACTTGGTCAAGGGTTGGGTTGCACATCTCTATTGGGTCTATCAGCTGACCTGCAGTTCAGTGTCCTGTGATCCTGTGCAGCAGCGTGCCACCACCACATCTCCCAATTAGCCATCAGCAGGTATGATGTCACTCACACCTCTCACCACTCATAACAGCACACTGCCCATTGGCATGAACATCACAGCTGAGCTTGACAAAAAACCAGAACTTGCATGCGTGATGCAACTGGTCCCTCGCCAGGCCAGTTCACAGACGGCTTCTTATAATAAAATTGTGGTGAGCATTGTGCAGTGCATAATTGGAGGTGCTACAGTCCTGCCTAGTACTCACAGTAAGTCTCAGCTTGGCAATGAAATTGGTCATAATGTGTCTTCAGACTGGACCTGCAGTTCAAAGATCAGGCCAACTTGGTAATTTAGGTCAAACCATGAAAGGCTCTGTGTTAACGAAGGTCAAATCACGTCATCCTGCTTCGGGAAAGTCTGGATATGCAACAGAGCAGTTAGCCCATCCCTAGTTGATACCTTCACAAAGTACTACATTCTCGATATTCATTCCAGGGTGCATGCAGGATTTTTAGCTGTATTACAGTGTCTGCTCTCCTCTCAGCTCCTGTACTCTCAACCTCCCTAGTCTGGGGATTTTATACTGTCTTTATGGAGAAGATTCATTCATGAAAGATAGTAAAGTTACTTACTGTAACTCATGATCTTCTACAATTTCTTCTCCATAGAGCCACTTGTGTCTACCTTCTACCTCCAGACTTGCTTCTACATTGACCGTGTAAATAGTCTTCCCTCCCTACTCAGGAAGATATGAGTTGTGAAGACACTTGTTATTTTCCTTCTTGCAGGGAATCAGTGGGCTATCTTATGCCCTTTTTAGTTTTATAGTTTAAAGCCCCAACACGAGGCTGCTTGCCCTTCTAAGTCTCCCGTCAACTCAAGGGGTCCTCAATGCTTTCACCACGTAGCTCACCACTGCATTTCTATATCCTTTACTGACACTGTACTAATTCCACTGTACTAGTGATAACACTGTAATATTGTAACCGATGTACGCTCTATACCTGCTTGATGTAATATGTCTGTTATCTGTCAACCTAGCGTGGAACCTTTGTAAAAGAGCTTGTGCTCAAAGGTAGAGACATACAAGTATCTTACAGGGAGAAACAGGGTGCAGGAAAACACTATTTTTAAGCATAAAAGGTGTTCCAGGACTAGGGCATGGGATGAAGTTGGAGGGAGGGCGATTCAGAGGAAACATGAGAAAGAATTTCTTCACAGAGCAGGTGGTGGACAAGTGGAACACCCTGCCAGAGAAGTGGTGGGGCTGAAACAATCACAGGATTTAAGAATGCATGGGATAGACATAAAGGAATTCTAGAGGTCAGGGGAAGGAAAGCGGACTTCTAGGAAAACAAACTGAACTTACAAGCTCAAATGGGCAGACTGGGTGGGCCATAGGCCCTTATCTGCCGACACTGTCTATTTATCTATGTAGGTCTTCTCCGAATTCTTAAATAAAAAAATAAATAAATAGAATTCATGTATTGATAGCTTTTGCTGTCCTCGGTAAAAAGGTACAGAGGTGATTGGGCTGTCATTACTGTATAATCTGTAGGCATGCAGATGACCCCCACGCATTGGAGGTTGGCACGGCGCCAGTGACCCCAACAATTCTAGTTCTGGTGGGGTCCTGCCATCACAGCTGTAAAACCAGAGGTGTTGCTCTGTGAAGAAGATCACAGGCTCTAAAATGAGAGAATTGCTCTATGAAGAAGATATTCTTAAATATCAAGAGTTACAGTAAGTAACTTTCCTTTTCACACATCACACCTAGTACTGCTGGGTGAAAATCATCCAGTTTGCAGAAGGCGAAAAGAAAAAGTACTTTATGTATACAAAAGGACCGTTAACATTTAAAACTTAATTTTTATTTCACACAGTATACTAGCTCTTTAAAACAGATCTGAAGAATTCTGTTCCATTTCATTGTTTCTGTTTAAATGGCTCTCTTTTGGGAGAAGGGAAGAACAAAATGCTGAGAAACAAACTGCATACCTGCAGTCGAGTGCACTGTGAGTACATTGCCTCAGTTCTTACCAACCCTTCCTGGAGCCAGCCAGCCTCCTATCATCATTGTCCTTCTTTGAGGATGATGAATTTACCTTCCATCTACCAGTACTGTACCGTCGATTCTTAATGCAGATGCTTCAGGCACTTGAGCATCAAGCATACACACACTGTGATCCAGTTGTCCTGCCATTGGGACTCCTTCCCAATTCAGACACTGCTGTCCTCCCCACATGGCCTGGAGCCATGAAGAAGTCAGGGCCTCGTGGAAGCATCCCTTTGCCACTCCTGCCATTTCCCAGGGACCTTCATGTTCCAGTGTTGCGCACCCACAGGGTCTGCAGGTGATGTGCGCACCCACAGGATCTGCAGGTAATGTACCTCACCTCTTTTCAGGGCTTCAGATCCTGCAGACCTCGCCTGGGCCACGGAGGCTAAGTGCGACCAACCTCCAGATGCCAGATTCTGCACTCTCAGGTGCTGTGAGGAGGAAGGTTTTACTTCAGCGTGCTCCCTGTGTGTTTCAGTACATCAGGCCCATGTGGTGACTTAACACTCATTGCCTATTAGTTTCTAAATGCAACTTGCAGCTACTGGATGCCACCCAATCCTAACTTCATCTGATACTAGCCCTATCTGTGGAATTGTGCTATAGCACTAAATTGGGTCTGGCTGGAGCAGCCATCTTTAGTTAAGGGTACATCCCTATTGCTTGCAGGAAGGGTCTGCCAGACTCTACTGGTTTTGCTGTTGTAGTTTTTCTTTTGTTACATGCTATACAGTGTGTTTTCTCTTTATCCTGGGCAGCTGACATGTTTTAGTGGCCATGCTGTGGTCCTCATATTCAGTAGACTCACAGGCACCTTGGGAGAGTGGCACATTTGCTACTTCTGCATGGAGATGGGTAACCTCGCAATATCACATACACTAGTGGCCTGCTTACACCCCACTCCAGATGGGGTGGCAGCTTAACTGTTTTAAACAAAAAGAGAAGCAGCAGTATTACTGTTAACGTGATTACTTTATCCACTGATAACTTATACCCTGTTTTGATCTGGCACATTTTCTGTGCCACCCTGTGTTTACAAGGGTGGTTCCCCTGACCCTTTATTGGCTAGCCAGAGCCTTTATGCACACAGGGCTGCTGCCCTTATCCTCCATACCATCTTGCCAGCCTGATCTGGACCGCTAGCTAGTGGGTGACCCTTTGAGGCCTTGGCTTAGTATTTCAGACAGCGCCACTTTAGGTGTGTCTCCCTCTTTTCCTAACCTGAGAGTTTGTAGTCAGGCAGTTTACTGGATTCTTTATTTTCCTATATCCTTTCTCTGTCCCTTTGGACTAGTTGTTCACAAGCCCCAGCTTGTGTTTTTCCACTTTTAGTCTCTACTGGCAAACAGAACTGAGGTAGCCCGAGAACCAGCGACACTTATTAGCAGTTGCACAGTACCATGTGGGGCATGCTGGTGCTGTGCGAGTGGCTGTTGTCGGCCCCTAGGCCAAATATTTTTCTACCGTGTGGTCTTTGTGCCTCTGGCCTAGACCCATTAGTGGTACTCAGTGGAGAGAAAGATCACCAGTTACAATATCACGTAATGTTTGCTTTAGATTCAAACCATTAATAAAGTTTATGGATAATAATATATACTGCAGAGTACTAGTTCCTTATTTAATAGGATTTCAGCTCCACATTCTTATTTTGAATTTTGACTTTAATCGGTTCTTCTGCCTCTGTTTACTGCTTGAATTACCTATTTACTCCTTAGCTGCCAAGGGTTGGGGCTCACAATCAATATTAAATGGGTAGGGCTCGGCACACTTGATGGCTCTGGGGCCTTTTTGTCGATAAGCTTCTATGTTTCTTCTTTTTTCTGCCTGGCCTCAGTCTTTAATTATTCGCTGTTCCAGCCCTATCACCCACCTTTTCTCGGGCTTATTGTCTGCTTCCTTATTCCTAACTGGCTTAACCCTCAGGGTGGGGCAGCAGGGTGGACCATGCTGCACCAGAGGCACATGCTCAATCCAGAGGTGGGAGCCAAGGTTTTAGGTTGGGGTCAGCAAAGCAGGAGTCAGTGTCATTCTGCTTCAGCTGGGCATATTTCAGTGTTCTTCCATTCCCTGAGATGCTGATTGGCGGAGTTGTTTGATGCACGCATACATGAGTGTGGGTCAGTGCATCAAGTTCTGTCAGTGTCTCACCTCCCTAACTATAATCTCTGCTTGCACTATCACCCGTGATCACCCAGGTGGCAGTCACTTAGCGGACAGCTGTTTCCTCTCTCCCCAGTCAGGATGCCTGCCCAATGCAAGTGTTCCTCTGATGTACATGAATGTCTCTCTCTGGAGGCAGATGTCAAGTCCCACCCATCTGCAAGCTGCTAGTGGGTGCAGTGTGTGCTGTGAGCTAGGCCTTCCGCAGAGAGCAAAAGCATGACTTTCTAGATGAGTCTGCCTTCCCCATGCAAGGAGCTCAATTAGTCCTGAACCCAGTTCTCCCATGCAACTGACCTGTGAACTGCTACCATGCCTCTAGGGCAGCTGGGGAATTTGCAGTCTGTTGCACTAATAAAATGCGGCATAGCTGAAACCTGGAGGCACAGACCTACTTTGGTTACTTAAGAGCTTTGTAGTGTATGTTGTTCTTTCATTGAAAAGGAAAACTCACACATTCTTTGCAGAGCTGCAGTTGGGATTTGGTATTTTATTATTATTGTCCTGGGAAAACAAGTATAGTCCCCTTGACTGGGTTAGTGCCTCATTCCATTAGGACACTGTCATTAAATTTTTGTCTCAGCACTGAGGTCCCCATACAAACTGGACCCAGGCCATCCTTCTTAAATAGCCTGCAATCCTGCTATCCCACACCCCATTTCCAAATTTGAAACCTTCTACACCACACCATTCTAAAGCCATCTGTTAAAAGTGAGGACTTTTTCTTCCTGCCATCCCCCTTCTACTGCACTGGAAGGGCTTCTGAAAAGGTCACCATTGATGCAACCTATTTGAATGCTTTCCCCAGCCTACAAAGGACTCCTTAGCATGATCCAGTGTTCTGTTTGTCAGGTCATTTGTCCCAAGGTAGACAGCCAGGTATAGCTCATCCCTAGGTACCAATCTTTCTATCCTCAGTATGACCATCTCTTCACTAGCTCCTGGAAGGCACTTCCTTAATATTTCTTTCTTTCCTCTAGCTACCACCACCTCTTCTGTTCCCATGACAGTATAATCTGCATCAACAGAGCCCTGCTGACTACCCCCATCTAGTTCCTCCCTCATTTGTAAGGGTTGGTACTCCTAGAAACCCCCTGAGTCTTTCCCTTAGTTTTATTTTTCGATAAAGGATTTTATATTCCTCCATGGCAGGCTGGGCAGCTGTAGAGCCCAGTCCCAAGTTCACGTGTCCAATCCCTTGTCTCCACCAGTCCTCCTCCAAGATTGTGCAGGCAGCCGGTGCTGGGTCAGCATCATTGAACTCATCCTCCATTTTTTCCTCAGATTTTCTCCCCGGCATGACTGGATGTGCAGTAGGAGCAGCGTGCATGATCCACCTCTGTGGAGCACCTCAGCATTCTGTCGCGGCCCTTCCCCATGCTATAAGACCGCTGCATGGCCACCTGGATTCCTCCAGATGGTAGTCAAGTGGTGGGTCACTGGAACCCTCCCTAAGGGAAGAGGCTGTCCTACAGGCGCTCAATCTTCCTTCCCAGCCAAGCCCCTGAGCGGCTCGGAGTTTGTTCCCAAATCCTGGTCACTTGTGTGGCAGCAGGGAGGCATAGATGCTTCAACCGCCCACGCTACTGGGCCAGCCTTCTTTTCCTTAGTTTGTGTCCAGCAGTCCCAACCTGCTCTGCTTTGCAAATCCCACTCAGTAGAGTAAATCAATTTTGCACCATCAGCAGTGACTCCTCCCTCCTCCAGATTTCTAGTACCCTCCTCTTGCTCCACCAACCTCCATCCCCATAGTTTCTGAAGGGTGGAACTGCCTGTGGGACTCCCATTTCCCACCCATCTCTCCCCTCAGTCTCTAATTTGCTTCCTTGTGGCAGCCAGCTCAGCTGAATGTGCTGCCAGATACCAACAAATAGGAAGCTGTCCCTCTCAGAAGCACTCCTCCTGAAGACAGCAGATCCACATCAGCCACAGCTGACTAGTTCCCAACTTCAGGTCCTGTGGGTCAGCATTCTCCTGCCCTTCCACTGTGTCCCCAATCCACAGTGTACCTGTATGCCCACTATAGCTAGGTTGGTTTACTCTAGATGAGTGTTCTGCGGTCATTGCCCACTTAACCCTTTCCCCACCTATCTAATGTATGCTTCCTATTGGAAGATTGTGTTACACTTATTCAATAGTGAATACTTGTAGTAGCTAGATCATGCATTACAACTTCCTCCGATATACAATATTATACCTTCGCCAGTGTTTAAATATCTCCTTATAACAAGCCACTCCCCGGTCCTCACCTGAACCAGTATGTACTCCAAGAAGAGTCCTCTGCATGACTGCAAACTCCTTGTGGACATGCCTGCAGATACAGCCTCCTGCTCTGGGGGTCTTGGAAGCTCTGGGGTCTGTGGTCCTTTGGGATTTATATACTGGCCTGCTAGCTAATGAGTAGAGCTAGTCAGTCACATGGACCATGGTTGCCCTGTAAACGGTGCCACATCCCGAATGCTTTTTCCCATCAGCCTCCCACAATTCCTCCCTCACCACTGGGCCACCCAGGCCAGCACCTACAGTTCAGTAAGTTCAGCATCGAGTTAAAGGAATAGTACATTCAGAATTTGCAAAACATCTGTTGTGGAGAGTGTTTTGATTTGTGTGTGTGTAGCCCTAGTGTGTCCTTCCCTTTGTCTGTTGTTAGACATTTTTCCTGAATTAGCCTATTAGTTTTGCAGTAGTTTTATGGCCCTGGGGATCTCCATCTTAACATGGTTTATTGCTCTTTTCTTCCTACAGTGCCTTCTGTCCCATGTGACAGTGATGTATGTGGTGACCATGGATTCAGCAAGCACTGGTTTAGAGTCAGTCCAACACCAAGCTGTGATATTTAGTAACTTTCTTTATCCAGTGAGCACTAATAGCTACAGTTACAGTTTAGCAAATACTTGAGGGCTGAGTGGGTTATACTATAAGAAAACAGCTGTTTTTTACTAATTATAGTATTGATGACCTGGGGTAATTTGTGTGCTTTTATGGCTGTGTGTGGTTTGATTAAATGAAAAGTTTTAAAAGCAAAACATTTACTCCTGCTTGCTAGACCTGACAATACACATAGAAAACAAAACATTGAATCAGAGCTATTTATGGAGTCCAGAACACCTGGCTCCTGTCTCTAGTACTTGCTGAATCTGTGGTCCCGGACAAATCACTGTCACATGGGATGGGAGGCATTGTAGGAAAAAGAAGGGCAATAAACCTTGTAGAGATGGAGATTCCCAGGGCCATAAAACTACCATATAACTAGCAGGCTAACTTAGAAAAAACTCTTAAGAGAAACAATGCACTTCATCATGTGCTTTCATAAATAAGATGTCTCAGCTCTAACAATTTACTAGAAGACATTTTTCTGTTTTCAGTGTTCCTTTCCATGATTTACAGCACATCTTGGCAGTCCATATAGAAAGTCTGTATAGAAAACATTTGCCCTAGGCTGTGGAACAACATTCCATATGTGATTTGCTGGTACAACATCTGAGGGTTTCCAACAAGCATTTCGTAAGAATTTCTTGAATACTTCTTCATGTAGATGCTGTTCCAAGAAGTAAACTGACATTTGTAATTTCTACCTTGTTATCCATGTGATTACCTCACATGTGGCATTTCTTCGATTGATGACATTTTGTCTCAACGCAGTATTCTCTTACCATTGTAATCAGTGCATCTTTGTATGTTGTGATATGTTTTGCTCTTACCTTTTGCTTCACACATGATTGCTGATACCTACATTTCAACTGTTGTAACCCATACTCTTGTACACATTGTATCCCTTGTAAATTGTGATATGTATGCTCTTCCTGTTGTTGTAATCTCCTGGGTCGTGCCTGAAAAGAACAGTTTCTGTCCAGTGTACCTACCGGTTAAAAAACGAAATAAATACATTTGCCTCTCCTGTTAACCTCACAGTGCCTTTGTTTATGACAGCAGACTGTGATGTCACAAACAGCAATTGTGTGGTTAGCAGGAGAGTCGATATCTTTGAAAGACTCAGTGAAATTATTGCCACATTGTCTACACTATTTAGTAGACCAGCAGCAGGAGAAAAAAAAAAAGAAATAAAGGACTAGAAAACAAAGCTGAAACATGATTGGTGTAATTTCAGTGTTTTAAGCTTTTATTATAATAGAGTTGCTCTTTTAATAGCAGACAAAGGGAAGGGCACACCTGGACTGCACACACCAATCAAAACACTCTGCACAACATATGTTTTACAAATTTTACTGTGCTACTCCCTTAAGCAATTATTTTCATATTGAGCAGAAATATGACCTCAACCAACAAAGTAGCTCCTCACCAAAAAGGCTTACCTGCCTTTTGCTTCTCTTTAAGCTATGACTGAGTGAAAAAGTCAATTTTTCCATCCTCTATATCCTTTTTCATGTTCCTTACACCCATTGTGCTATTCACCCTAATGCAAAATTTGGTGTAGTCCACAGAAAGATGCATCTTACCCTGTAGCTGACCTGTAATCCTTCCCGTATGCCACTGAGTTAAATGTTGCAGAAGGCTTCTTAACCAGAACAGGCCCCAATGTGAAGGTCACTGGTAACTTCCCTTACCCCGAGAACTTAACCATTTAGGACCTCCACTCTAGTCCTGCCCTCCAACCAGTTCCTTATCCAACTCTCCTTAATGGCCTAGCCCCACATCTCTCACCTACTTTACCAACATCTTATGTGAAACAGAATAGGAGGCCTTAGTGAAATCCAGGTAAAGGATATCTATTGCCTGCCCCTCGTCCACTGTTTGTGTCACTGAACTGAAGATGGATAGTGGCAAGCAATAGCACATCTGATGTGCCGCCCTCCTTTCTTTCTCTTTATTAATGGCTTTCAGGCTGTCTCAAACTTTATATATTTATTTACAATAGTTTACAACTAGGGAAAGCAAACAGGGATAAACAAGTCTCCTTTTCAGTTGGGACCTGGGAAGGGAAGGAGTGCACAGGAATTAATGGAAAGGAAAGTGAATGGTCTAACAGCACTTATAGCACAGCAGTTTTCAAAAATTTCAAGTACAATATACAGCTTTTACAGAATTGTAGCATTCATCCAGAAACCATCGTAAATTTGTGAACAAGCCATAATTATCCTAAAATAACAGAATCTGAGAAATGTCTTCTACTTTTGGGAGATGGACACAAATTTTCAATTTGAAATGAGCATCATTTAAGATAACCTTTTATAAACACGGAGACAGGAAGAGACTGCCAGCTTATCCAAATACACTGATTTCAGAGTGCCATGCTGCTACTCAGCTACCATAAAAGGGCATGTTTCAATATGCATAGTAACATGGTGACTTAATGTTGGAAGGGACTCTTGGTCCATCAGAGCTTCCCCTACCCCTGCTTCATAAGGAGGGATTAATAAGTCTGCAGTGCAAACATGCAGTGCCATAACTTACAGAGATACTGCACCCACTCTACTACATGGAGTACCCTGTAATTTCCTCGGCATTCAGAGAAGGGTATTCACTTTAAATTGCAAGTGTTGAATGATTCAGTTCCTGTCATCATCAAGGTTGCATGCTTGTAGCGCTGATAGAAATCAGTTATAAAGAAGAAGAAAAAGTAATTGCCTATTTACATTGGAAATGGTTGATTTTCTACTCCTGTTTCTCTTCTGTGTCAGAATTAAAGCAATTCTTTGAATTCTAAGTGCATATTACTGTAAACCATGTGGTGGGGCTAGTTCATAAAGATGTAGCATCCCTTTGTAATGTAGAAAAAGGCATTGTGTTGTGCCTGGCTCTACCATCTGTCAGTATGTAAACCTTACTTACAACAGGCTCTGTTCAGAAACCGTTTGAGAGGAAAGCTGCCTGTATATGCCCAACTGACACCTCCTTGTATTCTTTACCTCTGTTTTTCTCCTTAACTCAACTTGTCTCTGTCTATCCTACTTATGTGCAGAGCCACCCGCCCACTACCTGCACAGTTAATGTAGGTTTTGCTACTGCATTGCACTGTCATTAATTGCTGGATCAAACTTCTGTGCCGCTTATTGTGTATGCTTTGTTGTGTTTGCCTTTTTTCTGTATTGTACTATTCCCCTTGCCCCCCTTCCCCAGGCGTATCTGGGAACAAGGGTACTATTACTAGCTCAGTATGCTTTTCCTAGTAAAACCTTTGGAATAAATAGTTACGAGGAATCCACATTTCATTGTTTTGCCAGAGTGCTAATTTCTTTATAACAATGCTGCAGTCATCTGTCTATTAAAATAAAGATAAAATAAAGAGTGGAGGTTTCCATGCTCTGTGGATTTTAATCTTGGATGCCTAAGTTTAGATATATAGAAATAATTTGTTTAACTTGAAAGGAATCAACTAAAATGTGCATCGATAAGTAGGTAGGTAAATAGCTAGACAGACAGACATACCTGTTTTGAAACAGTTGCTGTATAAAGCTTTTATGCATGGACTTAAGTCTGTCTTATGTTCTGCCTGGTTACATTGCTTCTTGAATCGTGAAAGATAAAATTTTAACTTTATTGCTAATAAAGTATTCCATTACATCCCCCAGAGATGTAGCATGCTATTACAGTTTCAAAGACATTTTATATGTATTTTAACTACAATTGAGTCAAGTGTCATAAAATTTAAAATGTTTTGGAAATTGCTTGAAGGCACTCCATAAATGCAGCCTGGGATTAGCAGGGTTGGTCGTTACGAAGATGGCTGGCGTGACTTGTGGAGCTGGATGAGCACCAGGCTGCCCCAGCTAGTGACCCTCATAATTTCTAGAAGCAGGTGGAGTGGCAATTACAGCCACAGCCACTATCCGGAACCTTCCAGAGTAGGTGATGAATTGCAAATGGCGGCACCAGTGCACAACAATAAACTCAAATAAATCTTCAATGTGTAATAATGACAAGACGGAGAGACTGGCAGCTATAACAAGGCTGCTGTTGTCACCCACTTTACAGCAGCCTTAATATCCATCATTATCAGCCAGGGCTTGCTCCAAGAGCTGGACAAGTCGGTCCAAAGAAGGATGAGTTGTTTGCGCTGAAGCGTCCAGTAGGTCCCATCTGGCAGGAAGTAAATGGGATTTTTCACCTGTTCACTAGGCAGAGCTGTCCATCATTCTGGGCAGATATCTGATCACTCCTTGCTGTGGAGCAATATGGCTTTGCACTGTGCAGTCGCTTTGATCCAGCACAGTACCAGCAGTACAACACTCTTTAGGCTGATGATTTAATCAGTTAGGAAGCCGTGTACATTCCAAATGAGTTGGTTGTTTCATTGACATGATGTCAAGGAGTGATAATGTACATGGCTGCTAGGCTTCTGGTTAACCAACGTGAAAGTGAAGTTGGGCATCAGAGTCTATGCTGGGTGGCTTGAAAGATTGTAAAGAACAGCACCAAACTACTTCAATCCTCTTCGTATTGATGTACTCTGTATATTAGTATGAAATAGTGCCCTGGCCTGAAAAGTTGAGAACCAAACTTTTTCTCTCCAAGTAATAAGGAAAACCATGACATGACCAAACGAGATTGACTGGGTAGCTACCAGTACCTATTCACTTAAAGTAAAACACATGTACAGGGAAAATCACTGGTACTGGGGGGTAATTTCAGAGGAGATGTCTGGAATTACTTTTGCACTGAAAAGGTGGTAGAGAAATGGAATAGTCTTCCTTAAGGAGTTGTGAATGCCAAAACAGTCAATGTCTTCAAGTATGCTGGGACAGGCATATGGCTGTCATTAAATAGTTGATTAGATAGGTAAGGGAGGAGGGGCCACCAGGGCCTAAAATGGGTAGCTAGATAGTCAGGGCAGACTAGACGGGTAGCTGTGCCTTTTTCTACCGTCATGATTTCTATGCCAGAGGAGAAGACAATGGCACTTTTAAAAAAATTGTTTTGTTTTGCATGCATGTAATGCTTGACAGTATATGAGTAAGCAGTAGATATGAGGGTGTGCATGGAACATATTTACCACTCGCCCAGAATGTGTCTTGACCTTGTGCCTTCAGCCCATGAAAGTGCAGTAAATTCTGTTCCATGCACACAACAGAGTGTCTTAATGCACTTATAAAATGGGCTACATTATTTGTACTTGTCACAGTCAGAAAATTCATATTTTTTGTAGAAAAACATATTTGAATATGAGAATTTATGAAAAAATGGTCCTTCCGCCTACTTGACAAAGATGATGTTGTACAGGTGCTGTAGGAACTTTGTCCTTTGGCAACAGTATATGATCCACTACACCTGTGATGCATGTGTATTGCTGTGAAGATTTTTCATTTTAGGAGCTGGGACAGACAGGGAGAGAGAAAGAGATGGGGAAGAAAGAGAACGGCTGACTGAGAAGTACTGACTGGTCCGGCAAGCTGATTTAAATACAAGCAGGGCTGACTTTTTTGTTTTTGACACTTCTCTGTATTCAGCTAAATGGGCACAATTTGAAGAACAGTACCTGAGTTTCCCTGATCAGCTATTAAGTCCGGGATGCACCACATTAGCGAAAAGAAAAAATGGTGGCATTTAAAAAACAAGTGCTGTACCAGCTCATTGATTTTCTTTTTCTTAATGTAGTCCTACTTTTAGGTACTTGTTATTACCTGTTCATGGAACAGATTTCATGCACAGGTAATAAGCACTCAGAAACATGATTTTCTCTCCCCATTTTATAGCGGTATTCTAATACTTTTTTTTTTTTTCTATTCTTTGTCGCTCGGTCATGACCTCGCGAGTCTCTCTCAGGCATCCTGCCTTTGCTGCCGCCTGGGGTCCCTCGACCCTGAGCCTCCCCAACAGCCAGCACCTCCAGGTTAACCCCTCCTGGGTGGGCCGCCTTCTTGGGTGCTCTTACAGTTTAGACTATGGCTGCAGGTGGGGCCCTGGTGGAGGAACTGGAAGGCCAGGCGAGGGGATCTGGCAGTGGGCATGGGGTCAGTGCCGTTGCCTACCTCGCAGAGCCAAGCTTTTTCTTGTTCTGGTGTTTCTCCCCCAGCGTGTGCACTCTGCGCTTGGTGCGCAGCAGCCTTGCCTCCGTCAGCCATGCTGATGTGTAGTCGGGCACTCAGCACCCCGATCCCCACCAGGAGCCGCTGATGCACTGGACATGCCTCAACCCTCCCGCCAGAGAGGCGAGCAGCCCAGTGGGTGCTTGATCCTTGCCCGTCCCTGCGACCCCCAGCGCGAGCTTGCTCCCTGAATCCTGGTCGCCAGCATGGCATGAGGTGTGGCGCCCAGCGCCCAACCTCAGCGCCACCAGGCTGGCCAGTATTCTAATACTTTTATCTTTGCACATTTTAGCATCCATCCATCCTCTAATATTATTTGGATTTACTAACTATACAACGAGTTTAAGATTTTAAAACTTTTTAAAGCTGTAGTCCATGTACTGCCTGACATTTTGTGCCCATACCTTTACATTCTGTTTTAGAGTAACCTAGTCCACATCTGTTTTAGGATGTCCTTCTATTTTAAATTGTGGGAGCAAGTCCAACCAATTGGAACACTCCTTTCCCTGCACTTGAGACATTCCTTTTCTGCAAAGAGGGTCTGGCATCTCGGTGCCCTAGAAACAAGCTTGTTTGGGGACATTTATAAACTTTTAATATATAATTGAGCAACATTGATCAGTAATATATTAATAGCGACCTGAGAAACACCTTACTGTTGCTAGAGTGGTCTCCTTATATTCTATCTAAACTGCTGAGTTTCAAGTCACAGTTCTCATACTCTAGGAATGCATGTCAGACCATTCTACAGCTGTGAGAGTACACCATGGCAGAAGTAACATACAGTGAACTAGAAATTGTTTTTAGTGCCTCTCAAAGCTCTTTACACACAGATACTGTTAGTGCAGGGACTGTAAGCAAATAAACACAGAAGACACTAAGCACTGTATAACATCCAAGCATGGACATGTATAGCTGTGAGTCTGTTTTTCTTTTTGCAATCCTCTTGTTACTGGAGCTTCCACCTCTGTCTGGCAACCATGTAGCCTCATCCACTCCCTTTCTCTGGCAGTCACCTGTCCTCAGGGGTCCACAGGGCATTCTGCTTCATCAGGTGGCTTGGATTGGAAGTACCACCTCTGGTCCACAAGTGTGGAGGACAGAGGCCAGTTGCAGTGGCTGGGCTTGAGTGTGCAGGTGTCATGCTGCCACACTCCAGGATTTTTCCATTAGATACTCCCAGCCCCACAGATAAAGCTAGAGAAGTTGCCATGGTGTGCATACACAGTTGTGTGGCTGTGCTGTGGAGTCAAACCGTGCCTCCCTCTCTCAGGGTCTTCAACCTGCACTGCCACTTGTGGTCACCCCAGGTTGTATTGCAATGGAGATTCTGCTCACCCTCCCTGGAGGAAGAGTGTCCTGTGGAATGTTCAGTCCTCCTCTCCTCCAGCAGCTTCCCAATGTCCCAAGCTAATTCTTGAATCCGGGTCATTGGCGTTGTGAGCGAGTTACTCAACTGCTGTGCCAACAGGCCAGCCTACTGCAAGCCTGTCTTATTGAGATGGTGGATGTTGGCTCAGATATCCACTACTTTTCAGATAATGCCATGTGAGCTGTAAGTTCAGCCTGCTAGCGACCAGAGATGAGCAGCTGCAATCTCTGTTTTCCATCTCATCGAAAGAGCAGCACATCCAGATGTGCCCCCTCCATGCCAGTACTGTACTGCAGTATTATGCAACGCTGACACTAACGCTGATGTTTTTAGTATTTTAAAGGATTTTAAGTATTTAATATACATGCCTTTAGCAATAGACAGTTTGATCTGTGTTTTCAGTTGTGAGGTATATTTGCAAGTGTGTAGTACTTGTTGGTATACTACTGTATAGTGTTTTGTCACTACTCACTTTGCATTAGATCTCAAAGCCACAACATTCTGTGGAAAACAGCAGGATACCATTTGGTCACAGCCATTTCTTGCCTCGAGATATAGGTAAATTGAATTCCATTACGTAAACAAAAGTTGGGGTTCTGTAGGTTTTACGTCACTTAAAAAAAAAACTTTCCATACAAGAGACTTAAGACTAACATGCCATCATCATACTGTTGGGGAATCTGAGTGGTCAGGAAAGGGCCACCCTTGAAAATAGTACATTGGTATAACCACAGCATTTCTTTTAATTAAGTTCAGTTTTTATTGACAGCTCATGCTACCAGTAAAAAAATAAAAGCATATCCTGTATTTTTGTTATTGTGTGGTGTCCATGTATAGGCCAGAGAGGAAAAGGGTTAGAATAAATGCACTCTGAAAACAGGAGAGAGAGTGCCATTTTGAGCATTCAGTGTTCTTCAGCAGTGATCTATAAAGAGGCGTTGGAGGAGACATGATTACAGTAGTCAGGCACAGTATCTAAAGGGGATAACACTATCAGACTCAGTGCTGATCATCGAGATGCACAAGTATGAAAGAACAAGAGACACTCCATGTCATTAAAGAGGAGATTCAAGGAAACATCAAAAAGAACTGTGTCACTGAATGGGTGGTAAACACTTGGATTAGACTACAGACACTGCTGTATCAGATGATACTGTAACAACCTTCAGGCTCAGACTCAGCAAGTACTTGGAGAGAAAAGGTGATGAGAGTACTGCCGCTGAGCTAGTTGGACTGAGGAGGGACTTGAGGGCTGTTGGTCTTTATACCACTAAATGCTTCCTAAATATGTATGAATGGAAAAAGCAGGCATAGTTATTGACACATTTTAAGTTCAAGTCTACATGTATTGAAATAGAATGGTCGAAATAGAGTACTCTGATTGGCTGGTTTACATTTGAAAAGGTTAAGTTAACAAATAGAAACTGACATACACAAAGATGATTAGAAATTAAATTATAGAATTGTTGATTTTAGAAAAAAAACTTTTAGTTTAACACTGTAATAGTATTAAAATTCTAGTTTTTTTAAACTTTGCTAATCTAACCCTAGGGTAGAAGGCACTTAGCTTTGCCTCATGTCTCATGACCCCCACCTAGAGTTGGATTGGCTGGCATGTAACAGTCTTTGAATGTGCATTAAAGAACAGCTGATACCTTTGGGAAAGCATAGGAAACATAATATTTAGAGACAATTCAGCTTGTATATCCTATATCTTCTAGATTTCATATCTCCATTATTTATTACTGAAGAAATGCTCACAAAAATAAGATAGTTATCCTTAGAGTTCATCTGTCTCCATAGCTTATTTCCCCACTTGAAATTATAATGCCCTATTGTGATCTCAGTCTGTTGCCATGGGAATAACTGTGATGTCACAAGCAGAGTATTATGACATCAGATTAGGAAGAAACAATAGAAGCTGATGAACTCTCAAGGATCAACTATCCTGTTCTCATGCATATGAAATGTAAGCTACTTTGTATCCAAATATTATGTTTTAAAAAGTTCTTGTTGTGGCCAGCCCACCCAGGTGCAGCAGTGGGATTTCTGCTTGATGCGGCAGCCCGGTTTCAAGGAGCGGACCAGGGTCATTGGAGGGCCAGCCGGGGTAGAAGGATTGGCGTCCTTAGGACTGCTCTCCTTCACGGAGGAAGAGGGATCCACAATCGCACAGGAGTGACACCTGGTGGAGGTCGGTTGCCGCCCTGTACGTGACGTTAAAATCAACGCCTCCCTGGGCGGGACAGATGCTGGACATCATTGCATATCTCTGCCCCAGCCTACAAGGGGAAGGAAAACATGGCGGGACCCCTGTCTCTTTGAAGCCCTCCCCTGGACTTCAGTTAGCCTCTGCGCCAGAAGCTCTCCCAACCAGATACCAGCCCGTGGCACTGAATACCAGGGACAAAGTGCCATGGCCCTCCTGGGGTAAGCCAGGTGACTGGGAGAAGCAGTGGCAATTGGCAGTAGGTGCGAGTCCTGGGCAGTGGCCAGGGCTGATCCCAACAGAAGGGTCCTGCCAGAAAGCAGAATAAATGTAAAAAAAAAAATAAATAAGTTGTTGTTGTAGTGTCGGTGGCTTTTTAAAGTAGCATTACAATTGGTTACCATATAGTTGTTTTCACCAGTAAATTATTTTCTGGCAAAAACTTCAATATATAAATCCTTCTTTTCATTTGCTTTCATTCCTGGACTAAGATGCAGGATTGTTTTTTTTTGTTTGTTTTGTTTTGTTTTTAAAGTTCCTGCACCCATGCCATACCACCTTGAAAAAATTATGTTGGTACAGTGGTGTGTTGATTACCATCAGAAACCTGTGTTGCTGGCTCGTCGGTGCAGCGGTTGGATTTCCGCTTGCGATGCCGGACCAGGTTCGAGGAACAGACTCGGGTCGCTGGAGAGTCGGGCTGGAGGGAGTAGGGCTTGAGCGCCTTGCAACTGCTCGCCTTCTCCGGGGAGGGAGGGGACGCGGGCTCGCTGTCTGCTGCCTCCTGGTGGAGGCCGAGAGCAGCAGCTTGCTTAGCCCCACTAGCCAAGGGGCATGGTGAACATCGGCTTGCCCCAGACGCTTTGTGGCACACCATGCCCCTGGGGAGAAAAGTGGAAATCCTGGCCTTCTGGTCTGACGGATGATGGCTGCCAGCTCCTGCCGACCGAGATGCCCTGACGCCCGGAATCCACCTCAGCAGCGCCCAAGGACTGATTGCCTAGTGCGCTGGCTTCCCCTCCTAGCACCTTCCCCTCCGGAGGACAGGGATCCACCTGGCGAAGAGATATGCGGGCCACCCCTGGGTCGGCTGTGATCTGAGGCGAGAGGAAGGGGTCAGGGGCGGGGTCGGGGGTATCATGAGCAGCGGAAGGAGAGGCAGGCCAGGGGGCAAGTAAGGCGAAAAAAAAAAAAGAAACCTGTGTTAACACCATCCTAAAACTGTACATTCTCCGTGTGAAGCTAGTATGTACATTCAACAGGTAACCTCAGTGGATGAGATTTTTAAAATTGCAGTGGCAGACATCTTTAATGACTTGAGTCTTTAATTACAGATTAGCTATAAAAGCTGTTTTAAAATTCTCTGAGAAAATTTAAAAAGACATTGATTATACATCTAATGATGGCAGAAATACATTTTAGCTAAAACAAACTGTATGATGACATTTTGCCGACTGACAAGTACTGCTGCTTTAATGCTTAATTGTGAGTTGCCAGTGGTTTTACATAAGACTGCACTCCTGTATTGCAGTAGCATAGAAACATAGAATCTGATGGCAGATGAGGACCGCTTGGCCCCTAAGTATGCCCATTTCCTACCTAATGGATAAGCTGCAGATCCTAGTTAACCAACAGAGTTCTTCCTCCTCCCCCCCACTAGAATTGCCTTATGTCTGTCCCATGCATTCTTGAATTCCCCACTGTTTTTGACTCTGACCTTCTCAGGAAGGCTGTTCCATGCATCTACAACCCTCTCTGTGAAGAAATACTTCCTCACTTTACCTCTGAGCCGTCCCCCTCTGTCTTCAAATTGTGCCCCTTGTTCTTGCATATTTCTTTTCTGAAAGATGCTACCTCTTGGACTTTGTTGATTCCTTGAGGTACTTGAAAGTTTCTATCTATCCCCCTCTCCCTCCTTTCCTCGAGGCTATACATCTTTAGTTCCTTTAGTCTTTCTTCATATGTCTTGTGATGCAGACCCTGCATCATTTGGTTGCCCTCCTCTGGACAGCCTCCACCCTGTCTATGTCTTTATGGAGATAGGGTCTCAGAACTGTACACAGTACTCCAGATGTGGTCTTACCAACTGTCTGTTCAGAGGGCCAACAACTTGCTGCTTTCTACTGGTGTTGCCTCTCCATATGCATCCCAATACCCCCAGCCCTCCTTACTGCCTTCTCACATTGTTGGCCCACCTTTAGGTCATTTGACATGACTATCCCCAGGTCCTTTCCATTTTTGTTGTTGTCAGTATCTCACCCCCATTGTGTACAATTCCCTGGGTTTTGTTTCCCAGGTGCATTACTGCACTTCTTTGCGATTAATCTAAGCTGCCATACATTTGACCGTTCTCCAACTTTGCCAAGTCCTTTTCATCCTTTCCACACCACCTTGCATATCAACCCTGTTGCAGACCTTTATGTCATCTACAAAGAGACATACTTTTCCTTCCAGTCCCTCTGCAATGTCACTTTTAAAGACATTAAAAGGACCGCCCCAGTACTGAACCTCACGGTGCCCACTAGTAACCCCCTTTCTTCACTATGGACTCCATTTAGTATTACCCTCTGTGTCCTGTTGTCCGGCCAGTGTTTTACCTAGACTACCACCCTGGGACCCAGTCCAGGCTGGCTAATTGTTTATTAATCTTTTGTGCAGGACTGTGTCAAAAGCCTTGCTAAAGTCTAGATAGGTCATGTCCATAGTCCCTCCCTGGTCTACTACTTTGGTTACCCAGTCAAAGAAATCAATTAGATTTGTCTGACATGACCTTCCTGCTGTGAATCCATGCTGCCTTGGGTCCTGTGCCCCACTGACCTCTAGGTATTCAACAATTCCATCCTTCAGAAGTGATTCCATCATTTTCCCTACCACTGAGGTCAAACTGACAGGTCTGTAGTTTCTTGCCTCTGTCTTGCTCCCACTTTGTGAAGGGAATCACATCCACCCTCCTCCAGTCCTCAGGTACCACACCATCCTCCCATGATTTATTAAAAGGATAGTCAGTGGTGTTACTAGTTCTTCCTTAGTTCTTTTAGAATTCTGCGGTGAATCCCATCAGGCCCCATTGCTTTATCCACCTTCAGTTTTAAGAGTTCTTTCAGAACCCTTTCTTCTGTGAAAGGACTAATATCAACCCTCCTATCAGAGTGCTTCTATTGACTGGATTAGGTACCTCCCTGCTCTTCCATTGTGAATACTGAGCAGAAGTATTCGCTCAGTATCCCTGCTTTTTCACTGTCGATTTCTGCCCACCCACCTTCCTCTTTATTCAGCCTCAGTATCCCAGCCTTAGTCTTTCTTTGCTCCCTAATGTACCTATAAAAGTTTATCCCCTTCTTAACTAGGTTGGCTGTCTTTTCCTTGGTTTGGGTCTTTGCTATTCTGACTGCCTTCCCACTTCCTTCTGCTTTAACTGGTACAGTTCTCTGTCCTGCTCCTCCTGTGTTTCCTTATACTTCCTGAATGCTATCTTTTCTCCTAACCTTCCCTGCCACTTCTTGTAGAACCATAGTGTTTTTTTTCTTTCATTTTGTTTATTTGCTTCACACAAGGCTTGTTGCCTCTGTGGTGGCATTCTCAGTTAGTTTGGAACACCCATCGTGTATATGTTTGTATGTACAATTCCGACATCTTGTCTAGTTATAAAACTATCTTCTTGAGTTCTTTGGTAAGACAACTGCAAAGTAGAACTGAGCAGTTCCTGTACACAAATGATTTGATAAAGAACTCTTCTTGCCATAAGAGTAATCAGTAAAATGCGGCGTGAACATATTATATACATCATGTTAAAATATTCTGTTTAAAAAACAGTAACTTGAATTTCAAATAAAAATGGAACATTAACCTAAATTTCAAATAAAATGGTTTACTTTGTGGAAAATAAGAGAACCCCTGTGTGAGAAATAGACAGTGCCAACTTAAGCTGGAACTCAGACTTTCAGAACAGTTTGCCTGAGGAGATCCTCTTATGGTTATATATATTTCTGGATTGTTTATAAACAGTCCTGGTTGGCCAAAAATGATGTAATGATTTATGATTATGTTACCATTTTAGTGACCAAGCTTGACTAACAGGCAGGCCCTTCATTCTGACCCTATGCTATGGTGCTTTATGAAGTTATTTATTCTTGTTTAGTTTTTAAACATGGACTGCTGCTTTAAATTCATTATTCATTTTCAATTCGGTTTCATTAATTGCAAAATAAACAAAATGGATAAAGTTGAAATATATATTGTTTTACCATCATGTGCAAGCAACTTAGTTCTAGTTTGATTTTTAGAATAGCAATAGAAAATCTAAACTTCTGGTTCTGGTATGTGACAGTATAATTCAGTACTGTACCAGTAAAAGCATTTTGAAAAGATGACACATCTAAATTTCAAGATTTTGCAATAAATTAACAATTGGTAAAATCCTGTAGGCACTTTTAATTTGCGTTATTTTTTTTACTACTTGTGCTGCTAATTGCAACCCTTTATTCTACAAACATGCAGCTGTCTGACATTCTCCCAACAGTATGCTTTGCATTTTCATGTTGGAGTCTTCAAAACAGAGCACTGAAATGATTACAAATGTAAAGTGATTGTAAATGCCACCCTTGAGACACCTTGATTGTTTTGCCTCTAGCAAGTTACTTGCAACATACACAACACCTAATTATCCCTATACATCTTGGCGTAGTTTTCATGTTGAAAAGGGGGCCTCTGAGGTGTTACATCACATGGTCGGTAACCTTTATGGTAGTATCAATAAATTGTTATAGCGTACTAAAGCATAGGTGGTAGGACACCCATTCAACTTTAGACTTTAGAGCTCATAAGAAGTAGGCATTTGTTACTGATGTGGCCAAAAAAAAAAGAAAAAAACTGCCTGGTAATTATCTGTGTGTTTCATAAATATTTAGAAATATTTAATTCCCTTTGCTTTGCATCCAGAGCAACTTTTCTTATTTATTAATTAATGTTTATGTAGGAATTGGATGCAAGAAAAAAGCTGGAAGGCTAAAGGGACATAAACCCTTTTTTTTATTTTAGTAGAATTGTAATGTGTTGTATGTGTGACCTATGTTTAGTAACGCAGTGCATTGTGTTGTGTTTTGTTTTGAAATACTGCTATTTTATCCTTATGTAGGGTCCTTGTTTAGCCTACCCAATATACATTCTTAAATTATTTATGAGTTCGAATCTGGGGACATCAGCTGAGTAGAATCCTAGAATGATGCTTTCCATGCAAGGCTGCTAATCAACTGAAGTCACAGAGTTTCAGAACTGCTAAGTAATTAGAAAATGAATATTGGTGGGAAAAACTAGCATTAAAATAGAGACTCTGAATAAGAAAAAATAAGACTGTTTCAAAACAAACACCAACAACAATACAAAGCATTATTAAACATACTTCACACAAATGTCCAAAGTTACAGTTATATTTTAAAACCATTTATTTTCATGCAAAGTAAGTTATAAAGAACCCAAATGCAACTATAGTTGCACAGATTTAATATAGCACTAAGGTAGTCATGCCACATTCAGTATAATGAAAAAGTGCTAATAGCTCTAATTAACACAAATTTGTTTTAGTACAAATTACAACTTCAGCAAAAATAGCTAAAATGATTTGACAGTGAAAATTTCTGTTTTACTGTATTTAAAAAATGAACGACTGAGTTTGTGTTCCTTTAAGGCAGGAGCCATATTGTTTTATTCAAGGCAGACATAAAATGTAAAATCATAATGGTTATTGCATTTGCATTTAACTTCAGTGTTTTTGAGAAATTTGGGACAATCCTGCTATCAGGCTTTACAGTTTTGACATTGAGTACTCATTGCATTGTCTGTTTTAAAAACCTTCTGTCTCCAGCTGATCTCACATTTGCTGAATTGTTGACATCACAGTCTGTTGTCATGGCAAACTGTGATCTCGTAACAAGTGCACTATGAAGTCAAACTCCTGATGAAAGCTGTTTATACATGCTTTTGGATATTTTGTCAAAACATTGGGCAAGACAAAGAAATATAAATTCTAAAAGCTGAATAGAACACATTTGTGAAGGTGTATATGGAATTGTATACCGCTCTTTAATGTTGTTTTTTTTAGTTTTCTCTAGTCATATTTCAGAGAGCAGTGTTTACTGCTTAGTTGATTAATCTGTTTGTCAGCTACTACCTGATCATCAAGGCAAGAGGGCAGGCATGTGTCTGTGCATATGTCTGTCTGTTGCTTAGCAGTAAAAAAAAATAAAAATCCTATTAGGTTCCATTCTAGTCTAGTGCCCCAGCAGTTAGTGAGCAGTGGCAAATAATAACTTCCTGTCAATGCGAGTAAACTCAGTGTCGCTAAATAAAATTAGTCATACCAGAGAAAAGTATCTACGCTTTAGAAGGAGAACACAAGTGTAACTGTCATTTATAGTCCAGTTATTGTCTCTAGTAATTTGTCAGAGAGGATATCACATAAAGTGATGCAACTCTACTTAGGGGGTGAGGATAGTACAGTATAATACTGGATCTATCAAGACCAGATTAAAGAAAGACATTGTAATATGCAAGTGCAGAAATGCTACTTAAAGAAGAAACATGCACCCTGCTCCCATCTTTGAAATGGTCTTTTAAAACTATTTTATGTTTGGGTTCTAAATCCCAACAAACACACATACACATAATCTGTTTTATAGTTGTTTCCACAAAAGAAACTCAAAAGCCACTTTATAGGCTTTACTACAAATTCCTGAGTTGTGAATGAATACAGAAAAGCATACGTTTGGTCAGTCATTCCTCCCTGTAATTTAGTTTCAAATGATCAGAGCATTACACTTTGAGGCATATAGTACTGAAACAAAAAAAAAAAACTTTCGAGATTAAGAACCATATTGGTGTACGAAATTCAGGTGCCTAGCTAATTGACTTGTCCCTAGCCATGCTGTAGGTCTAGTGACATGCCATAATTCATTTTTTTTGCCTTATTTTATAATAACCTTATATCATAATAAATCTTAGAGCCCTGGGGCAGTAGTCCCATGCAGATTTCTGCCTGTTTTAGGGTCTTGATGGAATAACAACTTTCAAATTAAATGTTATAACATATTGTAGATCATCTCTGTAGATTTAGCTCCAAATGGCTGTAGCCGCATGAAAATGTATGTCAAGAACACTGTTTTCTCATGCTGGAATTTGGGCAATTTGTTTCAGACAGAGAGAGCTGTTTCCGACTATTTTGGAGCCCTCTGTGGCCTGACCATACGTTCCAACATAATTTATGGTGGCACTGTAACATATGGACTTTCATCATTGTCCAGCTGAAATCCTCTGTTGGACATAACCACCCATTGTACACTGCAGGTGAGCTAGAGTGGTGATTTCTGAGATAAAGGTTTTTTTTTTATTGGCAGATTTTAAAAGGTAATGTGTTAAAGCATGCTGCAGTATCTGCCCGTGCTCAGTAGTAGCATCTAATACATTCTTGCATTGTGCTCCATCTAGGAAACTAAGTGAGACACATTGCTTTGTAATCAGGAAAACATGCTATTGTTTAAGAAGTGTTTGCACTGCTAATATTCAGGACCATGTATGATGCTTGGAGTTCACGAAGGAACATTAGCTGGTTTGCTTATTTTGATTATCTTTTGTTTTCTAGCAACTAGCAGTACTGCAAGGAAAACAAAGTTGATATTTTGAGAGATATATTTCTGTTACAATTCTATCAGTAAAGATTCTCGGATATCTGCTTGCTCCAAAGAAAACCTGCTTTTTTAGCTCTGTTTTCAGAATGTTATAGATATCAATCATTTTAGATAAATGTAGTTGTTTTCTGTAATTACTGGTCTTTGAATTAAATTTATGTAAGGCTTTGCCCTTGTGGTTTTAGCATCAGTCTACGTTAATGGGACATCCCTAAAAATGGCTCATACCCCATGTATTGTATGTTTACCTAAGTCTATGAAATTTGTTCCACTTCTGCTTTACTTTCTGTGGCAAAGAAAATGGCGTCTGCACCATTATTAAAGTTTTCATTTCTGAAGAACAGTAGGGGTTAGAGTTCTTTGTTTTCTTTGTGATGCCTTTCAAGACTGCTATTAGGGCCCTGGCAAAGTGGACAGAAATAAGGTAAGCATCATGAATCCCAGTAAATCAAGCAGGCTGCAAATTTATAGAAGCATAACTCCAAAAGCCTAATTATAATGCTGGTGGGAGTAGATCTTTTATATTAAAAAAAAGTGTGTAAACAGTCTACCAGCCATGTCTTTCAGTGTTCTATCTATTGCCATCATTCCCATGCATTGAGGCTCCACCACAGCTATTACTATAAAGCGGTCCCTAAGTACATAAAGGCTCTAATCGTTAAGATTTTTATTACCAGCCACACATACAGAGCACAAAATTGCCTTGTTTCAGATTTATTATATATTACTCCAGAAATTCTATAAAGATCAAAAGAACTGATTACAATGTTGACCTTGCATTAACTCATCTGAATTTAAATTTGAGTGTTTGATTTGGGAAAATAAGTCCATTTATCATAGGGCTGCTACTGTAGGATTATACAGCCCTGATTGGGAATCACCGAATAAATTTATTTATTAATGAGGGCTTGAAAATTGTTTGTAGGACAAGAGGAACAAAACTGCCACTATGCCACTGCTAGTCATGTAGTGGCAGTTGTCCTTTAACAGCTTCAGGTTGTCCACCTAACCTACATGATTGTTGAAATGGTAAAATACATCACTTATAAAATATATATGATAGATAGATAACCTAAGTGTACAGTGATGTCACCAGGGCAATGAGTAGGGCTCTGCATGTTACATATTAGTTGACAGTGGCAGATGTCGGACTTCTGTTTCTTTACATAAATACTGTATCTACTCTTATTATTGAACACCTTTGTTTATCTTGACACGTCAGTGTGTGTTGGTTTCTTTAAATGACAATCGTTACAGTTATCCTACCTTTTGCTATACCTTCTTGCTTTTCAAATAAACATTAGGCTGGCAATTTAGTTACACAGTGCCCTATCCCAAAGGTCTGGGCGCTGTAATGTTAAAGTATAGCAATTATAGACTCAGAATTGCATAAACCAAAGGTGTTTTTTTTTTTGAGGGTGACAGAAGTTTTGTCATTGCCAAACATAAAATGCAATCTTCATTTTACTTATCATGAAGGGTTTTTGTAAGGGTAAACTTTTAAAATTAGATTGGTAGTCAGTGAACATGTTACCTATATTCACACAGCAAACACAAAAAAAAAGAGAAATGTTCATGTTGTAGATGCAAAACCCAGCTTCCTTTTTTTATTTTTGGCTAGGAAAGACACACTAAGTCGAGGCTTGTTTCCAAGTGCATCCTGGGAGAACAGGGAAGTTCAGTGACTTGTCATGGTCACTGTGTGCTGACTATGTGGATTCAAACCAGTTCTCAGGTTTGCACCTAAGTGCTCTTAACCACTCATATACTACCTCCCACCTGCTATTCTCCATGATCCATAGTTGTACTGTACAATATATGTCATGATCCTTATTTTTTGGTGGGCATCAAGACAGTCTCACTAGCAGTAAACAGCAAATGTAAATGTTATTTTGTTGACACCATGCATGTGCCACCTGGTTAGGGGCTCACTGCTGCCAGTATAGAAAGATGCAAGCGGAATTGGTGATTTTAATTGGGGAACATGGGTGAAACTCCTGTGTCATCAGTGTGCCTCAGTGTCTGTACCCTGAATTCTGTATTTACTGTTATAGGAAATCATACCCTCACCACCAGAGGGTTTCACAAGACACCTGACCCACACCACATTAGAACAACTAACCATGTTTAGCAACCCACCACAGTGCCATCTGCAGCTACCCTGATAAAGACTGTCGGGGATGAGTGACCATTACTGGAGGGAACTCGCTGCACCCGGCACCACAGCGGAGGAATTTATTTTCCAGGACAGTGAGCAGCTCCCATCCCTTAATTACTGCACCAAAGCTGGATCCAGATCATTGCTGGGAACTCCAAGGCAAGATGAGTGTTACATTTATTCTGAGTCATTTGGTTCTGATGTCAGTGAGAGGACTGGCATAGAGTTTCAGACCACAGAACTGTTAGATAGTCAATCCGAATTAGTTCTGACTATGGCTTGCATTTAAACTGGAATGCAGCTTGGGGGAAGCACTCTAATATATCTTTTCAGGAGACACCAGTTAATCACTGAACTCCATACCACCTGTGTAGGTATACTAGTGAGGCATTCTAAGGGAGGAGGGAGCTGCACAAGGTTCATATACTGGCTGATGCACAGCAATGGCAAGAACTGGCAGAGCTCTCTGTTTGCTTGCCTGTTGTATAAAGAAATTGTTATGCTTAGTAAGTGAAGGAGGATCAATTAAACATGTTTTATTAGTGAAATTATGTTTAGTTAGTGACAGGGTACATTAATTCAGTTTATTTACTAACTAAGTAAGGTCCAGCTGAGATGCAACATCTTGATTGCAGCAGAGTCTTACTTTTACTCATTTTACAGTGTGTTTACCAGGATAGCCGGGTTAGATACAGCGTCTCATTTTGGCAACTGGCTCATGGTCCAACAGTATTTGGCTGTAGCAGGGTTTTAAGGCATTGGTATCCTGGTTCATAGCAGTGCTGCGGTGGTTTTGTTTTTCTTGCAGTTTATTTACCAAGAATGGCCCAGCTGAGATGCAGCATCTCCTTTCCAGTGGGATCCTGCTTTTACTCATTTTTAGTTTGCAATATCTGTAGTTACACAGAATAGTGCAGTTGAGATGCAACATCCATTTCAGTGAGGGTTGACTTCTACCCATTTTTGCAGCTGGGTGGACTGGAGGACTAGGGGTTAAATGATTTGCTTAGGGTTACTCAGTAAATATTTATCTTTAGCAGGAATTTCTCCTGCCATTTCCCAGTTCATAGCAGTGCTCTAACCAATCAACAGCACAACCTCCACTGTCATTGGGGGGTTGAGATTAGAAAGAGCCAGTGACTGCTGGTAATACACACACACACACTTTAACTATTTATCCAGGATAGCTTAACTGACCTGCAATATCTGATTTCCAGTGGGGTCCTGCTTTACCCATTTTTACAATGTATTTTGCCAGGATACACCAACTGAGATGCAACATTTCATTTTGTTGGGGCCCAGCTTTTTCCTGCTGTTACAGTGCATTTATCTGGGATATCCCAGCTGAGTTGCCACATCTCATTTCCATTCAGGTTAAGCTCCCCATCCATTTCCGTGGCTAGGTGAAATGGAGCAGTGGATGTTAAGTGAGTTATCGCTCAGGGTTGCACACACAGTATTTAGTAATAAAGGTTTAACCAGTGATATCCTACAGCTTTTGTTCAGCAGCACATCTTTAAATTATATTACTGTTACTGTATATTCTCTGTATTTTCTACCACCCCCATCCCACCCCCACACGCTCACCTGGATGCATCTGGAAATAAACTTTTACTAGTTTAATATGTCTTTTCCTGGTAAAACTTTCAAAATAAATAAACATTCTTTAAATATGCAATTTCATTGTATTTCATTCATCTCTAGTACAAGAGGCAACACAGTACATATAAATGAAAGTCCCTAGGAAAATGAATCATGAATATATACACTCTAACCATCTTCAGGTATTATGGTTTCTATGCCAGATATGAAGCCCATGAAATTATGTATATTTCTGACACACAACTTTAACTTGTTTAAAAGTTGTGCATTAGTAATAGTAGTACCGTGGACATTATAAACTGAACTGAACTTGCACTGAAATCTGCTTGCCGTTGTTTTTTATGACCACTTACACTCTGTATAATGATGCAGCTTGATTGCCCTCTGTTAAATCTCTATGCTGATACCTGTTTGCAACTCAATGTCTGTACTTGACCTGGCTCCCCTTGAGTTGGTGAAACCTTGTAGTATATACCTTACCTATGCCAATGTATCTGTCTGTCATTGATGTGGTTCATATGTCTCAGTGTTTTGTTTACCTGTTTGTAACTGATGTGGAACCTTTGGAAAAGAGCACTTGTGCTCAAAAGTGTTGTTCAGTCCTCAAATAAATAAATAAATAAATGTTTGTCATGTACAGTGGCGTGAAAAGTATTTGCCCCCTTCCTGATTTTTCTATTATTGCATATTTGTCACACTGGATGTTTTCAGGTCTTTAGAGAAAATGTAATATTAGATAAAGGGAACCTGAGTGAACAAATAACAC
Source organism: Neoceratodus forsteri (assembly GCA_016271365.2). NCBI lineage: Eukaryota > Metazoa > Chordata > Ceratodontiformes > Ceratodontidae > Neoceratodus > Neoceratodus forsteri. The sequence continues at coordinate 1,184,331,938 of CM057450.1, read as the reverse complement.
TTGTTTTTTTTTATTTCCTTATTTAATGAAAAAAGTTAACCAACACCAACTGGCACTGTGTGAAAAAGTAACTTACACTTAATAACTGGTTATGCCACATTTAGCTGCAATGACTGCAACCAAACACTTCCTATAATTCAATATCAGTCTTTCACATCGCTGTGAAGGAATTTTAACCACTCTTCCTCGCAGAACTGCTTTAATTCAGTAACATTTGGTAGGTTTTCGAGCATGAACTGCTCGTTTCAGGTCCTGCCACAGCATCTCTATTAGGTTTCAGTCTGGACTTTGACTAGACCACTCCAAAACTTTAATTTTACTTCTTTAGCCATTCTGATGTGGACTTGCTTTTGTGTTTTGGATCATTGTCTTGCTGCATGACCAACTACGCTTCAGCTTCAGCTGACGGAAGGATGACTGGACATTCTCCTTAAGAATTTTCTGGTACAGAGCGAATTCATGGTTCCTTTAATTATGGCAGTCATCCAGGTCCTTAGGCAGCAAAGCATCCCCACCATCACACTACCACCACTATGTTTGACTGTTGGTATGGTGTTCTTACTGTGGAATGCTGTGTTTGCTTCATAAAGACATTATGGGATCCATGTTGTCCAAAAAGTTCCACTTTGGACTCATCTGTCCATAGAACATTTTCCCAAAGGCTTGTGGATCATCCAGGTGCTTCTTGGCAAATGAGAGACGAGCATTTATGTTCTTCTTGGTTAGCAGTGGTTTCCGCCTTTGCTACTCTCACATGAAGCCCATTTTGCCCAGTCTCTTTCTGATTGTGGAGTCATGAACACTGACCTTAGCTGAGGCAAGAGTAGCCTGCAGTTCTTTGGATGTTGTTTTAGGATCCTTTGAGACTTCTTGGATGATTTTACACTGTGCCCTTGGAGTAATTTTGGCAGGCCGCCCACTCCTGGAAGGTTCACTACTGTTCCAAGTGTTCTCCATTTGAGATTATGGCTCTCACTGTGGTTCGATGGAGTCCCAGAGCCTTAGAAATATCTTTGTAACCCTTTCCAGACTGATAGAGGGCAACAAATTTTTTTCTGATCTTTTCAGGAACTTCCTTTGATCATGGCATAATGTGCTTGTTGAATCTTTGTGCTGGCAACGTGACTCTGATGGTAAGGGCCAAAATAAGTGAGGTTTATATTTAGCAGGGCTGGCTGTAATCAAGCCTGGCTGTGTTCAATCAGCTGACTCTAATTATCCCTTTAATTGGGTTGATTTAACTAGGGGGCAATTACTTTTCACACAGTACCAGTTGGTGTTGGTTAACTTTTTCATTAAATAAATGAAATAAGTAAAAAAAATGTTATTTGTTCACTCAGGTTCCCTTTATCTAATATTATATTTTGTCTAAAGACCTGAAAACATCCAGTGTGACAAATATGCAACAATAGAGAAAATCAGGAAGGGGCAAATACTTTTTCACGCCACTGTATAGTTACATTTGTCTAAAGAGAAGATCCTGTTTATAAAATAATGTAATTATTGCACAAATAATATCAGAAAGCATGTATTTCTATCTCAGAATCCAAAATTAGCAAATAAAAACAATCTTCAAAGTGGACTTTCAGTAGCTATGTAGGGCTCGCCACAATCATAAAACTGCAGTGCGCATAAAATTACAATTCAAACTGGATGGCAAATCAAATTTCTTTTCACATTGGGATTGGATGGCCAGAGGGTGTAAGGGACTTCAGCAAATTGCATTTCCACTAGACTACTAGGGATTAGTAAATTAGTGTACAGGGCTTGGGTAGGGGTGGGGCAATGGCCAAAGCACTGCACAGTGCCTCCATGTGTACACATGTAGAACCAATGATTTTCCATGATTGCAGAACTGTGGACAGAATAACAGAAAACAGCTTTTTAGATGAACGCATGGAATTGGCAATTTACCCTTCTTATGTACCTAATATGGCCATTTTGCTAATCAAAGCTTCACCTCAGCTCTGGTTGTAAGCCACTCTTTCATCTTTTGCTGTGTCAAAAAAAGCGTGCAGGGTCTGGACATACAGCCTGGAGTCTAATGATCATGGGGAACTGCAGGTGAGACAGGGCTTTGGGCGCCTCCCAACCCGAGGTTGTGCTAATATTAAGCACCATTCTGCTCCTCGCTGTTGCCCAGCTGATGCACAAGGATGGGGCACACATTAATTTTACTGATGACACAGGAGAGTGTAGTCAGATTCAGAAAGAGAGAGAGAGGTCGCAAACACAAGGAAAACTATCAGCATAACTGCTGGTAATCATAGCAGCAGTTGGAGCACATTTGGAGCCTGCAGGAAGGGAGCATCTGTGGGCTAGTACAAGCAGGGATAGGGGCCTGGCCAACAAGTAGACTATCTGCTTACTCCACTAGGGTTATCACCAGTGACCATCAGACTTACTGCTACTACCACCCCATCTGCTGATACCGCCTCAAAAACACCATGGGCAAGGGTACTTGTACCTTCCGAGAGAACTCACATGTTCTTGATTGGCTGCTGATTTGTGTATTTGCTGTTGCTGATGCTACTAAAGTGACCTGATCACATAGGATCATAGGATATATCAAGCATCATAGACTACAGTCCTTATAGCTTGCCAGTCCCTTATATTTTAGAACTCAATAGTTCTATCCCTACAGAAAATGTCCAATCTTGATTTAAAGGTATCAATACCAAAGTTGGAAGATCATTCCATGATGATATTACCCTCTGGCTAAACAAATTTTTCTGGCTATTACATTCCATCTGGATAAGAATAACTAACTGCTTGTTGTGCTCCTACCACTACACCGACTGGTCTTGAGTGTAAATCCTAATTTTTCCCTCAAATTAATATCCCCCATGGCTTTAAACAGCATGCACATGTCCCTCTATACCTCCTATAATGGAGTGAATAGAGGTTCAATGCTTCCAACCTTTCCATGTGTGATCTATTTTAAGTTTGACAATGGCTTTGGTGGTCCTTCTCTGTACCCTCCACTCTGAGAATGTCCTCCTTTTATATGGGGACCACACTTGGACACAATACTCTAAATGATGCCTAACCAAAGCACTATACAGTGGCATCAGAACCCTCCTCCCTGCTGGTTATGTGTCTCAAGATACAGTTGAGATTTTGGTTAGCCTTTTTATCTGATCATTACAGTGTGTACTAAATTTAAGATCAGTAGTAATTTTGACTCCCAGGTCTCTTTCCTCATGTGTTACTATTAGTGGATCAGTTCCAAGTTTATAAACTACTTCATTATTATGCCTACCCAAGTGCATTATATTGCATTTAGGACGTGTTCAACTCAAGTTTATTCGAGTTGGTCCACTCTAAGATTTCATTTATTGCTCCTTGTAGTTGAGTCCCCTCCACAGAGTTATTGACAACCGACCCCACTCTACAGTCATCTGTGAACTTGTAGAGCCGGATATTTGGGTTTTTATTTTAGGGTGGAAATGTAAATATTGAATAGGCATGGCCCCAAAACTGAACCCCACTGGTGATAGGTGCCCAGTCTGATAGTGCCCTTTTATAATAACCCTCTGCTTTCTGCCTATAACCATTCGAGATCCAGTATACAATATTGGTCTCAGCTTAATCTCCTCAGTGTGGTTAATAGCTCTAAGTGGGGTCGTTTATCGAATGCTATAGGAAAGTCCATAAAGGCAACATCCACTAATTGCCCCTGTCTAGTTCTTTATTAACTTTCGTGAGAAGGTAAGGAGATTAGTCTGGCAGGACCTTGATTTTGTGAGTCCATGTTGCAGGGATCGGTCAACCCATTGCTCCTCAAGAAAGGTTTGGATTTTTTCTTTTAACATACCCTCCAAGATTTTACTCATAATAGAAGTTAGGCTTACTGGTCTAAAATTTGATGGAACTGTTTTAGGCCCCTTTTAATAGTGGTACCACAGTTGCAACCTTCCAATCTTGTGGAACCTTCCCACTATCAATGGAGGACTGAAAAATATGGGTTGGGGTATTGCTATATGATCTGCCAACTCATGTAACACTCTGGGGTGTATATTGTCTGGTCCTGATGATTTATTAATGTTCACCCTCGTAATCTCTCCAGCACCTCGTCTGGGTCAATTTGTCCAGGGGATGGATGGTTGTTATTTATGAATGGGAGTGAAGCTTTTTGTCAAAACTGAGCAGAAATATATTTTGGATGTCCGCCATTTCTTTATCTGAAGTTGTCAATCCATTATTATTCTTAAAGGGTCCCACTGTACTCGAACTACTTCTTAATTTATTAAGTGGCTAAAAAGATTTCTTGTTATCCTCAACCTTAGTTGCTAAAAGGATCTCCTGCTGTGCTTTTGCCTTTCTGATGACTGTTTTAACTGTCTTTGTAAGTTCCCTAAAGACCTGATGGTTAGCCTCAGATTTGTCTTTTTATATTTTTGAACATTCTGTTTTATTTATACAATTTTTAATTGATGAGTTGAGCCAACTTGGATACTTTTTCCCGTGGATTTATATTTTTTAAAACTGGGTATGTGTTTTTGTCTGATCCCTTAATTTTGTGAGAAGCAAGTTCCACATCTCATTTACTGAATGATTTTTAAAGTACTTATCCCAGTCCCAAAGTGAAATTTCCCTTCTAAACTGGTCAAAATCTGCCTACTGAAGTTCAGCTTTGTTGTAGATCCTTGCTGTATCAGAACCGAGACTCCTTGATCCTAAAATGGACTGTCATTGATTGCTTTTACTAAGTGGGTTATCTACCTAACATCATCTATTGTGTCTCCATATTTGTTAATACAATATCGAGGATGTTATTACCTCTTGTACTATCCAGTACCTTCTGCTCGAACCGAGTTGGTCAAAATATCTAAAACCCAGTATCTGTTTGGTTCGCTCCTTTGATAACTTCCAGTCTATACTGGATACATTAAGGTCTCAATATAAGTATTCTATCTGCTGAATCCAGAGCAGCTATTTGTTTTATCAAGGCTTTGTCATTATCTGCTAATATTACAGGCGGTCTATATATCAACCCATTGTAATTTTGAGCCATCTTGGGTTAAGTTTGACCAGAGAGTCTCCAGCTCTGCAGCGTCCTTTTCCAGTTCTATGCTTTTATTGACTCGTGTGTATGTTGCAATGCCTCCTCTTCCTATGCACCCTAGATTTTGAGTATAAATTATACCCCTGTATAGATTTATCCCAGGTGTCCTTTTCATCACACCAAGTTTCTGTGACTACTGCCAGTTGAATGTTTTGTGATATTAGCAGGAATTTAAACTCTTCAGTCAGCATTCCATTCCATTCTAGTACAGTTTTATCTTTTTTAAGGCAATCAGTGATGTTATTACCTCCATTTACCATATCCCTCCTCTGCCAGTTTAAATGAAACTGTATCACCTCGTTAATTGTTTTACCCAGTATTCTGGTACCAACTTGATTTAGATGAAGCCTGTCATGTTTAAAAAATGATTTATTATTGAAGGAAATGGAGTTGTCCATGAAACCAATGTTTTCTCTTTTACAAAAGTAACTTAGCCATTTATTAACATCTGAAATTGCCCCATTACTGTACGCTAGATGGGCAAAGGTTGCCAATAGCCCAGATATTATGATTTCACTTTTTTTTCTTTAATTCTATTGGTTATTTCAGTGAACTTGGTTTGAGTATTTTTAAGTCAGTTTTATTGACATCATTTGTGCCCATGTGCAGAATTACTAAGAAGTTTTTGTGCCTTCTAGGAGCCTGTTGAGAAGGTTTGAAACATCACTTATTTTGGCACCTGGGAATGTGCCAACATAGTGTGTTTGTGATGGAATCCCAGTCACCACTATATCCATGGTATGACTATCCTTGAAAATATTTTGCTTGTCTGGTCCCTGAGGTGGTATGTCTTGTTTGGAATTACTCCCCAAGTCTTGTGTACCTTGATTACCTGGAGAACTGTTGGGGTGCTGGCTAAGTGTTTCAGATTTATTATGTAAATGTGGGGGGAATCTGGCTGTTTAGTGCTAGATTTCTTATCAGTGTGTTAGCTTGTTCCCAGGTCACCTCTGCATTAACTTCCCTTCCCCATTCTGGAGCTTCTCTGTAGTCCGGGGCCTTGCGATGATACTTCACTATCAGCAATACTTTTGGCTACCTCATCTATGTAACTCTCAGAAGCTCAATTTCCTTTTCAGTTTCCAGTCTTTTTAATAATTGTACAGTCTCCTCCTGCAGTGTACTTATAAGCAAACAATTATCACAAATAAAATCCTTAACAGCAGGTTCTTCCGTTTACATTTTGTATTTTGCACATCTTTTTATCCTTACTCCTTCTACTTTCACCCTGAGACATTTCTGTTCTGATTATATAGCTAAACCCACATTCAGAGTGCTGTATCTCTTATTGTGACACTGCCCCTTGGCCTAAAGTCTTCTACTAGCTTCGCTAGAGGCACCAGTGGACATAGCTGGACAAGCGCCAATGCGCATGTCTCGTGTGCGCAATGCCACGTGCATCCTGCTCTGCTTGCCTACAGCAGCAAGGCTTCCCTTTATGTAGCTGCATGACCGGAAGGGTTTTCTAGGGGTCACAGCTCGTTTGATTGATTTATTTCTCAAAAGCTAATTTTGTAAATTACCAAGCTCTGCAGGCAAAAATCACTCATCACGTGGAGCTGGCCTGTTGTAGTGCAATCAATATGTGCAAATAAGCAATTTAAAAGACGTCCCCAACAAGCCAGTAGTTTTCTAGATATGCCAAAAACGACTTGGCTTCTCTTCCTGCTTCCTGTTTAGGGAGATATGTGGAGGGCTCCTTCAAGTATGCAGTTCAATTTACAAGTTTAAAAAGTAAGATATAGTGCTGGTCTACTGCTCCCACAAAGGGATATACTGCAGTAACCAGCTCTTTAGAAATTAAAATTCCTCCTGAATCCTGTTCCTTTCGTAACAGGGCTTCCTTTTATGGAGCTGCGTGACCTGGAAGGGTTTCTAGGGGTCACAGCTCATTTGTTTGATTTATTTCTCAAAAAGCTAATTTTTGTAATTACCAAGTCCACAGGTGAAAACCGCGCGTGGGAGCTGGCCCGGTTGTAGTGCAATCACAATATGTAAATAAGCAATTTAAAAGACGTCCCTCTGCAAGCCAGTAGTTTTCTAGATATGCCAAAACAACTCAGCTTCTCTTCCTGCTTCCTGTTTAGGAGCTATGCAGGGCTCCTTCAAGTGTGCAGTTTGATTTACAAGTTTAAAAGTAAGATATAGTGCTGGTCTATTGCTCCCACAAAGGATATACTGCAGTAACCACCTCTTTAGAAAGTAAAACTCCTACTGAATCCTGATACAAAACTGAAAAAAAAAGTGGAATTGCTGTTTTCTAAAGCGGAATTGGCCATTTTGAAAACGGAAAATCATTGGCCCTGAAATGCATGTAGCCATTGTGCAGAGCTGCAAATGGACACATACTGGCATGCAAATGGCCCTTAGCACTTACATGCCATATGTGTTCATTAGTATGCTGGTCTCTGAATGTGACACCCAGTATCAAAGGCACTACTCTGTTTAGGATGTGCTGTCACCCTTTCATCCAGAGTGTCTGTTGCCAGCAGGGAGCTGTGGTGGGCCACACTTATCACTTGGTACAATGCTACCACAGCCCAATATTCAAACTTGCTGCTCATGAATATGCCTCCCTGATGACCACATGATATTTAGCTCTCAGCTGCGTCCAGTGCTGCTACACTCTGTTTCTCCTCTGACCAGGTCGGAATAATGTAGCCTCGACCTCTGATGCATATTTATCAAAGGCTGGGTGTTCGCTTGCATGACTGGAAATTTAAAATGTTGTGGTTTTTTCCATAGAAGTTTTTCTGCTCCTGGCAGGCTGGGTGGCTATATCAGCCAGTCTAGAGGTCACCGCCATCCCAATCCCTTTCCACCTCCCAGGACCACACGGGCCGTTAGCACATGTGCTACCATCCAGCCATCGCTGGATGGCAGTCACAGCATGACACATAAACCCCCCTCCCCAAGGAAGGAGAGCTGTCCTGGGGCACTCATTCCTTCCTCTCCTCTCCGCCCCCAATCAGCTTGAGCTTATTCCCAATCCTGGGTCGCCAGCGTGGTAGGAGGTAAGGTGCCCAGTGTCCCAGCCTCCACGCCAATGGGTTGGTCTAAAATGTTTTGTTTTTGAAAACAAGGATGGCTTACTCAATAAAAAGGGCTAAACACTGACGTGATATGAAACCCCTGCATGGAGGTGATCAGGATTCATGAAGCATAAATACAAATCATCTGACTGAGTATGGCGGGACCACAGACCTCTCAGGAGCACATTCTGTAATGTCTGGGCACGCAGTGCCACACCACACCAGGTCTTGAAGGTCTCACACACAAAATGTTTGCTGTTTTTTTTTCCCACTGCTGCTACTGTAATTTTTTTTTGTTTATTTTGAATCTTGTTAAATATGTATAGCACATAACTTTGAGTGCTTTTTCTTTTGTGTGGTCTGGCACTGAGGGTGATCAGTATGTAATCCTGCTTTTCAGGTGTATCAGTTGTCTAATTTTGCCTCCCCACACACACTGTTTATGCCAAAACAGTCCCATTTCCTTTGGAATCGAATTTGAGTAGGAGAAAAATAAAATAACAGTAGTTAATAAAAGTAAATGGAGTTCCAGAGATGTCTCTTGGCTATTTAAGAGCATATCATAGTAACTTAGGGTTCCAGAACCACTCTGCTTTGCTTCTCAGTTCTCGAACCCTAAGAAGTCACAAGGAGACACTTATGGTTAGCCAAGTGAGATCTCCTGAGCCCTACTTACTTATATTATAAAGATAATTAGAAATATTTTATTTGTATAACACAAATTACTTTATTGGTGCCTGTCAGTACTTTTTGTACTTTATGCTAAATTTTGTCAGATTAATGCTTCCTTTTGTGTGAGTTGGCCATGCATCAGTTGTGTGGTCTGTGTAGTTGTGCAGTCAGTGGACTGTAGTACTGGTTGCAACTTTTACTATACAGTTGCACGGCAGGGCATCAACACGCATGTCCAACACACACCTGGTAGTCTCCGACAGGAACACTTCATCTCACCTCAGCTGCTTACCATGCTACTCACACTCTGTTTTGGGGGTGTGGATATGGTGGACTATCCACACATTTGGATGAATTCCTTTAGCCTTTAAGATTTGCGGAAGGTCTTCAAGCTGGCTCCTCCCACCTACCTGGGTAGTTTCCTCCTCAGCACTGCCTGTGATGCCAGATCTTCTTTTCCGCTGGAAGAGTCAGGTTTCCTCCATAGCGCTCTGCATTCATGTAGGCCCTATCTTCATTTTCAGAAACCTACATTTGGTCTTCAGGTTGCTTTGCAGTTTTACCGTGTTTGGCATCATGGACTCGATGACTTTGAAGTTGGTACCTGGTTTTAAGCTTTGTCCATGCGGACAGAAGATGCTGTGCATGGACCCTCAAGCCACATGCATGTACTGCCTGGGCCAGGAACACAACTCTCAGACTTGCGACCTGTGCCACACTTTGCATCGCTCCACCCTGGAGGACTAGTATGCATGACTTCTGCTTGGTCATTTGGACTAGCGGGTCCTCCTGTTCAGTCCAAGAATGCCCGCCAGGTGGTCTCCATGGCTGTGGGGACCACTGACAGTTGCAGCTTTTGAGGAAGCTGCCTTCCAGGCAACAACAGGGCTCTTCTACAGTGTCCGCACTTGTCCCGGTGGCTTTGGCACCTCTTTTACCAGGGTATTCTGGGACTTATGACAGTCCCTTCCTACCCTGGGGATGGCCCTTCCATGGTCCGAAATCCAAGGAGGACTCTAAAGCGAAAGCCAGATCATGAGACTGCGAGCACTCTTGGGCCTCGGTTTGTGCTCCTGCCTGTCGACTTTCCTTGACGAATCAGCTTTGACCAATGTTCAGTCCGTTGGCCTCATGGTGTCCCCATCATGCCCATTCCGGAGATGCTGGACGACCAGCCAGTTGAGATTTTTCTCGACACAGTCATCCTGTTGCCGCGGGAGCCAGGGGATACCTCCCTCCAGGACTTGGTCCTGCCCTTCAGTCCCAGGGTAGGTCAGATCAGCCCCATAACCTGGTCCCTAACCCTCAGGATACTGAGCTTGTGGGGACCCCAGGCGTCCCTCACAGGTTCCTGCCTCTCCCACCGTCCAGTCCACTGGCAGTCAAGGTCGAGGACCCATAGCTTGTGGTCGAGTAGCCCTCGCTGAAGTCGGCGGTCGCAGTTTCCAGCACTCGGGGAATGCCGCCACCACTATTCCTCCTTTCGGGAAGCATCAGCTCTGCCACAAGTTGCGACAGTGCTAAAGGAGTTTGTGGCAGCAGCTCCTTGGGTGCTGTGCCTAAGCCAGTCCCACCTCCTTCCCCGCACTCCCTTTATTGCCGCAGCCTCATCCTGAACTGGTTCCAGCTCATCTGATTCTGGCCTCTCCACCCATTTGGATAGAACCCCAGCCGATTCAGCTGAAGGATGGTCCCATCCAGGATGCATGTACTACTCCTGGGCAAGCTGAGTGGTGACGTGGGAGGTGGTCTTTGACAAATCCTCAAAATCGGAGGGTTCCTCCATGGTCGACCTGGAGTTGGACAAGGATTTGTCAACGGACCATGGTCCTACTTCCTTTGGGGCAATGCTCTGCCTGATTTGGGAGCTACAGCAGATCCAACTGGAGCCTATCCAGAAAGGCTAAGTATCCCTCACCAAAATCTTTCGACCGGGACAACTCTAAGGTCGCCTTCTCAGTAGCTCCTGGCCATTCTTGGCCTGCTTTGAGCTCTGGCAATACTCAGCCTCCTGTCCATGCTGTCAGCTCTATGGCCCTGGTGTCACGGTCCCTGTGGGTTTCCTTTTTTGGGGTTCGCCCGAACATCCTTTGGCTGAGGTTTGGTGGCCAACTCAATGTTCCACTTGACGGGCTATGTGGGGGATGTTGACAGACTCCCTTACAAGGAATCCAAGAAATTGGATCATGTGGCCAGAAAGTGTATATGGCCTCATCTCTTGGCCTAGGCAGGCTAGTTCAGCCTTGATAATGGCCCCTTTCACCCATGCATTGTTGGGCACTCTTGATGAGGGTCTCCTTGGCTCCCAACTGACCTTCAGTTGATGGTCAAGTAAGTTTGGGACCAGGGCTGTGTAGCTAAACAGCAGCTCCAGATGACCATGGAACAGCTGATTCCTCCGCCAGGTTTGTGACCGCTGCTGTGGCTGTGCACCACTGGGCTTGGCTGCAGATCTCGACGTTACAGTGGATGCCCAACACAAACTGGCTGATGTCCCTCCAACGCACTGACTTGTTTGGATGAGGGGTGGATGGTCATCTCACCGAGATTGAGAGTCCAACACCACCTTGGAGTCTGTCACCTCGGCCAAAAGAACAAGGGCTCCAAACCCCAAAGAAGTCCTTCGGACCCACCTGGCTCCCATGGTCAAGCCTCCCCAGACCCCGGCTGGGCACCAGTAGATCCTAGCCTCCCAGGCCTAAGTTGAGTCGCTTCCGTGGTCTGGAAGCCTGGCAGATGAGGTCCAGCAGCATCCTCCGCTGGCTCTGCCTCTGCCTGTACCTCCAAGCCTGCCCAGCGATGAGTAGGGTGCTCCCTCCCTGCCCATCCTGTTTCCTCTGGATCCTCCATGGGTAGGACACGCTACCACTTTCTTTCTGTCTGATCCAGTGTTACCATTGACAGGTGGGTGCTAGAGTGGTATGTCAGGGTTTTCTCTTGAGTTGAAACTCTCCCGCCCGGCTGAGCCTCGCCCCTTGGAGGAAGTGGTGTCTGCAGACATGTTGTCCACTCTTTGGGAGGACATCACACAGCTCCTCCAGAAGGAGATGGTAGTTCGCATCCCAGACCCACCAGCTGATCCAGGGTTTATCTCCAGATATTATCTGGTTCCCAAACAGACGGGGCTGGCTCCCATCTTGGATCTGTACTGACCTGAACAAGTTTGTGGTCACACAACTTCAGAATGGTCATTCTGAAGCAGATCATTCTGTTCCTGGAAAAATATGTGGTTCTGCTCCCTTGACTTGCGGGATGCCTTCTTCCACATCCCCATCTGTCCTTCCCACCAGCGGTTCCTTTGGTTCTGTGTGCAGGGGCCTCTATGAGTTCCAGGCCATGCCTCTTGGCCTCTCCTCAGCTCCTAGAATCTTCACTAAATGCATAGCAGCGGTGGCAGCCTTCCTGTGGCACCAAGGGTCCAGGTGTACCTGTACCTGGATGATTGGCTGATTGCTGGCCCTCCAGGGTGGAGGTGGAGCAGTCCAGGAATCTGGCCCTCCAGACCTGCTTAAACCTTGGTCTCCTGGTCAAGCGAGACCAAATCAGAACTCATCCACTTGGGTGATTCATTTCATTGGGGTAGAGGCTCAACTCTTGCCAAGCCCAAGCCCGGCTCCCAGTGGTCAGGGCAGAGAATCTTTCCTCCTTTGCCCGATCATTTTGGGTTGGCAGTTGTGCCCTGCCAGGACTTCCTGTGCCATCTGGACTTCATGGCAGCCTGCACCAGTGTGGTGCATTGGGCCTGCTGGAAAATGCACTCCCTGCAGTGGGGACTGGCCTGTCAGTGATCTCAGCATCAGGGTCACCTTGACCAACGGTCATGGTGACTCAATAGATGTGGGATGCCATTCAGTGGTGGTTGGTCCTGGAACATCTACAGGAAGGAATACTGTTTGTCTGCCGGGCCGGCGGTCACTCTCATGACCGCGTCTACCTGATGGGCTGGGTTACCCACCTGGGGCAACACAGGGTCCATGGCCTCTGGTCCTCCAAGAGTGTCCAGTCAGCTGTAAGACACCATCAGCCATATGGGTGTGGTCTCACAAATGGTCCCTTCATCAGGAGGTAGTGGACTGTCTGTTCTCCCAGTGTTCTCCCTCAGGTGAACCTGTTTGCCTCCCAGGAGGCAGCCAAGCTGAGGGCTGTTTTGTCCACCCCTCAGCGGGGTATGCTGCAGGGTATTCCTTGTGAGGTCCTGTACCCCACGCCTCCTTTATGCCTTTCCTATGATCCACAAGGTCCTGAACAAAGCTCGGAGGGACAAGGCATGGATGATCCTGGTGGCTCTGAACTGGCCATGCCAGTGGTGGTACCCCAGTCTCCTCGGCCCTAGCAGCAGGCTTCTGTGGCGTCTACCACTTCTCCGGACCTGCTGTCACGCTCTTTGGGAAGACCTCCACCTGGACCTTCAATCCTTGCACCCAACAGCCCGATTCTTAAGCGGCTAGAGTTCCAGGCTCTGGGTCTCTCTGACAAGGTCCTCCATGGTTGAGGCCTCTCAGGACTCATCGTCTAATCATTTCTATACCTTCATATGGAAGAGATTCTCCATTCGTGATTGCCAGAACGAGAGCTTGACCCCTGTCCTGTTGCAAGCATCCTCAAGCATTTGTGGTCCCTCTCTCAGTTGGATCTTGATCGACAACCCTCAGGGTGCACCTGGCAGCCATGACTGCATACCTGGTGTGGGCTGGTATGCTGCCAGTGGTACAGGAGAAGGTGGTCAGGCTCTTCTTTAATGGCCTTGACCATATTTCCGTACATATGAACCACCACCACCCTGGGACTTGTTGCTGGTGTTGGTGATGCTCATGGGCAAGCTATTTGAACTAGTACACAGGCGTGAGATGTCACACCTATTGTGGAGGACCACATTCTTGGTGGCCATCACATCTGCCAGAAGGATCAGTGAACTCCAGGCAGTTTGGTGGAGTCTCCTTACCTAGTCTTCCACAGAGACAAGGTTGTCCTTCGTCCCAATCCAAGTTCCTTCTGAAAGTTGTCTCTGAGTTTCACCTTATCCAGGTGATCAATCTCCTGGTATACTTCACCAGCCACACCTCAGAGGCTGATACAGGCTCCATACTCTGGACCTCAGACGAGTTCTTGCGTACTATAAAGTAGCGCCGCCTGGAGTTCGGGAGAGGTTCGCCAGTTGTTTGTCACCTATGCTGAACAGCTAAGGGACAATTGGGATATGGATAGTCTCCTGCATGCCCTCTGCTCTAAGATGACTGCTAGGAGTCTCCTGTAGGGCTTAGGGCTCATTCCACCAGACATACTGCTGTCTCAGTGGCTGCTTCCAGGGTGTCCATATCCAGGATATCTGCAGGCTGCTACCTGAAGTCAACACACACCTTCATTTCCTACTACCACATCGACCTTGAGTCATGCGGGATGCTGGTTTTGGGTGCTTTCGGTTCTCCAATCTCTCTTCCCTAAATGGGGGTGTGCACCTTGCCCCCTCTTCCCAGAGCACTACTAGGAATCTGCCAGAAATATGGATGGTACACCATATCCATGCCCTAGAAATACAAGTTACTAGGACTGTAACTGTAGTTCTGGAAGTGGTATATGGTGTACATCCACACCTCCGGCCAAATGGCACACAGATCTGGCTTCCAGCGGGTCAGATCTGGTGTCATGGGGCGGTGCTAAGGAGGATACCACCCATGCGGATGGGAGGAGCCAGCTTGAAGACCTTGGCTAGACTTAAAGGGCAAAGGAATTCTGCCAGAAGTGTGGGTGTACACCATATACCACTCCTAAAACTATAGTTACAGGTGAATAACTTGTTTTTCGGCATCAGTCCTGCTGTCAGTGTAGCTTTCAGCAGGTGGTGTTTACCAACCAGGAAAATGTACTGACAAGTTAAGTAGGACCAGGCCATATTGAAGGGGTGGGTTGCAATTTGAGTAACTGTTAGACAGGGAGTCACCACAGATGGTGGCAACCTTTGATATACATCCTCTGTGACTGGAAACATTACTGTCGGTGGCGGTATCAAAAGCCCTTAGGAGCAGGAGACACTCTGTGTATTGCAGTATCTATAAAGCTCCTTTAGAGGAAAGCACTGCCACTGCAAGTTGTAGTGTACATACTTGGAAGTGTGTGTGGGTGTGTGTTTATGGATGTACTGCTATTCAGACCCTGGCAGTGCCCATTATCACTGGTACTTTGATTTGTTAGGTAGGCTAGCGGCATTGACAACTCCCTCATGCATTTTAAAAAAATTAGTGTAATCCACTCATCACTGAGTAACTGCTGCAGCATTGAAGATGGGAAGGGGTCAGATAGACTGGGTCTGAGAGCCTGGGGGCGGGAGAGGGAGGTTGTAGAGAAGGTTTAATGACTGCCTGAGATAACTAGTAAAGCGCCCCAGGTGCTTAAGAGGAACAGTCCATAGACATTGTGTCCTCATCAGTTTCATGAGATGATAAACATATTTTGCTTCTCTGCCTAGGCATAGCCTGCACACTGTTTAAGCTTCATTCTTTTTAGTTCAATAATCTTATTGATGCTGCTGGGATGCTGCTTTTACCAGTACAGTCAGTGCCTACATACTTTCATGTTAATTGAATTTTTATGTGTTGGTGCATATGGGGGAATAACACATGACAGGGTGTCCATTGCTTGGGAGATATTGCAACTCCACTGGTGCGGGCACTGAGTATGACTGAGGTACAAGTCGGCATGCTGGTGCTCCTAAGCACACATCAGCAGACTGCCTATATTTCCCAGCGAATGCAGCGCCCTGGATTGTGCCTGTTCTTCACTTATCCACTTGACACAACCCAATATATCCCCTGGATTGTGTTACTATACTTTAAAATGAACTGGTGTTGAACATTAAGACTAGGAAAATGTAGCACTGTGCATTCTTGGGTACGTATAGGCATGTCGGATGACCTGGTTCATCCAGTCAGATGATAGTATTTGTGTGGCCATCTTGGCCCATTTTATGTACATATGTTAAAGAAGTGTAGAAATGTGAGGTTGTATGAGACTCTAGGTCCATCATGTCTCCCCCAGCTTCATAAGCAGGGAGGAAATAATGTGCTGTGCCAACATGGATCATTTTATAGGGATCATCTACCACTGTACTGCCCTTGATAAGACAACATTTGTCCAGGCTTACTTTAAAAGCCTGTATTGTCTTCATATCCACTGTCTGCACTGGTAGGCTGTTCCATAGGTTCACCACACTCTAGGAGAAAAGGTGCATCCTAATGTTACCCTGGAATTTACCAACCCTATGCTACAGGGTGCATCCCAGCATCCTGCTGTAGAGCACCAGATCAGTCATCTCTTACTGTTCAATCACGTTGATACCTTTAAGTATGTAAAAGACTTAACCATGTCCCCTCTCCATCTCCTTTTCTCCAAGATAAGCATGTTAAGGCCTCCACTCTCTCCTGATGACTTTTGTCCTCATCGTTGACCATTTTGGAGTGTCCCCATCTTGGTCCATGTCGACTGCATGAATGACCTTTTGTGCTGAAGAAACAAAACTACAAGTAGTACTCCACATGAGGCCTGACCTGAGCCTTGTAAAGTGGCAGAATAACTTCCCTGCTCTGCTGGTCATCCCCATTTGAGTCTTCCCAGCATTCTGCTGGCCCTCTTGACAGCAGTCATGCTTTGTTTGGGTCTCATGGCCAGGGACGCACTAGGCTAATTAATGGTTAGCTCAAAGAGTATAGCTCTGGAGTTCAGTTTCCTGTATGAGTGGAGGAGGACAGCAGGAAGGGTATTTAAGACTGCATCACTTGCTTCACTGGCTTGCATTGGGTAACTTATGGAAGTTGCAGCTGCTGTGTCTGGGCAGGCGGTGACTTATGGGGTTTGTAAATGGGCTTTTGGGCTATTGCACAACTGGGTGAGATTGTATTTATATTGGTCATCATCTGTTGATTACAGTTCAATAAAATGTTTGTGAGGTAACAAATAGTACCATATTTTTCTACCCATTCGTACTCAGCAGCACCAATATGGCGCTGGAACCATCCATTGCTTAACCCAATCCAAAATGGCCACACAAGATAAAATGAGTTAAAATTCAAAAGTGGTATCCAGTTGTTACCTGCTACATACAAAATAATCTCTGTGTAGATATTTTTATATAATTTTAATATCTCCACTTTCACCATCAGAGGCTGCCTATTTTAACAAACTTCAGCTATCATTCAGCTGTAAAGTTACACCGTGTCTCTTACGCTTTTAAGAATGTGTTCTTGAGTTGTGTGTGTAGAGAACTGTGAAGTTAAGCAGAGCAGCTCTTGTACACAAAGGACTAGAGAAGGCAGTCTTAAACTGTAAGTTATGTACAGTGGTTCTGAGCCAGAAATCCCCTGAACAAATATCGTTTCTTCAAATGACAGACAGATGGTTATAACTGCATGAGACAGGGGTGTTTGTGTTTCTTTATTTCCACTGTATTGCAGCACTGACAGAGTGATGGCTGCAAGTGCGAATATGCAACAACATACAAAGAGTGATGGCTGCAAGTGTGAATACGCATCAAGATACATGGAGGGCTGGAGTCTGTCTGCCTCCATTTTCTTTCTCAGAGTTATCATGATTGTGTTGTAATAGAAGACAAATGTGGACAGGAAGTGCAAGTTCAGTATGCAGAGAAATAGAGTGAGAGAGATGGCAGTGACTAGTAGTATGTACCGAGAGTGAAAGAGAGGCCACAAGTAGTACTGTGCAGCGAGAGAGACGGCTATGAATGGTCTGTCTGGGTGTGTAAATTTTTAAATGTCTGCACTAAAGTTCCATTGGACTCAACGTTTCTGGAATTTTTGAGTGATAATTTGTGTATTTTACTGTGGATACATTAGATAATGTTGAACCAGGATGACCCTGCATTGAGCAGACGCAGTGCATGGTTGGTCATATGATGAGTTTTAGCAAATCATGTTTAAACATTCTTCATACTCATTTTGTAATAAGATCCAGTGTATGTAGCTAATGCAGAATTCCAATGCTTAGGTTGTATTCTGTGTGTGACAGCCTGGTCATACAACTCCAGGTCTTTAGAAGATACAACTGGGGTTCCCTACAAGTGCATACTAGAACTCCTACTGTTCTGTATTTTTATGGCTGACCTGGCCTAAAGTCAGGAATCCAAAATAAGGTAATTACATTTGCATATGACACAAAGTTAATGAGGGTGGTAGATTCCAAGGAAGAGGATGACAGTTTCAAAGGGATGGAAATATCCTGAGAAGTAGGCCAACAGGTGTCAAATGCAGTTTGGTTTGTATTAGTGAAAGGCTGTTCACTTAGATCCCAGAAATATAGGTTATAGGGATCCTGACATAGGAAGAAATGGCTCAAATATATCCTGTTCTCCCTCAGGGATATCTCTTCCCTCAGGCCACACCTTTGGAACTATACCTGCATCTCTCTGCAGCATTGGACACTGTGGATTATGGCGTTTTGCTAGAGCACTTGCAGTGATCTGTGGACTGTCTGATACAGTTGTCAGATGGTTCCTTCATTCTTCACTGGTAGATCTCAGAGAGTTACATGGGAATTTATTCCTCTGATGCATTCCCTCTACCACTTGGGGTACCCCAGTGCTCTGTGCTTTTGCCTGTAATTCACAGTGTGCATGCTGCTGTTAGAGACATTGTAAGGCAGTATGGTTTGAGTTTTCACTGCTGTGCAGATGACACTCAACTATACATGTCCTTTGTGCCTAACCAGGATGATGCGGTCTCAGTGTTTAACAACTGCCTCACCGTGATACAGGGCTGGATGAGTGCCAGCTGGCTGAGGCTGAATCCTGACAAGACTGAGGTTTTGGTGGTGGACCCAGGTCGCGGGTAGAGGGGTCCTTGGCAGAGCAGGTCTCTGGGCTCATGCTCAGGGATTGCCATCTGATGTCCTCTGAACAGGTGCAGAGTCTGGGTATTGTGCAGCGGGGTTAACCCTGAAGTCTCTCAGGTATCATTAGTCATCAAGACCTAATTCCATGCGATCGAGGAATGTGCTAGTGGAGCCCCTGGTTCCGCCTGGTGATCTTCTGACTCTGGCCCAGCCTTTGTGACCTTCCGCCTTGATTACTGCAACGCCCTGTACCTAGGACCTCTGGGGTTGCTATCCACACTTGCAGCTGGTGCAGAATGCTGCAGCCAGGCTGTTGACTGGGCTTTCTAGATCTAGCCATGTCACACCTGTACAATCTGCACTGGCTGCCAGTTCAGTGGTGGATCACCTTCAAGGTTGGCTTGCTAACCTACAAGGCCCTACATGGAAAGGGACTCAGTTATCTGCAAGAGCTCCTCTGTCTCTACCATCCCCTCCAGCCACTCTGCTCTGCCGAGGAGGGATTGCTAGAGATTCCAAGGGTTCGCTTTGAAGACTCAGGAGCCTGCATTCGCTTTTGCAGCTTCTGCCCTGTGAAATTCTCTACATCCTCAGATAAGGGGTGCTTGACTATGGAGAGCTTTAAATCTGCTCTCAAAACTTATTTATTTTCTGTTGCCTACTTAATTATTAAGTCATGGATTCTGATGTTTTAATTGGTTTTAAAATGTTATTGTTTTAGTTGTTGTAAAAGCGCTTTGATAGTCTTTGAATTGCACTTTATATAAATAAAGTTATTATTAATATTATTATTATCAAAGCTAGAAGCACACGGAAACTTGTGCTAGCTGGCCTCCTCGACGATGTCATGCTCCAGTATCTACATAAACATGGGACGTCCCTATCTCTTCTCAGTTCTTTTCCTGCCATTGACTGTACTCATCAGACCTGTTGTGTAAAAGGAATATACCTTGCCGTTGTTGTGTATAATATAGTAATCACGAATAATTTAGTAATATTGTGGACTACTGCATGCTGCTGAAAGCACATTGTTCCAGGATTGTGAGTGCGTGAAGAAATACACAGTGACGACACCCACAACGCTGTGGCTCATATACATCCTGTCTTGTGTCAGCAAGTGCCAGTCAGAGTGCTGTGGGTGGCCCAATCTCTGCCTATTTCCCATGGGCCAGACAAGTCTCATCTTAGGCTATGCCATCATAACTGGGTTTGAAAGCTAGAGATGCAGAACATTTGAAAATAACAGTGGTGCTCAGATATATGATGCCACTGTACACACCATGCCCACTTGGGGCCCCTTCCCACTGCCCTCAGTTGGAAAGTTCTGGAACAGCCAGAAAAGTAAGCCTGGCACAGATTACAGGGGAATGGCCAGTGTGCATCCAGTAGACATGAGATGAAGGCTTTCACACAATCTTCTGTCTGCCAGCACTTATCGCTATTGAGTCACCTTGGTCTTTTTATTATGCTAGTAATGTCAGGCAGGTTGCTGTATTGTGTTCAGTTCTGCTGAGTATATCAAACAATAGTCTTCAGAATATGAATTTGGATTGTAGGCAAATGAGGGTTACTGAACTGGTTATCATACATGTCTTTGATGTGGGAAGATATTTGGCATGCAGTCTTGTTTCTGTACATGATATAGTATGTTTTCTGTACATCATAAACATTTCATTGTGTGACAGTTGTGTACTCAGTCTATACATTTCCTTCCTACTAAGCTAGAGCTGATTGAGTATGTAAGACTTTGGAGATTTTGAAAACTAGCACAAAGAAAATTGAAAAAGGCAGTGAGTATAACTTTTAGAAAACTTTTCTTGCAATAGACATATGTTGTCACGTCAGCTGAGTCTCAGCAATAAAGTGCTTATGCTTGGCATGACAACGTATTGGCCAGGTATTTTATCACACTGCTGTATCCGTGAACAATTTAATGGAAAAGAGGCAGGTGGAATCAAATTTGATTTCTGGTGTGAAATAAGCTCGCCTTGTCACAGGGGTTACAATGATTTGGAACTGTCAAGTCACTTTTGACAGGTAGCAGATGGACAGCTTTTAGTAGCAGAGCTAATACTCACTGCACCCAAGGGCCTGCATTAGGGTTTCAGGCAGCTAGCAGGGTTAGCTGGCTTGGGAATCAAATAATGCTCAGTGTTAAGATGTTTTATTACTGTTCCTCAACTCGAGTTAGAAAAATTAGGAAATACTGAACCTTCAGTGAGGTCTTCACAGCTGCATGAACCTCACTGCCATCATATTGTAACCATTTTTTTAACCTGATCATTCTACTACACGACCATCTCATGCACATACATTGCTAGTACTGGGATTATATTTAACTGTTGTATTTCTTCAATTTAGCATTATATGTGTAAAACAACAAGCAGTCTGTATGATCAGTACTGGGACCATAGCTGGGTTCAGAACACAATGGCACACCTTTAAGGGGTTACACTAGGAGTAATATATTGTAGGGCTTCAGGACAGCCTTGGTGAACTTAAAATCTTTAATCTTATATGGTTCCATGTGTCCACATCGCTGGTAATTCTGCTTCATGTCATGTCTCCCTTTGTTCTGTAATTTTTGTGATGACTTTAGTGCTTTGAAAAATATGAGATAAAGATATTAGAGGAAACCAAGCCAGAGATCATATTTACTCCTTGTAGTGCTAAACTGCTACTCTTCCTAAACAAAATGCTCATGTTTATATTTATTTTAAATGCCCACTTTTTTGTCTTTCAGACCCTAGCTGCTTCCCATCCAGCTCCTTAACTCGGACCCCAGCCTAGCCTTCATAGAACCCCAGCCAACAACTTACCATTATTTCCAGGCCAGACTCTTCTGTCCTCCCATGTCCTCTGCCTGGAGTGGCTATACCATACCCGGACATTCTCCTGGCACATAGCACAAGCTGCCAGCCTCCTTGAAAACCTGGTATTATTCCATGAGTTGATGGCTAGGAACTAGAGATGGTTGAAATCCACAACTTTTGTTCCATAAAATATTTAGTGAAAATGCAAAATTCTGTCAGCGAATGTGCAATTTTGTCCAGGAATAGCAGTATTTTGCCACTCGCAGGCAAAATTCTGCCATTTACTGGTGAAATTCCACATTCACACCCACAAAATATTTTATGGAATGCAAAGTTCATGAAATTCACGATTTTGCCGGCAAAATTAAATTTAGCTGCATCTCTACCAGGAACATTCTTGAACCATGGGTGCTTGCACATGCCACTGGACTAGATAAATGACACATTAAGGTTTATCCCATTTTTCTTTTGGATGATATCAACCACTTTCTCTATACCTGTCCAGCTCTAAGAGCTGATGGTCCAGTCTGAGAATGAAACAAGTTCACCCTAACCGTAGGAGTTTGTGTACAGTTATGCAAAGTCAAAGGGAGGTGTAAAACTGTATAATGAAGACGGTCTAGGAATTCAATAGTGGACCAAAATCAAGAGAATAAGCATCTTCATTCTATCTTATTACTATGAGTTCAGTTATGAGAAATGTAAATGGTACACAGGTTTTCCACTCACATGCCCACATTAGGAACCAGATTGCATACATTTACTTCTAGTTTCAGAACAAAACACATCCTCTGTGAAGTGTTTATTATTCTTCTTTAGCTACAGTGCGAGCTTCAAAAACAGAAAGCATAAGCATAGCTATCCAAACTCACAGTTTATTCTGGCATAAACAAACATGCGCAGCACAGATAGGCCCAGCACTTCATGTCTAAGCCTGACCCTTTGTCAGGGGCATGGCTACAGGGCCATGAAATCACTATTTAAAGGGAAAGTCCCTCAACCTAGTCACTGTACCTGTTGTAGTTGGTGGCGTGAACAGTGATCCCTCTTTGCATTCCCCTGATTTCCTCTTAATTTCAAAATAAATGAGGTTTGCTTCACTCTGCTCTGCCCTGGTGTGAACACATGTTTTACTTCATTGCAAAGTCTGTGACCCCACTCATGCAAGGCACAATGGGAGTTGATTACAGGTAGCCTACCTAACCAGCAAAAGTTATAATCTCAGTCACTTGTTACTTGTCTTGTGAAGTCCTTGTATTCTCTAAAAACATTTTTTCTAACTCAGTTACGCTTTAAACTACAGATAACTGCAGGGCACTTACTATACCTTGAAATGTTTTATGCCAGCATAAGACATTAAGAAGGTAGAAACTGTGGAAGACCGCAACAGCACTGGCTAATACAGTATAACTACTGCAGGCTTTAGCATTAAACATCATAAAATTCCAGAATGGGCCCAGTGGCGTGGAGGGCTGAGGCATCATGCCTACCTCCTGCCATGCTGGTGGCCAGGGTCAGCCGGGAGGGAGAGGATCGAGCATCCAGGGGACAGCTTCCTCCTCTCCCAGGGAGGGTGGGAAACATGGATCGGCATTTGCCTGACACCCAGCAGAGGCTAGGTGTTGGCATGCTGAGTCCCATATGTTGGGGTGCAGAGGAGGAGCATCCGAGCGTGCAGCATGCAGGCGTGTACGCTGCGTGCCACTGTCAGCATTGCATGCTCCCCTTAGCAAAAGAAAACAGAAAAGGTCCCAACCGAGTGGCATGAACCATCCCCACAGACGCTGTCCCGAGATGGCACTTCCTTGGTGCTTGATCCATTCTCAGTGGGTTGAGTCACTCCCCACCACCCTGCTATGAAGGGTAAGTCGTGAAGGCATAAAGGGCGGGGTCTGATCCTTGAGGACAGTGCTGAGGGACGGAAGAAGTAGAAGGAGGAGAGGACGTCCGGAACCATGGGGGGAATACAAGTAAAAAAATAAAATAAAATTCCAGAATGCCTTACGTGAGTTGGGTCATGACCTTTATAATGGAGTCATGCAGTTTTCACCAGACTTATGTAACTTCATTTACATTAAAATCCTGATGAAATTAGGAAGGTACAGTAGAGGCAATCACTGTTCATGCCTACAAACTGTACAGATAAACAGAATAAAAGACTGAGGACCTTCCTTTAAATACAACAGGTAATATATATTCATTAGATGCATATTCATTAGTTACTACGGTTACTATAACAGCAATCCTGTAGTCACAGAATTAAACACAGTTTCTGAAATAAATCACAGAGTGAAAGAAAACCCTTTCCAGTGTCCAGGTGAAAAAATAATAGCGGTCATAGTAACTGTTGAATATGCATCTTATAAATATGTAATGAATACGTGACACCTGTTGTATTTAAATGGTAATTCCAGGGTCAGTAGCCACGCCCCCTGACAAAGGGCTCACATTTAGGACCCAAAGAGCTGGGGCTGTCTATGCTGCGTTTGTCTGTTTATGCTGGAATAAACTGTGTTCATTGGCATGTTGATGCGTTTTTTTTTTTTCTTTTGATTGCTGAGTCTGAGGCTACAGAATTGCATGGTGGCCTGCGAATACTGTTCCAGTATTAAACCAGCACAAACCCAAATTGCCTTTGCACATTTTAACCAAGATCTTTTGACAGTAAAAGACGCTTACATTACCTGGACAGTAGTGTTGCGGTCTGCTTGGCTCCAGTGCCACTCCTCCTGCTGTGCTCCATCATGTGTTTGCACTGCTGCTCATCTGCATCAGTGAAGATTCAGGAAGTGTTGCACTCAGCATTTCCAGTGCTGCTGCCTGCTTTTCCAGTGGGGGGCACACAGCCTATGATTTTACAAGTACAGTAGATCAAGATCAGAGTTTGTACAGTACTATCAGTTGGCTGTCGTCCAATGAATGTGTGTACAAATTACTATTAAAATTACCCCTTCCCCACAAAGCATTGCAAATTGTTTTTTATAAAAAATAGTACTGGAGTTGGCACAGTGGTGTAGCGGTAGTGCTACCACCACCACGTGGTGACCTGAGATCGGGAATAATCTCTGGTTGATGTGGCTGGCGAGGAGGAGAGAATTGAGCATCTGATGGACTACCTCCTCCCACGGAGAGGGAGGGTTGTGGG
This sequence comes from Neoceratodus forsteri, assembly GCA_016271365.2. NCBI lineage: Eukaryota > Metazoa > Chordata > Ceratodontiformes > Ceratodontidae > Neoceratodus > Neoceratodus forsteri. The sequence goes on along the minus strand of CM057450.1, from coordinate 1,184,307,371 downwards.
CTCATCTGTCACGACTGCCACCAGGTAGTCATGGGAGCAGCAAAGGTAGTGAGGAGCGGTCAGACTCTGTGGTGCGTGCATGCATCCCATCTGAAAGGGAGGGACTTAGAAAATGGAAAAGGGTTGGGGGGGCTTAATAAGGCCAGGCTTGTCCTCCAGCCCACACGTCCACCTTGCCACCAAGCTCTGGATTTGTGTATGGGGTTGTCCTCCTCCATGCTCTGCTGGGAGGGGTGGGGGGCAGCTATGGGGACTCCCAGTGGTGTTGGGGGATGTGTGCCATTCAGGGCTGGAGGGTGGGGACATGGCTGGTAGCCGCCCACCTGTAACTTATGGAGAGAAACACAGTTATGGCAAAATTCTGTTTGTACTAAAATGATTAGACGCACTAAACTTTGTAGTTTCAGCTGCCAGGCCATACATTATTTTGAGAGCATGTTTATTGATAAAGACTGTAAACCTCCATTTGACACATATGGACACAACGCTGTACATCTGTTCAGAGGCAGCACAGCGATGGAGACAGTGCAGGGGATGTACAGTATCTCATAACTCACAGGATCGCCTTTGAAACAAGTCAGCTGGATGATGCTTAATATTCATGTGAGTGAGAGGAGGCAGACCGATTGCAAAGTATGACGTAAGCGCCTCTTTTTTTTTTTTTTTTACACTGTACAGTTTATTCTTTTCTTGACTTGGCGGATGCCATGGGGTGTACTGAAGCAGGCAGAGCTGTGTGTTTATCTGCCAGCAAAAACACTGCACCAGCGCAGCTCCCCACAGAAACACCATTTGCTCTGTGCTGTATGGAGTGGTGTGTTTACACTAGCACATCTGCACTAGTGCAGCTCATCTACACCACTCACAACAGTGCAGATCAGGTTGTGTAAATGGGCCTAAAGAGTCGCAGTATCACCTCCTGTAGCTGCCATCTGTGTGTTATTTAAAGCGATATGAAAAAGCACCCAAAATTCAGTTGGCCAGGTGTATGGTACTGCTTGAACTATTGACTTTTTTTTCAGATTTAGTTAAATGGTTAAAGCATGAACCGTGTTTAGTGGAATGTTTCTGGTGGGTGGGGGTGGTCTCTGAATTTTAAATGTGTTTTTGACTTGCTATACTTATAAAAAAAGATTATGCAGATTCTGTTTGGTGGAGTATTATCTCCACGCCAGCTATTTCAAGGTGGAGTCAGACACTTAACCTCCCCCCCAACACCTTTTATTTCACCTGAGCAACAGCAACAAAGATTAAAGGGTTAAAACAACAATACATGAGCTGGACAACATGTTAAGTAGAGGGGAGTCAATGCGGCCTTTCATTTCCAGTGTTCCTTAGCTTCCTGTTTGAGCATAGTTTTCCTGCTCCTTTCTGTCATTCTCAACATCAGTTCTTCAAAACCGCAGTGCAAGGAGGTGACAGTCCTTCATGTCATGCATTCTTCCCTCATATTTCACCTGATGTCTGGGACTGTTTCTAGTCGCCATGGCTTATCTGAACTCTCCTGTCAACTTACCTAATATAACCGCTTACTTTCCAGCTGGATCTGACCATTGAAGTAGAACGGAGTACAAACATTTTAAGCACAGATGAAAATGATTTGTGCAGCACAAAAATTCATGTGCTGTTACACTTTATTATGATTGTAGCAAAACTGTAAGCCTGCAGAATCAGTCCACATTAGTTTCTTTTTTGTTCAAATATTTATTAACATTATCATATTTGCATATCAAAATTCACTGAGGTCAAAACAGACATTTTTTTATTTATTATTCTTTGGTATCTGGGTGAAGCCTACTAGGCCCAAGGCCTGTTTTCAGGGTGACTGGAAGCACTGGGAGATTAAGTGACTTGCTTAGAGTCACACAGCATACAAATGGGAGCCATGGGAATCAAACCCTGGCTGCTGGATGTACACAGATCTTTACGCTAACCTCTAGGGCTGTACTGCCTGCTGCAATATATGTATGCGTGTATATGTAGATAATAAATTATGACAAACGTGATATACAAGGAACTAGTACCATTGAAGGGTCAAACAAACATTAGTCATGAGCCTGAGGGTGAGTGACCTTTGAGCTTGTTCGACCCCAAGATGATGATATTTCACAAGTATGACAGACTTTGCCATGTTTTATTTTGTATAATGCATTTGGCTGGACATATTTTGCTGTCTCCGATGTTTTACCATAGTTGTTGGGGAGGGCGACTGTTACGTGTGTTATTAAGGGGCTTGTTACTTGTGTTAAGGAACTTCTTACATGTGTTTTTGGGGTTGTAATGTGTTATTAAAGTGTTTATAACACATTAATGTAGTGTAAATATAGTGCTTGTTAGGTATTAATATGTTAAGGTTTTAACACTGATCATATGTTATTATGGTGTTAATAGCACATTAATACAGTTTATTTATCTAACTGATATGATATACTAATTGGCTACCATCTTATGTGGGGAAATATAAGGTAGCTTTTTTCTATGGGTATCAGGGTCCAACTATGCAAAACATATATCTGTATCTGGCTATATAGGGCAGGACAATTAGTCATGACTAGCAAAGCCACGAGTGAATTATATAAGTGCTGCCGCTTCACAAGTGATTATAGGTGGTATATTCTGAACCAGGCCATTGTATGTCCAATTTATTCTTTTTTTTAATTGTAAACTTTAAATTAGGTCTTATTATAAAGATGTAACTGTTTCTGTTTCATTTTAGTATTCTGCTGTGAGTACAGTAACGATGATGTGATGTCATCAGGCATTGTTCAAGACCTCGCTCCCATCTGTTAAGGGTCCCTTTCTGGACCTGTTTAAAGTGAAGATAAATGACTAAAATGGAGATAAATGGTTTATCTTCATGTAGAATGCTTCTGTGGATAAATTAATCATTTATCTTTAAGGCTTGACTCTCACGTACTTTGGATAATTCGGTATATGCAATATACTGACTCAAAATGTGCAGTTTATCTTCATGTGTGAGGGAACAGGACCCTAGTCATGAGTGGCAAAGCCACAAATGAGTTATAAAGTCCTGCCCCCGACAAGTGATAATAACCTGCATATTTGTAAGTCGGAGATGGGTACATGCTGGCTGTGGTCCTAGGGTCCAGTACTCCCATGGGTGGCTAACCCTCAAGCTGCAAACACAAACATGAGTGCATGCAAAACTGATTAGTGGAAACGTAAAAATGACCATCCAAAGCAGTCCTAAGGTGCAGGGAAAAGGTATTGGGCTTATAACTCCAAAGAGATCAGCAACACTTACAGTGCAAATAGTATCCAAGTCACCAGTTACTTCCGCACAGAACCAGGTGCCCTAGTCATTTGCTCACCAAGAGTGTTGTCATGGGTGGTACCTAGACAGAACAGACACTCTTAAGTATCCCCAGAAATCACATCACTAAAGGATCATTTTGCTTGATGTAGTTTACATCCTCAGTCTGTCCTTTTACAATTCAGTGACTAATCAAGGGCCCCACTACTAGTTCCCTGACACCTGCTATTCTTTTTGTATGAACTAAACCATTGCATATTTGGTTTATACTTCTTCAAGTGGGGTGGTGTTTTTGTTTTTTTTTACATGGTATTTAAATTATTAATCAAATTCAGTTGTTGAATAGCACAAAACAGGGCCTATTTTTGTGACTCAATACCTGTTTTCATGACTTGCAAACCCACTTTTCGTGAGATAAGACTACCACTTTGTGGCACTTGGTCTCAAAATGAGAACAAATATAGACTGCTTTACAGAGCCTACTGGTCTGGTGCCATGCATGTGATGGTTCATCTGCTTCATGTGTGGCCCACAAGGCCCTCTCAAAGTCTGGCGCAGACTGCCTGGTGATGGGACTGCAGCTCGCGGAGTGGACCACAGGCCCACTAACAAAGCGGAAGTTACAAGTCTGGGAACTGCTTGTCACTAACCAACTGCTTTGTGAGCAGCCTGCAGGCCACTGAGAAGCAGGCTACAGTTCTGGCACATCTCTGCATTGTTCATCATGAATTGTAAGAAAAGCTAAAGGTGTCAGTTGTGATATGTTTTTCATAAAGCAAGGAAGTACTTTTGTGTTAATACATCCATTAGTGTTTATTCACAAAGTAGGGAAATGAAACAAAGTCAGAAAAACATTGGCGAATTGGTGGTGTGGTGTTTCTTGGGGTTTGAACAATCATGTGACACAGTGTTGGCATTACCCTAATATTGGCACCCTCTATGCAGGCATTACCGTGTCACGATGTTACTTGTATGTCGAGACAGTGCTGTTACAAGGGTAATGACACCACTGTGTCACATGATCAGTCATACCCTAAGGAACCCACTCCACCAATTCCGGGTTCCAGGGACTTCTTCATTTCCTTCTGTGTCTGTTTGTGCTTCAACTCGAATAACTGCATTTACCATAGCTTTTGCAATATATTGAAATGAATTGTTGATTTATTTTAATTTATTGTCTAGTAATCCTGATAATGCTCCTGTGTATGGTACAGTATTACAGTTTCATCTGGGTCTCAATTTTAAATTGTCACTTTTAACAGTGGTTTATTTTTAATTATGTTCTTGCCACTGTTTGCTGTATAGTTTGTTATCTGATGTTATTACTGTAGTTTTTTTCCGTAACGCCCCAGAGCATATCTGAAAATAGACATCTGTATGCCTAGCATATTTACCTGCTACTCAAAACAAATAAATGCAGGTTAGGGCTGGGCAGTAATGTTGATAAGCTCAGTTCTGTTATGAAACTATTAATTAATTCCAAAATGAATTCTAGAAAATATTCTGTGTTTAACAGAGATTAAATCTTGAGCGTAGATGGCTGTAAGCCTCTGAGGCCCAGAGGGATTGGTACTGTCCCTCAGGGGTCAAAGTTCAGGAATTTCTATTATTCCTCTGTTAATGTTGCCTCAAGTATATGGTTAAATGTGTACATACTGTCCCAGATTGGCAATCTAATGTTGATTAGGCGTTAATAGCAGGCTGTGTTTATGCTGGTATATATCCGTGCAGGTATGGCAATAAAGTGCATTATGCTGCATAAAGAGCAGTATAGAATTAACAAGGCTCACGTTTAGTAAGAAACTTTTAAAACTGCAGTAGTGCAAACATTTTTGTACAAATTCATGGCTTGGGGCTCCATTTTATGTGGTATATATTTCAGGTTAATAACCAGGGCTTACTGTGGGTCAGTATGTCATATCCCAGTGGTGTCTAGTGAGATGGAGGGTTATCTTATATGTCAACCAGATAACCCTGTGAAGAGGTTTGAGCAGGCAAGATAATGGGACTGAATTTTGAAATAAGATGGAAATATTACAGAGCATTGTTACTTATGGCTACAGTAATGCTTCTGGTGAATGCGGTCACCTCTTGACATCATTAGGCACTTATTTTCAGCAAAAGATCGCTGCTAATATGATGCATTTTAAAAAAGGAGAAAAGGTTAAAATCTAATGCGTAAATACTAAATGATAATTTAGAAAAAGGAACAGTCAGTAGAATAAACATGTGCCCTGAAATGTATTCAGGTTTTACGTTTGTTACCTGATGATTAATATGTTGTTGTTCTTTAGGGACTTATAACCTTCCAGTGCTCTTGTAGGCACACTCTGAAAGCAGTATTTTATCTTTTAAGATGATCTTAAAAGATAAGCAAAGCATCTTCAAATGATTATCCATTATTAGTTACCATGGGAGAGTTAATGGGCATACTGTGATTAAGAGGTCCTAGATATTACCTCTGTCTTTTGAACACCCTTCAGATTAGTTATCATTGAAATTCGGGACTTTCTACTCCGCTGAAAATTGCTGGCATAGCATAGCAAAACACTATGTAAATTAGGGGATATGCTGACCATTTCCTGAAATGCATAGCAATAGACTGTGGTGCATTTGTTAATAAAGGTGTCCATAGCAGAGGAGATTAAATCATTAAAATGCATTTTGAATTCTTTGTTGTTGTTGTTTCTAAAGAATTTTGCTAATGATTGGCTAGTTATTTGGTTTTTCCTACTTATTTGCCACATTATGGTAATGACTGCAGTTTTAAACCAATGATAAGGCAGCCAGTTTATATTGGGTGTCAAAAGATAAGGTTATGGTAATACTGTTGAAATCAGTATTGTGAAACTCCTGTGTTGCTTTGCAGCTAAAAACAAGTGTAAACTATGCATTGAATTCTAGAGCTGATAAAGAAAGAAACTGAAGATTAAATGCCTCACTTTATAACTGAGGTTTATTTCTAAAATTAAGAGGAATTAAAGGAAGGGTCCACTGCAATGGGCCCCACCTAAGTCTGAGTCAGCCAGATTAGCATTTTTACAAAGTTTACATTTTTTCTTAGTGAGTTTAGTAATTAAGATTTTATCTGGCTGATCCTGGTATCCCATCCCACCAGCATTTTGAAGCAAAGTGTTCTGAGGAGCAAGATCGACACCTTTCCCCGTGGCTGTCCCGAGAATGGTGTATGACCCGTGAGCTGCAGGAGCATGCATTGAGATCCTGTATAGTCAGCAAAATGAATAGCTCGGGTTTGCATCTTACAGGTCTCAGTGCTGTTTCGATACCAGGTATAGACTAACAGTCCACTGCTCGCCTTTACCTGGTATCAGTATAGCACTAAGACATGTAAATTGCAAACTGAAGCTGTTAATAACTCTGACTATGCAGGGACTTCTGTGCATGATCCATGATCCATGATCCATGATCCTGCGACTGCTCCCAGCTAATACATACAGTAGTTCCTGCGGACAGCCACGGAGATTGTGGGTGTGCGTTAATAGTGCTTTGTTTTAAAATGCTGGTGGAGGAACAGCTAGATCAACCAGATAAAATCTTAATTACTAAGCTCACTTTAGGTAAAAAATTAAAACTGTTTGTTAAAATGCTAATCAGGCCATGTCTCACACTGAGGTGGGGCCCGATTACAGTTGGACGCTCCCTTTAAGAACTACCCTAAGGCAAACACAGACACAGAAGTGGCAAATAGATATAAATAGGATGTCCTAAAGGCTGTTCTAAGTAGGTGGGAGATCATTTCCTGTGCTACATATAAAAAGAAGCAAAGGGAATCCGTATCCACCTTGCATAAACTGAAAGAGAGAGTCTTACTTTTAGAGATTGAACACAAAGCAAAAGAAGGTTAAAGGACCTTGGGGAAAATTAAAACAGGCAAGGGCAGAGTACACTACCACCCTAACACAAGAGGTAGAATGTAAGCTGCGCTACCTGGGCAGAAATGCTATGAACACAAGGACCATGCAGGACGACTATCAGCCATCCATCCGCTTACATCAAACAAGCAGCTTCCAGATTGGTGAGAGGAGTAAAAATCTTGGGAGCTCAGAACAGGATATGCCACACCCACCACTCATAGCACAGGCCTTTCAGTAATATTGCCGACAATTACACTCAAATGAACCAGGGTTGTCTCAGCAGAGACCATTCAGTGTTTTTATGTTTTTAACGAAGATAGACCTGGCAACATCAGAAGACGTAACCCAATTGAGGCCCCAATTTACTGAGTAAACATCTCAGCAGAAATTAAAGAAATTGATATAGGTAAAGCTCCATACCCCAATGGGTATATTGGATAATTTACAAATAAATTAGGGAAATCAATGCCACTCCTCCTCCCCACATTCAGTAGCACATTGGAACAACAGGATATGCCAGATAGTTGGAATGTGGCTCATATCTCAGTAATACACAAGGAGAGGAAGGAACCAGTACACTGTGTGAGTTTCAGACCTGTAGCCCTACTAAATCAGGATGTAAAATTATTTATGAAAATATTAGCCACATGGCCACAAAGAATTATTACTAAGTTGGTCCATGAGGACCAAACTAGTTCTATCCCCATAGAAATATTGGGGACAATGTCAGTAGATTACTCAATATCATCACAACCACCAAGGGCACGGGACAGCAGATGGAGGTGGTGCTGGATGCTAAGATGGCTTTTGACAGGCTCAGTTGGCCTTTCTGTAGGCCACACTCCAGAAGATGGAGTTTGGACCATAATTCTGTTAGTGGCAGAGAGATATATAGGTTAACATCGGTGGCAGTAGCAGTAAATGGGACACGTCTGACGGGTTCAGTATTCATAGGGAATGAGGTAGGGTTGCTTGATTTCCTCTTCTTTGCATTAAGTACAGAGCCATTAGTAGAAGCTAATTTCAATGAAACAGCAAGTGGAGGGTGTGACGGTGGGAGGCAGAACTCCGCATTTCCCTATGTCCGACGATGCATAAGAAACTTGCCCACATTTGGACACGCTGCTCAAAGACTATGGAGAGCTGTGAGATTCCATATTAACACAACAAACTGCAGGGTTATTTGGTTAAATGGCCATCTCACCCCAGAATTCAAACAGGTGATACCATTCAACTCCTTTGATCCCATAGCAGCCATATGGTGTCGGAACCATCCATTGCTGAGCCCGACCCAAAATGGCCACCGAGAGAATGAGTTATGCCAAAGAGGACCAACAGGGTACTTAGGGGTTCATATTAGAACTAACCCTACATTGTTATTTTCAGGACACCATCGCTCCCTGCTCCGGAAAATAAAACAGGATATTGCCCACTGGGACCACCTGCCCTCTCCTTGGGGCTCGATTGATTCAATTAAAATGAATATTTTGCCACACTTCTTATTTGTATTTCTGATGCTGTCCATTCACATAAAACAGAGTTTCTTAGGCGGCCAGTGGCACTAAGTGTTGTGCTGGACACCACACACCTGTACCATGCCAGCTGACCCGAGTGGGAAGCTTGAGCCTGGGTTATAGTGGGTCAGCTGGAAGGGGAGGGCAGGAGCTGGATTGAGCCACCACAAGACGACTTTCTCTCTCCGGTGGGAGGGGGGCACACGGAACCATGACTGCCAGCTCCGAAGGAGAAGAAGACGCAATATGGGAAAAAACAAAACAGAGTTTCTTCTAAGAGGTATGACTGTTGTCAGAATTCTTAGGGGAGGACAGAGACCAAGGCACAGAGGGCAGGTGGTCACAGCAAGCAGGAAAAGAGGAGGGATGGGAGTGCCAGATTTATACATTTACTACAGAACTGCATGGATCTCTGCATTGGTGTCATTCTGGCCAACCATGGGAAGGATTCTTGGTGGAGACAAATAGAATAAAGACACTCCATTTTAGGCCCCTCAAGGCACTCACCACCTTAGGTCTGTCACACACACTGAAATTAAAGAACTGAAGAACCCTGGACAAGGGTCGTGATAAACGATGGAGGAATACTTGCATCAGCTGAGTACCAATAGTTCACATGCAGCCTCTATTCCAGTTATGGCCTGGCCAAGTACCGCTGTTGGATCTGACTGCCTTGAACCTAAACTCTTAAAGCTTGCGGCACCATTCATTGTGGGTCCGCTGTCCAGGATACTCAATTTGTCCCTGAGTGAAGGCATGGTGCCCAATATCTGGAAACTGGCCAGAGTCATGCGGTGTTTAAAAAAGCGATAAAAAGATATAGCCAATTATAAACCAATAGCTATACTGTCAGTATTAAATAAAGTCCTGGAGAAGCTCGTCTCAGCACAGATCTCTGAACACCTTACTAAGTATGAGCTCCTCCACAGTAACCAACATGGCTTCAGAAAAGGCCATAGTACTCAAACTGCTCTACTACTGCTGACAAATGATGTTCTTCAAGCCATGGATCAGGGTTATCAAACGGTGCAGTATTTATCGATCTGACGAAAGCTTTTGATCTTGTTAACCACCTCTTCTGCTTGCTAATCTCCAAACCCTGGGTTTCTCGACTGAGTTGTAACCTGTTTCCATAGCTATCTATCAAACAGAACTCAAGCCGTAAATTTCAACTCGCCATCTCCGAAACAGCAGTCATTAATGTTGTAGTAATGCAGGGATCTATCCTCGGACTCCTCCTCTTCTCGATTTTTATTAATAATATAGCACAAAATATATCCTCCTGTTTATCATTGCTATCGCTGATGACCTTGTTCTTTACACTAGCTCTGAAAATGTCCCTTCTATTAATCATAAGCTCTCTATGGACCTACTAAATATTCAGTCCTGGATCACCAAAAACAAGCTCGTTCTCAACGCTGGAAAGACCCAGGCTATGCTCTTTGGATCCTCTATCAAACTAAAGCAGTGCCGTGAATTTTCCGGTTCTCCTGGGCTAATGGTTCCCCACTGGAGATGGTAACCTCCTTTAAATATATGGGAGTCTTGCTGATGAATCCCTCACTTATGACACCCATATAACCTCCACATGTAAGGCTGTCAATGCCAAACTGGGCTTAGCCTACAAAACAAGTCATATTCTTACCCCTTCTGCTAGGACAGGCATTGCTAGAGAGAATCCTACTCCGTCACTCTCTTATGGATCCGTAATCTATATTAACACATCTAAGGGTACTCTTCATAGGAGGGACACAACTTATAACAGTATATGCAGATACGCCTCTGCATCCTCCAGACTTAGACATCACTGCCTACTGTATTCAGACCTAAACTGGCCCTCCCCATTGCACACTGGCTCCTCTCTCTTGGGAACCTTGTGGACAGTATACTGCGGTCCAGTATGCCTACCTACCTCGCCTCCTTGCTGTCCCTCAGCCCATCTCCTACGGTCTCGATCTTCTCACCTTTCCTTGCTTAGCATTCCCAGATGTAGAACTACCAAAGGAAATCAGGTTTCTCGAAATGTAGGTCCCTATTACTGGAATTCGCTGCCCCTATATGTATGCCTGGCCCCTAATCATGCTACTTTTAAGAGGCACGCTCCTTTTTACCCAAGACGTGCTCGTTGCACCTGCTTCAACCCACTGTAGATCTTGGCTCCTTTGCCTCAGCTGCCCACAGTTTCCTCCTTCTGTGGTGTGAGCTGGCACCCTGCTCCTTCAGCCTCCCCATAAACTCCTTCCTCCCCCTTCCCATCCCTTTCCTTCTCTCTCGCTAGGCTATATCTCAGCATTCCTCTCTCCTTGTCTCCTCCCAGTAGCTGTTTTGTTTTCAGTTTCAGCCGGATGTAATAATACCCTTGGCAGTTTTGTGCACTTTAAATGTTGATATTACTATTGCTGTTTACACATGGGCACTTATCTTCTATTTGTATAATTACACCTCTACGTGCCTTAGTACAAATATTGTCTTATACTTGTTTCACTTCTGATTGTGATGTATTGCATATTTCTTGACACTGTAGTCTATGTACCTGTATCTCTCTGTGTTGTTGACCTCCGGATCGTGCCTGAAAATAGTCACTTTTGTGTCTAGTGCACCTATCCGGTCATCAAATAAATAAATAAGTCTCCCCAGACAAGAATAGATTTGGCTAACAGAAGATGGCATTGAACAGACATTAAAAATGTAGGTCAGCTGTTTAGGGATGAGGCGATGAGATACTTTAATGCACAGGAGACAGAGTTTCACCTACCTAGAGAAGACTTCTTTAGGTGCCTCCAGCTAAGGTATAGGGATTACTAGGCTCCCCTGAAGACTCACATCTTGAAACCCATAGATCTCCTGCTGAGCACAACAGACCTAGCTACACAGGAACACCCATAAAGAGTTATCACTCAGATTGTGATAAGTTTAGAAAAGGTGTCAGACGAAGACCCATTAGAACTGATACATAGGTCATGGAGGGAGGAAATGGGAACTCCTCTAGAAGACTCAAATTGTAATATAATTTTTGAAGAAGTGTTTAGTACTATAGCCAGCAATCTGTAGATAGAGCTTAAATGGAAGACCATTTCACGCTTCCTGCAGACCCCAGTTATTACATGGCACTTCAACCCAGGGAATGTGGACAGTGTTGGAGATCGTGTGACCAAGAGGGTACTCAACTGCCATATTTTCTGGAATTGCCTCATCCCACTTGTATATTCAGGAGGTCTCAGCTACCATACAGAAAAATGTGCACATAGGCAGGCCACTGCAGGCCCACCATTTACTTTTGGGACTACCCACAGGGAGTGAAAACCCACAGTCCAGCTATTTGTATAGAATTTTACAGCAGCTTGCTAAAAGCTGTCGATGTAAGTCGCTAACGGTAACCCTCCTAGCCTGCAAGACTGAGTAAACCAGTGTAAGCTTGTAAGAGAAGTGGAAAAATCAGAACCTGAGACTACAGGCGAATTATACAATGCCAGATGGCTGCCCTTCCTCTCCTACCTGGAGGAAACTGAGGAGACTAGCTTCTGGACAACATTTTGGTTCCTAGGCACCTAGAAGACTAAATAAAGGTAGAAGTATTGAAACTGGCATGAAAGGATATGACGGTGCCCCCCACCCCACCCAAAGAATGTGGTCTGGGATGGTAGCAACAGCCTAAGCCATCATAGGAATAATTTCATTGATTTATTTAGTTTTTGTTGACGGGTAAGTGTACTAGACAAATCCTGCCTATTTTCAGGCACGACCCAGGGAGGAATACAGATGAATGCCAACTGACCTTGAACCAGATTAAGCTGTTGGTGGTATATTTTCAGTGAGTGATAATTCCTCCAAGTTTGGGGCACTGGGAAAGAAGTAGCAGGAACTAAATGGTTATCAAGTCATATTAATGAATCTTTTCACTATCTCTTTTCTTAACTCTAATGAATCTATGACCCTCAGAAATGGATTTTGAAGTTCTGTCTTCTGAACGCTGGTTATTTGAGTGGAAACAGTTATTTTTAGGTTGATGTAATACTGGAATGAAATATACCAAGGATTGACTAACATGTTACATTTGTAATTATCAACCATATTTTGATTGTAAAAGATGCTTTGCTCTGTGTATGAATTTTTTAATGAAATAAAATACAAGTTACAAAAAAGACAGCTGATCGAAGCATATTTTTCACACATGCAGTAGTAAAATACTTGATTGACGACCTCCACAAGGGAGATGTTATTTACCCTCCCTGACCCTTTAGTATTTTCTAGCTAAATTTTAATGTTTCTCTCCAAAGCATCCTGCGAACATTCAGATTGGTAGGAATCTCTGTTTTTATGATCTTTGTAGCAACTGTTCAGCATCAGAGAAAGCATAACTGAATTGGGCTGCAAATTGTCTGTATATGGGTAATATTATACAGCTCAAACACTCAAACCCCAGGACCTCTCCATTTTGCATGCCATTGATATATATGCTGTTGAGTTAATTCTTTCTGATAAAAGTGCATTCAGGAAGTATAGGAAACATAACTGCTTTTCCACTGCAGCTCGTTCTATGTTTGAACCTCAATGACACTGTTAAGGTTAACCTGAATTGTTTGGAAGTCCCTGTACAGTTTTGTTTAAATAACTTGCAAATTAATTGAAAAGGTCTGAATATTAAGCATATGCATGTTCTGGTCCTAGATCCTTTACCACACAAAGTGTGTTTCTGTGAGTGTTCTCTTTATAGTGGATAGCTTGAAGGTGAGTATCATCACATTTTGAGAATGGATTGCATGTCTTGGTTAGGCTGTTGCATATGTTATGTACAGGTAGTTATCAGGGTTTCATCTGCAGAATACATACCTTCTCTTTCCTCTACATGGTTGGTACAGTTGACCATATCAAGTGTCTTTTTTTTTTGTTGTACTTTGCTGTGATGCCATTGGTGTGACCTTTTCCTGATCCTTACCCCACCTCCCACCAAAAAAAGTATTTTGCAATTTCCATGATGTTCTATTGCAACAGTGCAGTCAGAAAAATAATTATTTGACAAGACGGCAATGAAGTCTACTTATGACAACTAGTATTAAAGAAATGCGCTGAATCTATGTCATTTTCCCAGTAAACATCTGTTTTTAAGTACTGGATCAAATTCTGTTATAGTTCTATCTATAGCTAGTCTTTTAGTAACTACAGTGGACATTTCTGATTTACACTCTGGTGATAAGTACCGTTTAGAACTGTATGATGTAGTCTATGTCCCTTTCAGTCAAAGATTCTTAATAGAACACAGTTGCATTGTGCCAGCAATAGAAGAGCAGAGCAAAGGTCAGAAACTACATCATAGATTTCTAAAATGGTCCTTAACACGAAGTGTAATTCAGAAACACCCACTGGAATAACTAAAAGGCTTGTATAGGTTGAATAATAACAGAATCGAACAGTATTTAAAAATAGCTTCTACTGGGAAAAATTACTACAGATTCAGCACAGTTCTCCTTTAACAAGAAAGTCACATCTGTAGAAACATTTTTAAAGTTCAAATTCTTATCTATTTGCCCTCTTCCATTTTTCTAGGGTACAGGAATATCCATCCCAGTTATAGGAAGAGATTGATTTTGCATTTTGTTTGGGGGTAGGGATGTGCCTAGTGCTTTCAGCTCATTTTTCAATACGCCTTGTGATGTGCTGAAACAACCACCAAAAATCACAATATTCCAGCATCCATCAACTGATGTCCCTAAAATGAGTTGTAAGCAGAGATTACCTTGCAAGAAAAAAAAACTTGCTCAGTGTTTAATTTTACCATTATTTATTTGTAGTGTGAATAAAGTGTGAAGTAATAATATAAATGTTCTATTATTAGAACAGTCCATATTGTGAGACCATCTCTCTCTACATTTTGGGTGGTGTTGTATCGGGCTTGGCTGCAGTTCTCAAAGACTGCTAGTCTGCTGCCTGCAGGAAACCTTAATGCCTCGACTCTGTGTTCTCAAAGCTCAGTGACTTCTCTAGCCCTGGTCAGCCAGCAGAGGCCACTCACAGCTTGCTGCTAAAACAGAAACAGACCTCGAAAAGAGGCTTTTTTTCCCAAAACAAGCATTTTGCACACATCAGTCCATAGCGAAACTTTATTTGTCAAGTTGTCACAGTAAATACTGCTTACTAGAATAAATTATCGGAAAATAAAGATTGATATGGGAATCTGAGCCTAAAGGTGGAGAGTAACCTTTTTCCAGATTTGAAAATGTAAAGAGACCTGAATCTGTGTTTTGGTCAGGGTGCTGTGAGGGCATGATGGAATTCCATCGTAGCTAAAGCAGTGCACTGGGAGGTTCTTAGGGCTGCCTTAGATGTATGGATATACTGCAGGAGGTTACCAGCTCCTACTGACATCGAGCCAGTAGAGCCATGATCTGTAGCTATTTGTAGGTACTCTGTTTCCTGTGGTTTTGAAGGAAACCAGATAAGATAATTGCTGTTCAGTCATATCCAGACAGCAACTTTTCTTCATGTAGGAACTAGGAAAACCCATTTTTGCAACAAAGAAACTTACAATTTTGGTTAGTGAGACCTTGACTGACCAATGAGAAGTCAGGAAAAGGATCCAAGGGACAGTCTCACATGCTGGATATTTGCTTTTACTTTTTGTGTTATTTACACAGTGAGTTTGCTGCCCTGTCAGATGCTGTCTGTGCTGCTGGGATAGCTCCTTCCCTTGCAGGCAGAGAGAGAAGGAACAAGCTTTAAGCCATGTCACATCCAGTATGCTAAGTCTTTTCCTGTCTCCAAGCAGCGGTCCAGCAGCTCCGATTGATGGCTTTGTTTTTATTATTTTCAGCATGGAACTGAGGTCGCAGCCCCAGGCTCCAGCCCACGGTTAGGGAACTGATCATTAGTCTTTTGGGCCCTGCTCCATAGGATGTTTGTCTGGGTCATTCATTGCTTGCAGTGCCATGGTGGTTGCAAGCGTGGCATGCACAACCTGCAGTTTTCAGTTCCCAAGGCAAGTCTGCTGTGAACAGTTACTGGGTACTGGTTCGAACTCGATGTCTCTTGTCAAACTGGGCAGTGTAGGAGATGCCTCTGTTGTGGGCTACAGTGCAGAGCCCAGTCACATGTTGTGGTGGCTTGGTGTATACGGTCTCAGCCACATACTTTGGCTCCCAGGACTGAGTGGTTGGAGCACTTTCACTACTGTGACCACTCCCTTGTTCCACATTTTGTGGGCAGTCAGAATAAGGCTGTAGGTTGAGGACTCACTGGGAAACAGTAGTGCTGGATGAATTGGGCAGTTTGAGTTTATCTGGTACTTCTGCAGGGGCTGTATGTTCTCAGGCCTCTGCTTGCACTGCTAGCATTCAGCCTCATGACTAGTTTCATTTGCGATCACCGTGCGGTTCACTGTTCTTATGCCTTCTTCAGTGCTGCTACTTAGTCCAGCCTGCATCAGACACAGCAGAACTGAAATTTCTCTTAGCAGTATTTCTGGTTCTGCTAGCTCGGTTTGCAGTCTGAATGGCCCTGGGATCTCTGGACCATGTAGCTTGTTGTGTTTTACTGGTATTTCTACAACAGAGGAGGTGGTAGTGGTGGGGTAATCAATGAAAGATACCCTGGTATCTTACCTGACAATAGCATTAACCATAGCTATCACAAAGTGTGTTTCTGTGAGTGTTCTCATTATAGTTGATAGCGAAGGTGAGTATCACATTTTGAGAATGGATTGCATGTCTTGGTTAGGCTGTTGCATATCTTATGTACAGGTAGTTATTAGGGGTTTCATCTGCAGAATACATACCTTCTCTTTCCTGTACATGGTTGGTACAGTTGACCACAGTCAGGTGTCTTCTTTTATTTGCACTTTGCTGTGATGCCATTGGTGTTTGCCTGATCTCCACTGAATTTTCAGCTTCAAAGGACTGTCATCCTCTCTGTCAACAGAACCTCCCCCTCCCCAGAGGGAGTGGTGATCAGTCAGACACATCCTTATTGCTGGAGCAACTTGCCTACTTGCCATAATGTCTTTTAAACATTGTTGGATGGGGTAGGGCATAAGAAAACTTGACAATAACTACCACCAAACAGATACAGAAACAAAATAATCTGCCTTAATAAGGTGATAAAAATGTAATGAACTGAACGCGATTGCTATTTTGTACACCAGCTGGTGTTCTGGTCCTGGCAAGGAAAGTGCTGCACTTTAAAGAGAAGAAAGGCACTAAGCATACCTCCATCGCCATCCCAGGCTACTCCATATTAGACAGGACAGGACTGGCAGGGGAGGCAGTAGCTTCTGCATCCTGTCATCACTCTAGTACACTACTGTTATCTCATCCTCTATACCCTCTACCTATGAAGCCCTGGTTGTAAATATTGCCTAGCCTTTCTCCTGCCCGTCTTTATTGCTGGCATCTACTGCCATCCTGGCATAAAACCCTCTGACACAACAGATCTCATTTCCTCTATAATTTTCCTCTCTCACAAAGGTGAGTTCTATATATTAGGTGATGTAAACCTAAACTGGTTATCACCAACTACCTCCAAGACACGTAATGACATCTCTGCCCTC
This sequence comes from Neoceratodus forsteri, assembly GCA_016271365.2. Classification (NCBI taxonomy): domain Eukaryota; kingdom Metazoa; phylum Chordata; order Ceratodontiformes; family Ceratodontidae; genus Neoceratodus; species Neoceratodus forsteri. Next base: position 1,184,290,169 of record CM057450.1, on the reverse strand, counting down.
ATCCTCTCAGTTCATCCATGAACTCACCCGACTAAATTACAAATCCTAAATCACATGCAGTTAGACTGGGCCCTCACCTCCCACCACACTGTGTCACTAAGTCAGGCATCCTCCTGGATGCCCTCAGTGATCATCACCCAATATTTGTAGTCAGGAAGGTCCATAGACCAAATCCAGCACACAAAGTCCTACAACTTCCGATCTTACAGCTTCCTAAACTAAACGCCCTCCTCAATGATTTAATAAACTCTGATTGGTCCCCTATTGCCTCATTTTTCTCCATTGACCAAACCCTTGACTACTTAAAGGATAAATTCTAGACACCTGGAATTCCCTGCCTCTCAGCGTGCTAGAATTTGTGGAAACCACCATCCCTGGATGACCCTGAGTTAACGACCTGCCTCAGGGAGCGCGATAAAGCTTAGAGAAAACACAAGGCCTCCCAGCTCCCATCAGACTATACAAATTACATGCAGGCTAAGAAATACCTGTACAAAAGCCACCAGGCTAACAAAGTCTGAATATTTTAAATCCTCTTTTGAAATAGCATAAACTCCCCTCTAAATTCTGGAAAGTAGTCCATTCTCTATTATCCCCCTTCACACCCCCCACCAACTGCACTTAACATAAACAACACATTAGTGTCGAACCTTACCTGGTGGCTCAGGAGTTTGACACATACTACACTTCCTGTGCCTCAAACCTCCTAAAGTCCCTCCTTCTGCCCTCTCCTCCTCAAACACTCAGCCCTCCCGAGCCCTCCCTTCCTTCTCCTTCATTTCTGTCTCTCTGAGGAAACACTAAAGGCCCTTCTCTCTCTCTAACCCCTCCAAAGGCTCCTCACAGGATGACCTAGACCCTAAACTCCTATACCTCTCAGCTTCTGCTATTGCCTACCCCTCTCCCTGATCCTAAATCTCTCCTTTAAATCCTTCTCCATCCCTTCACCCTGGAAACATGCGGTGGTCCTCCCCTCCCTAAGGGTGAGACCCTTCCTCCCTGCCAACCACCATCCAGTCTCTCTCCTCCCTGCCCTTGCTAAGCTCCAGAACACCTGCTCCTCTCTCAACTAACCTCTTTTCTTGCTGACTCTTCCTTCTTCACTCTGTTCCAATCTGGGTTTCAGAAGAACCACTCCACTACCACCTCCCTCCTAGGCTCGCTGACTCCATTTTACCAGGATGGACAATGGCCTTATCACCTCTGCTATTTTTGTCGACCTCACCAAGGCCTTTAACACTGTCTCCATGCCCTGCTCCAGGACTCACTCACGACCGCTGGGCTATTTGCTCCAGCTCAGAACTGGTTTAGAGCCTGCCTCATAGGCAGAACGCAATCTGTCAGGTTCCAGGATGCAATCTCTGCCCCTCCCAATCTCAACTGGCGTCCCTCGGGGCTCCGTGCTCAGTCCCATTCTCTTCTTCTTCTTCCTCAATGACCTTCCTACAGTATGTTCTCCTGCTCTTCTATCCACATGTATGCCGATGACACTGTCCTGTTCACCTCTGGCAAAAGCCCTCTTGCTGTAGCAACCACCCTCCAGCATGAATTCCACCAGGTTCAGCTCTGGTTTGTCTCACATTAGCTATTCTTAAATGCCAAAAGACAGTCTCCATGACCTTCAGCACTAGGCAGAGACTCTCTAGGCTCCACTACCTTCCCTCATTCCATACCCTTGATGGGACAATCCTTGAGGACACCTCCTCCTTCAGATATCTTGGGGTCTGACTGGACCAACACCTCAGCTTCTCTGGCCACATTGATGCCATTCTGAAAAACTGCACCAAGCTTGGTGCCTTATTTAGAAACCGTAGCTGCATCCTTCCTATGGCCGAGCGTGAACTTGTCCAGAAGATGATCCTCCCATTTTCGACTACTGTGATGTAGTCTATGCTCCCATATCCTCCTTAACCAGATTGAGACTCTCTTAACTCCTTCTGTTGCTTTGCCCTCGATGCTTCACCCTGCACTCATCATTGTGATGTCTGAGATCGTTATTATTTCTCCTGCTCGAAAACAGACGCATCACTTATAGTGGCAAATGATTTCCAAGTTTTGGCTAGGCAAACTTCCTCCCTACCTCACACACTCCTCTTCTCTCCCTCCGATCCACCAACATCTGCACTCTCCTCGTCCCCCTGTCGTATCACCCATATCAGTCAGTCAGGCTTTTCACACAATTCCTAAAATCCAGACCTCCCTACCCCCTCAAATGCATCATTCCTCCTCCCTCACTCCCTAGCTTCTGCCTGCATAATTTGCTTTCTGTCAGCTGCTCCTGTTTTAACCCTCCTAACTGATGTTCCCCTACTTGCCTGCTCTGTCCCTCCCCTACCGTCCATCCTTCCATCTCACTCCCCTTTAAAATCTATTTCCCCTTTCTTTCCCCCTACCACTCTCTCCTCCCTCCCCACCTCTTCCTCCCCCTTATCTATCTCCAGGACTCCATGCACGTCAGTCCCTGCCTGGGTTCTCTACACCCAGGAGGGGCTAGCTGCAGGCCATCTGACCCTCTCTGCCCACTTCCCTCATCCTCTCTTTTCCCCCTGACTCCTTACTTCTCAGCACTTAAATAGGTATTAGTTCACTCATACCTGAAAATTGCACTCCCAGCCCTATCTGGGCATAGAATATTACTGTTTGTATAAGTTCTCAGTCAGGTTAAATACTAATTCTGCAAAACTAGTCTTCAATTGTATAAAGTATGTGTCAATTGTATAATTGTATAATGTGCCAGTTGTATACTGTATATGTCCTCTTACTACTGTACGTGCTTCTTTACAATACTGTGTTACATTAACTGTATGTATGTCTAATTTCAGCATCCTACTGTATCTCTCCCCCTCCAAGATCGCACTGGGAGATGAGCAACTTGTTGCTCAAGTGCCTTTCCCTGGTGAAAACGTTTCAATAAATAAATAAATAAGGTAGTAGGGGCCAACACCACTATACGCCCCTGCTGGTGTGCAGATGACATTAATAATAGCCGGTGCTGTGCACCAGTGCATTAGCCCCAAAATTTCTGGTTCCCTCATGGTCCTGTCCTCTTTTCTTTAAGTTCAGAGTGGTACTGTATGGAGAAGATTATATATATTCTTGAAGATCTGGAATTAAGGTAAGTAACTTTTCTTTCCCTTGTACTTTGTGTAATTTAAAGCTGGAGTTGCTGCTATGAAAGAGTTGCAGACTAAGCATGCTGGTTGTGACATGATCTTAAAGTTTGGTCTTTACACAGTTCCACCTGCTAGGGAGGTTCTGTCTTATTAGAACAGACTGTATTCAGAGGTAGCAGAAACAGAATTAACAGAAATAATTCAATTTATTAGCCGAGAAAGCGCAGATTGACAGGACTGGAGACCAAAGTCCTCTGAAAAGTACAGTGCAAGGAGCTGCAGTGCATGCTTCCCTGTACCTCATTCCATGCCCACTGAGTCCTTGGTCTCCTTGTGAGACTGCCATTGGTGATCATTAATGCCAGCAGCGATGGTTATTTTCTGATGTGAGCACCTATCCACAAAGCACTAAAGTGGGACCACTACAGCTCATTTTACATAGGCCACCAAGTAGCAGTCAAGTATTCGCCTTCTGGCTGCTGTCAACTTGGGCCTGATTTGAACCAGTGACCTAGAGGCTCAAGGCTCCATAAACCAGTTGCAATCACCCATCCAGACCCTGGATTTTGTATCCGTAATTGTTCTGCAGTTCGAGCCTGCCATTTGCTGACTTTTGAAAGAGATGTTTGTGCTGGCAGCACTGAGGAACAGGAGAGGAGATGCTTATCTATATGTTACCAAGCAAGAAAACAGAGATCTGACATGGGAAGAATTAGTGGTGCAGGGTTGGACACCTGCAGCATGCACTAGCCAGGGCCAAGCTTTAAGGAAAGAAAACTGGATGGGATGGACCTACAGTGGTCCATTTAGCAAGCTAGAGGGTAGGGCTGCTTCAGTAGGTTCAAGAGATATTTCTCTGCTGCTGGGCAGGAGGGGAGCACAAGCAGCCATTATGGACTGGGTGGATTAAGATACTGGAGACCTTGAGAAGCAACCAAAACAACACAAGGGAGGTTGCAGTATAAGCAAAAAGCACAACTGATTTAGGGCAAGCTCAGGAGGAGGAGAGTTCTCAGAGTTCTGTAGAGGAAAAAGGTGCAAAGGCAAGTCCAGGAGAATGAGAAGACTGCTGCTGCAAAAGCAGAAGTTAGAGGTTAAACCAGGAGAAGGAAGAGACAAAGGGGCTGCTGGCACTTTAGAAGAGGCAGCTGAGCCAGGTGAAAAGCGCACACCTTCTGGCTAAGCTCTAGGCAGCAGACGAGGGGGCAGCTACAGAAGGCATAAGGTCTAACAGATTGTAAGAGGCTGCTATCCACCATCCCCACTCTGCTTCATTTGAAAATGTGATAGCTGCACACTGACGCAGTCTGGATGCACCAAGGAAAGTTGTTTCTACTGCTTTCATATGAAGAATATCCTCTTCTTGCCTTTAAATAAATCCAGCCGACCTGGGTTTGATTCCGCAGCCTCCACTTGAATACTGTGTAACCCTGAACAAGTCACTTAACCTCCTCCATGCTCCTAAATCACACCCAAAAACAGGCTTTGTGTCTAGTGGGCCTTAGCTGGTTACCAAAAGAAATATTAATATTCCAGCATCTGACTCCCAAGAATCATATCACGTTAATTTACTGTCCAATCTGTTATGCTTGAGCCACCCTTTGGCCCATCGTGTGTGTGATATGTATATATATCACAGATGATATATATTATATATCACACACACACACACAGTATTTGCCAAAGGTTTTTCAGGATGGCAGAATGAAAAGTAAATTAACGACTGATTCTTAGGATTGAGTGAGATGCTTGGAGAACTAATATGACTTTATGAACTAGAAAAGAAAACATCTAAGTACTTAATTTGCTTTTGTATTTTTTTAAATTCTTTTGGTATATATCATATATATATATATATATATATATATAAGAAAAAACATGAGTGTCTTTCCCAGATTGGGCTAGTCATTTTGATCAAATAGTTGATATCCAGTTCTGTGATCTGTTAACAGGTATTGTTGGAGCAAATAAGTTACTATCCCAAATTCTTATGTGATGACATTCTGTAGCCACTGCGATACTCCTCCTATTACTAGTATGAATGAGGTCTGCATTGAGAGGTAGGTGAAAGTGTGGAGGAGGGAGCATTATCTGCTGACTGAAAGATAACAGAGGAGCCATCCTAATGTAGTCTGCACATTATAAATAGAATAAAGTATAGAGGCGATGTGTGACGAAGTTTACACACCCAAGGTGTTAGATGATGCTACATAAATCCCAAGAGCGACTTTTTTGCCTCAACAGTGATATAAAATGTGTCCTGCAGACGGTGCCACTTTATGTGACATAATCAACATAGTCTTACTTTTTGAAGCAGTTGCATTTTCATTTGCAGTCAGAACAGTGGTTGGTAGAGCAGTAATAGCTAAGAAATAAAAGTTTCAAGCAAGATTTAAGTTTGAAAAGAATAAGTCCTTCCTGTTTGCTTGTCGCTGTTGCTACAGCGGTTGCTAAGGAAGTTCTAGTCTCCGTGGTCACTGTATCAGGTAACCTGCAGAAGGAGGGGCGAGAAGAAGCAGAGGAGGTGGTGTAAGGGATTGTCTGGTAAATCAGATAGGTGACTGTCAGAGAAAACAAAATGCCCATTTATGGGAGAAAACTGTGAGGAGTTCTGTGCGACCAGTGTGTGAGAGGAGGCAGCTTCAGTGGGCGTGTGACAGTGGCTTATGGTTTTGCCACAGGAAGGTGGCATGTGATTGCCATTATAAACACTTCTTTATAACGGCAATTTACACACCTTTTTCCTATGGAAAAAAGTGACCCATCAATTATATTGATGTAAGGTATATCAGTGTAGGTTTTGAAGAAAAGCAATTCTTGATGGGTTGTTCAGAACAGTAAAAGGAATGTTGGGACAGCAACAGTAACAATGGCATACTAGCCTCTGAAGGACTGTGCAGAGGATGGCAACCTTAGTGCAACATGCCAGGTGAGAATGGGGCACTTCCAATGCTGCCCTTCAGGTCTTTTTAATTTTGAAACAAATAATTGTAAGGATTCAGGACAGACCCGATGGACTTGTGGTCTTTCTGTTCTTATTCTTCTGTGTTGTTATATTATTTCCATGCGTATATTTATTTCACTTATATATTTATAGGGACACTTAGGTGTCTCTGAGAGGCATAAGAGTGTCTCCTGCACATTCTTTGGGTGAGAGACCCATAAACCAGAGGTATATTAGCTTATACCGCTAGGAGGAATCCTAATTGTCCCTATAAATATATTGTAAATCATAGAAATTGTATGATTAATTCATAAAAGTAAAAATAAAATAAAATTATTGTATTTCTTAGTAAAAGGTATTTATTAGGGTTATCAGCAGACAACACATGTGAAACCAATGAAATTATTTTAAAAAATAAAATAAACACCCTGTTAGAAATTGAAACATTTCACTCTTTCGACATGCACCTGAGGGCATCAATGTAGTCTAGAATTTTAAACTTGTACTTGAGAGTTGACAGAACTGCTGCCCCACCCACCCGTTACTACAAACCAAAAGATGTGCTGCCCTGCCGCACAAACATTGCTCCACCCTCTTCAGTCACCAATATGTAGAAAGCCAATGTCCTGACAGATTTACAACCTTTTATCTTATCTGAGATGTACACTATAAATCCGACAGAAGTTGGCGGATCTTCATTATAATATTTAGGATACAGTGTGATAGGCCTCTGTGCCACATCAAGGTGGCCAGCCTTACAGGAGTCTGTTCACACCAGCACTCATCATACATACTGGATCGGGTCACTCGTGCAATCATGGCCTCTAACTTTAGCACCCACAGATCTGCCAAAGATCATTCACAAACTCACACTAAAGCATCCAAGGAGGGAAAAACAGTTCATCCGGTACATCAGGCACTGTCTGTGTTTGTTGCCCTCATGTTGCCTCTGGATTTTCCAGATTTTACTGCACTCGGCAAAGTACACAGTATGCCTGCTGACACTCATGTCTGAGGGCCCTTATGGTTATAATAGCTCCTCATGTGTAGCCTGATCTCAGCACAGATCTGAGGGTCTATAATATTTATAGTGTATTTACATGCTGTCTTTTATATTAAACAACAACAAAAAGAGTCCCTCACACTGCTTTGCCAGTGTATCTGAGAACTGACCTGGAGGAGACTCAAGGTTCTCTTATAGGATGGTGGTGGTGCTGACAGTCACTAAACCAGAAAGGGGCCTTGGGGATTTAAGAATGCATGGGATAGACATAAAGGAATTCTGGAGCTCAGGGCTAAGGGCAACAGACTTCTAAGAAAACATAAAGTGAACTTACAAGCTCAAATGGGCAGACTGGGTGGGCGTAGAGCCCTACCTGCTGACACTGCCTATGTATCTATGATCTATGTTGTTTATGTGCTGTATTGTGTGTCAGCCTGGTGATGTGAAGTCCTCTCCACTGACAGCTGAGCTGAGACCTCAAACTTATATTAACATGTGGTCTCCAGACAAGATTCCTACCTTAGGGCCGATGTCTTGTCTAGCGGTGCAGTTTTATATTATACGCATTCTTTATCTGCTACTTCGTTTGTGTTCTTTAAAGCGTACATAAGAAAAGTTCAATTGATTGATGTGAACATTTTAATTTCTAAATTCATAATGTAAGGCATCACTCAGAAATATAAAACAATCTCTAACCAGCTGTTTGGCACATAAATTATATGTTTCTATGTTTCCTTTGGTAGAAAAGGACTGCTTGGCCCACCCAGTCTGCCCAGATTTTCCTTGCCTGCGCTGTCTCTGCAGACCCTAACTGATCTCCGAACCTTCTCTCCTCCTCCCTGTTTACTAATATTACCTTATGTCTATCACATGCATGTTTGAAGCCCCCACTCTTTTCGCCTCCACCACTTTCACGGCAGTCTGTTCCAGGCATCTACCACCCTTTGAGTGAAGTAGTACTTCCTCACATTCCTATTTAAACTCCACTCCAGCTTCATCGCATGCCCCTGGTCCTGGTTCTTTCTTATTTGAAAGAGACTTCTTCTGCACCCTGTTTACACCTGTGAGATACATGTAGTACTTCATCTCTATCATGTACCTCTATCGCCTCCCTCGCCTCAGGGTGTACTTGTTGAGATCCCTCAGTCTCTCTTCATGGGGCTTCTCATGCAACCCTTGCACAATCTTAGCTGCCCTCCTCTAGACTGACTCCAACCTGTCTGTGTCTTTTCTGAGGTGCATCCTCCAAAACTGGACACAGTACTCCAGGTGGGGTCTCACCAGCGAGCGATACAGTGACAACATCATCTCCCTCCTCCTGCTGGAGATGCCTCTCCCTGTGCACCCCAACATCCCACTAGCCCCACCCACTGTTGTATCACACTGCCCTACCACTTTGATATCATCTTATAATAACCCCAAGGCCCATTTCTGGTCTAGTGACTGTCAGCCCCCCATCCTGTACTCAGCTCCTGAGTTCCTGTGCCCCTATTTGCAAAATTTTACACTTTTTGGCATTGAACCCCAACTGCCATACTCTTGACCACTCTCGACTTTCCCAAGATCCCTGCACATTCTCTCCACCTCCTCCTGAGTGTCCACCCTATTACAGAGTTTGGTAACATCTGCAAAATCCATACATTCCTTTCAGTTCATCTGCAATGTCACTTATGAAGACATTGAAGAGGATCGATCCCAAAATAGAACTTGATTTGAGAGCTTATTACGCAGGATAGTAACACACAGATAGACTAAACAATTTTTCCACATCAGGAACTGAACGCAGATCTCCAGCAGGACAGGCAGAGATACTCACCACTCTACTAACAAGGACTACTTCCAGATTTCAGTTAAACTGCCTTTATTTTTGTAAGGGTAAAGCGTGTTTCTTTCTTAATTAGATTTGAGTGTTGTAGTCTTTGAGTTTTAAAACTATAATTCATTATGTATGCTTGATGTAACATTTTTAAGTACAGGAAATAGTGTCAAAGTGTATTGTCCTTTACTGCCTGAGTTGCAGTATATCCTCCATGGCAGTAGGTATTACCTGTCTCCATTTGATGTTCTGAGTTTTATCTGCAGCTACAGCATTTTACATCTTTGAGCTGGAAATTGGGTACACAAACCAGTACTTTCGTCATCACCTTCACCAACAATTTGTAATATTTTATAAACATCTGTGCATTGTACATGTTCGTTACTCTCTGTGATGTATTACACATCTGCAGGATGCAGTAAAGTTTAGTGCCCAGTTCTGAGGATGAAACTGAAATTTGTATGGCAACTTAGATTCAACGCAAAGAAGTGCAAAGTAATGCACCTGGGAAACAAAACCCAGGAAAGAGTACATAGTAGGGGTAAGATACATGCAACAACAAAAATGGAAAGGGACTTGGGGGTAGTTATATTAGATGACCTAAAGGTGGGCAAGCAATGTGAGAAAGCAGTAAGGAGGGTTGGGGGATACTGGGATGCATAGTGAGAGGCATCACCAGTAGAAAACAAGAAATTGTTATCCTTCTGTACAGCAGTTAGTAAGACCACATCTGAGTACTGCGTGCAGTTCTGGAGACCCCATCTCTGCAAAGACACAGGTAGGGTGGAGGCTGTCCAGAGGAGGCAGCAAAATGGTGCAGGGTCTGCACCAGAAGACATGTGAAGAAAGATTAAAGGAGCTTAATATGTATAGCCTCGAGGAAAGGTGGGAGGGGAACATGATAGAAACTTTCAAGTACCTCAAGGGAATCAACAAAGTTCACGAGTAGCATCTTTCAGAAAAGAGATGTGTAAGAACAAGGTGGCACAATTTGAAATTTTGTGGTGGGACGGCTCAGAGGTAATGTGAGGAAGTATTTCGGAGACGGTTGTAGATGCATGAAACAGCCTTCCTGAGGAGGTCGTGGAGTCAAAAACAGTGGGGGAATTCAAGAATGCATGGGACAGACATAAGGCAATTCTAGTAGGGGGTAGGAGGAAGTAGGCTGTTGGTTAACTAGGATCTGCAGCTTATCCGTTAGGTAGGAAATGGACTGACTAGGTGGGCCAAACGGTCCTTATCTGGCATCAAATTCTATGTTTCTATGTTTAAAGCTGACAAATATTCTACCTAAAATAGACCTAAATTATTTGAACTGGGGCTGATTAATATTGCTCAGGCTTGAATACGTCCTATGCATTTCCTGTAATGGGCAGTTGGATACACTTGATCAGTACACATATTCTAGTGTTAGTGATTTTTTTCTTTGTAAGCTTGGCAATTATTACTTTGATGCTGGTACTTTCTCCTGAAAATGTGTTTAAATGTTGGTGCACCATTTCTTTTGTTTACTGTATGTTTGTATTAATATGTGCTTCATAGAAAGTTTAAGCTAAAACAGCAGGATATAAAGATTACTATTTAAAAAAGGACAGGCTAGCTAAGTCATTCCACTAAGTTCATAACAAGTTGCTTGCTTGCACTGCAAAACTAAAGGGACACTGTCAACCCCCCAAGACTCAAACTGTCCCTAGTTTAAAAACAACAAAAAACATGTTTGTTCACAATCTGTAGAATGTGCTGATAAAGCTGGTAGTTTGATTCTGATTCCTTTTTGAAAGTGTAAAACAGACTGCCCACCATACTGGTGTTACCACACCAAAATTTGTTTACATTCTTAATCAATTCCGCTGCATCTTTCCTGGACTTGGGAACACTCCCAACACAGTCTAGCCACTGAAGATGCAGTGAGAGAGAGAAGACTGTGGCATCATGAGTGGCTGCTCTGTTTGGGACTGTTCTGTTCAGTAAGTATGACATTTTATTTATTTATTTATTGAAGTTTGGTAACCGGTAGGCCCTCTGAGACAAGACCATCCCTTTTTCAGGGGCGACCCAGGAAGTGCAGTACATTGGTAGTGCATTCATCGACACAAGAAATTAGACAAGGAGTAGTCATATAGTAAAGAGTACATCAATTACATTCAGGTATGTCAAATAAATAAATGTTGTGCAAGGATTTGAAACAAAGCAAGATTTAGTATAACTACAGCATTAGCATTCATTTCAGTTCTACTAAGAGCTGGATTAAACAACCAGCAACATCAATGCATTTTAAAGATGGTAAGCAGTCATAAAATATGGGTTGTCGTCTAGAAATAGTATGATGCAAAATGGGTTGACAGTGTCCCTTTAAATCTTTCAAGAATTACTCTTCACCATTGATTCCCGCCTATGGGACTGGGCCAGAGGCACTAGGACCCAGGTAAAAAACATTTTGGCCAGGGATCCGGCAGCAGCCGTTGAGCATGGTGCCTCGCACCCCCACATTGTGTGGCATGCTAGCCAATAATCATTGCTGAATCCTCACCAACCTCTGTTTTGTTCTTCTGTCTGTTGATTACACACCTTGGGAGTGTAGTGCAGAAGTTCATCTCATCACCTCTGAAGTTCGCCTCATCACCAAAGTCTTTCTGTCTGAGTCTCCGAGTTTCATGCATTCACAGTGGTGTCTATAGTTTATTTGCTTTCCAGAAAGCAGAAAACATAGGGCCACATTGAAAATAAAGACTTGACAGCCACCCATCATGTTGCTGGATGTCACGGTGAGGACGGGTTCATCCCGTGGGACCTGTCGGCTCTGGTCTCATCAGCTGAGGGTTTCCTCCATGGGCACCAATTGGGGCACTCCTTGGATATTGGAGGATGAGTGATTCTGCTAGGCCCTTTGCTCAGGCAGGGCCCCCTACATAGTTCAGCAGCCCAGGATGACGTTGGCCTGTGGGAAACCTATGGCTCCAACAGACCGCATCAATCCCCAGAGAGAGAGGGTGAGGTTCCAGAGACCTGACATCTCAACCCCTTCTGGGGTCTCGTCAATTCCTGGAAAGGATGCCTTGTTGATGGGTACCAAGGAGCCTCAAACATGAGAACAGAGTTATTGGTATAGGGAGTCAGGACCCATTGGGCCCTTCTCTCTGGTACCGACCTGCCTGGAGGCAGCACCTCATTTTCATCAGCGTCTTCTGGTGAGGACAATGAATCATCTATCCACCTCCCTGCTGCTGGTATCACCTGTACCAGCGATTCCTGGTGGAGATGATCCAGATACTTGGCCTTGAACCCTATACAAGCCGCAATCCGGCATTCCTGCCATTAGGACCAGGGCCATCGAGGAGGCATGTAGGGCAGTGTGAAGGCATCCCTGTCCAATCAAGCCATTCCAAGGACCTCCACATGCTGTATCATGCACTCACAGGGTCCACAGGTGAGGTACTTAACCCCACCGGGACTTCAGGTACTGCAGATTCTGTTAGGGCTACAGAGCCTCATGTTTGACCAACCTCCAGATGCAGATTTCACTGACACGGATGCACTTGAGAGGAGGCTGTCACCTCAGCATGCACCCTCATATGCATTTCTGTACATCAGTCATATATGGCAACCTACAACCATTGCCTATGGTTAAGCTAGACAGCCTGTTAACTACAGTGCCACAAAGTGAGACAGGCAGGCCATTGACCTATCTTCCTGGGGACTGGAGGTAGCACAATACCAGTTAAGAGAATCTTGTAATGCCAGCGAGCGTGGCCTCCAGACTGGTAGGAACTGCAGTTTGCATTAGGTGGATGGCATGGCTTTGCCTCTCCAGACTGGCACCTTTGGCCCAGCGTAAGTTGCTTAACCTCGCACTTCCAGAGGGCTCACTTCTTCTCCCTAGGGTCAGGGTGGAACTGTTGGGAACCATCCTGCACTTGATACAAGGCCCTCTCCCTGGCCTTGACCAGTCTTAGGTCTCACCAGACCTGTGATGAGCCCCTGCCATCAGGTGTTTCTCCCATACAGAGGGCTGAGGATATCTTTTTACCCTTAGGCTGAGCAAACTCCTCCCTCAGGAAGATGGGAAAGCTTGGTTCTTTGGCCCGTGAGTGGGAATCAGTGGTGAAGATTGATTCATGGAAGATATGAAAGCTACATACTTGCCATAACTTGTTGATCTTCCAGAATATCTTCACCATTGATTACCATACCTGCCCACCATCCCCCACTGTAGCAGAGCCAGGGCCTTTGGACAGCTCACCCTGTTTGTGCTGGCTGTTATCATCTAGTACCACGTGTCTCTCCCAGTTATCTCCCACCCTCCCCGCCATGGGCTAACATATTGTTAAAAAGTGGGGGCGTGGGACCCATTGTTAGTTCATTCCCCACCAAAAAAACTAGGGTGAGGGTCCTCTTCAGGGCCCATATACCAACCCATAAAGAGGTAGAATTAGCTCCCTCTTTTCGCTTATTGTCCTCCTCCTTCCTGGAAACTTGCAGGTTGGTATTTCTGATCATTCGAAAGTGGACCAGTTGATAATAGTAGAACTAAATTCAGTAGCCTAGATCAGCTTCACAAACCACAACATCTTGCTGTTCCCGTAAATCAGCACAGTCCCTCCCAACCTCAAACAGACTTTTTTTTGAATATATCAGTTTTGACTTTTGGTGATATAACTCATCAAATTATTTATAAGTAACCTTATTCAGTTTATTATTACAATATCACAGTAGGATAGGTTTGTGGGGTTATTAATGAACAGTGATGATAAATTAACTGGTACACCCATATTAAGTACCTAATCCTCTACAGGAAATATATTACCATTTTTATAAATTAATTATATGGATTTATCTTCTCATCTTCTATCATATTTCATACAGATATTTTTCATGAAACTCTACACCATTAAATTCTGATTGTATATTTAAACTTAGCCCAGGACTTGAGCAGTTTTTTTCTCTCAGGGACGGCTGCTGGTAAACAACCAATTTTAGTCCAGAAAATAGCTTCTGCCTCTGTCAACATGTTGTTTATTTTCTCCCTAGATAAAAAGTCCAGTTTTCTGATATTTGTACCAAGATAAGTCAGTAAACAAGATTAATATAGTGTGGAAAAGGTTGTCAGCAGCCACAGCAAAGAAATAAGTTGCCTGTACAGAGAACATACTGTAAACTGAATAAAAGTGTCAGGTCCACCATGAGATAATGCGATCATGAACCCCTAACACAGCATGACATAGGCACAGTCGGCTTTTCTTACAGCAACAGTGTGAAAATGGATTACTGTAGTCAGGGATACCAGCTGAAATAGCATGAAACCTCATATTGAGATTAATGCACGATGTAGCTCTGCAGTTAAATCATACGTATTCCTATTATCTGCAAACAGCAAAACTCTGTGTTCATATCTTCAGCAGCATATAGGGTGTGGTGCGTGTGCGTATGTGTGTGTAGGGTATGCAATGGCTGACTCAAAATATGCAGTTTATCTTAAACTGTAGGAGGCAGGACCATATCTCATGAGTGACAGAGCCATGAGTGAGTTACAAAAGTTCTGCCCCTCACAAGTGATGATAAACTGCATATTTTACTCAGGCCATTGTCCATTCAATATATACACCAGTTTACTAGTTTAACTTTTAAAACTGCTGTTTGTTTCAAGACAACTGTTTCTCTCTGATTTCAACTGCTGGCCTTAGTACTGCACTGCGCATTGAATTGTCATCAGCATTGTGAAAGCTGCTTTCTGACTGGTTTGGTATTCTGTTGTGATGATACTAACCTACAAAATATCCATTGCAACAACAGTAACAGCAACATACTTTTGATATCTGGCTGCTACTGTTGTCAACAGTCAAAATATCACTTTAATTTTGTCACCCCCCAATGTGTCTGTAGATATGTATATGTGTGTGTGTGTGTGTGTGTGTGTGTGGTGTGTGGGGGCTAATGGGTTTATAAGGCCACAAGCCTCAAAGGCAAGTGGCTTTATTGCCTTAATTAGTCCCTGAGATGAGTATACATCCAAGTGTTCCACCTTACCCATTGTTGAATATAATACATTAGGATAGCTATTGTTATGGAGATAGTATTTACAATCACGTTATAACACGAAGGTCTCTTACAGCAAGGAGAGAATAGTGTGCAGTGAGTGCAGGTAGGAGTTTTGGGATTTCTGGGTTTAGGAGGGTTTGTGTACGTGTCTTTTTCCAGGTTCTTTTGCAGCTTGTTAATTGGTATGGCTAGCTTCCTAATGATGTGCTAATTGTGTTGTTAGTAGTGTCCCATAGGGTTTAATGTAGTGTTGCTGTATACTTTTATTAGTGCAGGTATATATTTTGTTTAATTAGTGTAGTTATATAGCTGCAATTATTTAAATAGTGCAGGTATATACTTTTAATTGGTAGATTAGTCACAGGTATACAGGGAAATAAATGATGATCTTTTCTACTGGAAAAAGTTCCCATCTGTGTATTATATATATATATATATATATATATATATAATGGGGAAAAATATAGCTCCATATCCATTCATCTGATTGTATAAAGCGCATCACATGACGATGCGTATATCTGGCGGCGACCGCACCTGCACTTTTACACCCCTAAAAACTATTTTGCTTTATAAGATAGATAACCCACTCTAGGATGTGCTCATGCTCTGATATCGTCGCCTTGGGTGGTTGATGCACACAAAGGCGTGCGATATAACAGAGGGACGACACACCTAAGAGTGGGTTATCTATTACATATATATATATATATATATATATATATATAGATAAAAACAAAAACAAGGCGCTACATTAGCATGTGATCTAAAAGCGGAACAAAATTGTTATATTAAATGCAAGCTGAAAATAGAAAATAGACTTAAAATCACGTTTCAACCTTAGGTGCGTCTTCAGGAAATATCTAAAGAGAAAAAACAAAGTTAGTGTAGGGGAGGTAAAATGAGGGATATGTATATGTGGAAAAAGAAAAAGGGAGGCTCAGGAAGAAGTGATAAATGACAAGATTAAGAGAGAATCTGTGAAACAAAAAGGTGATGATGGAAAGATAAAGCATAATAGAGTAAATGTGCTAGAGAAGTCCCCAGGTGGGACTAATTAACAGGGCCTTGTAAGAAGGCTGAAAGGTGACAAATGTGTGGGAAGGAGACAGAGATAGAGACTTATGGTGAAAATGAAAAATAAATTAAATGTGTACAGATACAAACAGACTTTGGGGAAAATAAGGGTGGCTGAAAGATGTTAGTGGAAAATAAGTCTATCATTTTAAACCAGGGGCTTTGGGAGCCAAGGCGAATGATCAGCTTAGCTTCCATGTTTTTCCTATGGTCATTTATATTTGTATCTTTGGGGATTATAGTCCGATTTCTGTTGAGGAAAGAAGATACCACATTGCTTTAATTTCCCTTGCCATGAAGAAGTTGGTCTTTAGACACTGGCTGGATCAGGTTTCCCCTCATACCAGGAAGGGCTACAGGAGATGTCCTTCTCCCACGGACTGAACGGATATTTGCCAGTATCAGACATAAACCGTCCCTTTTTGACAAGAAGTGGGGTAAGCAATGCGGACTTTATTTGCAATGATTTAGCTTGCTGATTCTCTTCCTCCTCTCCGATAGCTATATAGATCTATTTTAAGTATTACTTTCTTTTAGGTCTAGAGCACACTCCGTGGGTGGGTGCTGGGGTGGCAGGGAGTTTTTTGGGGGATTGTTTTTGTCTTACTTACTGTTCTTGTGTATTGTTGTGTTTCCTTTTAAAATAAACTCAATAAAGTGGATTGAATTTCAAAAATAAAAATAGCAGATAGCAGTTGTGGATTAGACTGCTGGTTTTGCTAATGACATTCTTCAAAAAGTCATAAATATGCCTTTTAATGGGTCATATCTCTTTGGCCAGTGGGGCACTTAGGGACGGGGTCATGTCGCGCACACAAAAACCGTGCGGCAATAAATACCGCAGAACAAAACATCAAGTTCCTAACAACGCTGGTAAAACAGCGACCCATAAACATTGCAGCCCCATTACAAATAATAGGATTCCTTTATTTTTGAGGTGCTACACCCCGCACCCCTCAAAGTTGGGGTTTAGCTCCCCACCCACAGACTTAAGATAATCAACTCCGGGGTTTGTGGACATTGGGGATGGGGAGAAGGTCGGGAGGGAATGTACTGTTTAAAAATAAAAAAAAAGAATTGCTGCAGGAAGAAACCCGGCAGGAACTGCACCATGGTCCCAGGTATCCTGCCTCGCCATGTATTGGGGCCCTAGCCACTCCAATCACGGGAGCTGCTTGACCAGGCACCCCAGCACATGGCAACCAGTCCCTGTAAAGATAATGTGCAGAGCAACAGGGGTAGCGGTAATTCCCTACCGCTATTGTACCCTGTCGCTCTAAATCCTTTCTACAGATTACACAGCCTGGTTCTTGCAGCACTCTTCCTGGTGTGCTGTTTTGACTTGGTACCAGCACTTAGAGTAAAATGATAAGAAGTCAACCCTGAAAAACATGACAAGCATCCACCGAGAGAGAGGGTGAGGTTTCCTTTGCCAGAAGCAGTGACCTTTTGTGACAAGCCCACTCCAGAGAGAGCTTGCACCACAATGGAAAGCCCAAGTTTCTCCAGCAGCAAAAGCCACAACAGAAGCACAGCAAGTACATGCCTCAGTGTCACGCTCTGTTGGGATGCCAGTCCCATGTCTACTCCTTCTGTACCATTGAGAGGATGATTAGCTCTGTTCTGTCAGCAGTGGGATACCATCACCATGGATAATTAGGTCTTGGAAATGAAAGAAGATGGTTATTCTCTGTAACTGGTTGAGCACCCACTGAATCATCTGCCAGGAGTGTTGGCTTGGCTACAAGGTCCATAGCTGAGCTCTTTTCCTTGGAATTCACAGCACCATTGCAGAACAGGTTAGTAGAAAGTCCTGGAGTAAGAAAGGGCTAAAGTTTCTACTCCAGGTACTTCCTTGTCTCGGAAAGGCTGATGCAGTACACTCAATTGAAAAGCTCGGGTACTTGAACAAGTATAGTTCTACCTTTGAGGACAGAATCTCCTTTATTATGGACTAAGAAAGAGGACCTTCTTCAGGAGTTATGGTTAGCCTACCCAGAACCACAAGTGACAGTGATGATGGGCGCATCCAGCCTAGGTCTCCAGATGCAGAGGAACTTGAGCAGCTCAAGTGCATCTCCACATAAATGTATTGGAGATTAAAGTAGTTATATACTGGCTTCAAGCTCGATCATATGTTGTTCAAAACAAGGTAGTACCTCCTCGAATGGACAAGTGTGTCATGTGTACCTCAACAAGCAGGGTTGGACCCACTGCTATCCTCTCTGCAGGAAGCAATGCAAGTTCAGATGTGGTGTCTGGAATAAGAAGGTCTGATCCAAGTCACTTATTTTCCAGGATTGGAAAATGTCATGGCAGACCGTCTTGGCCAAACAGCAGACCCTAATGAGTGATCCCTCACAGACAATATAGTATAGTCTCGTCTGACAATTAGGGCAAGGCAGAGAGAGAGAGGATTTTTGGCATCCCACCACAATGCAGAACTGCTGCCCTATTGCTCGAGGAATCTGGATCAAGGAGTTTCTGTGAGGATGCTTTTAGGCTGTAATAGATAGGTTAATGTTTTGTGCTTCCCCATCTATTCCGTTAGACCTCAGCAGATATAGTTCCCATTGCTTAAAGATGGCAATTAAGTGCCCACAGGATCTACCACTGAGAAAAGACCTGCTGTCACAGTTCCAGCATCAGCTGGCACAAGAAAACCTTTCATCTGTACATCTTGAAGTTTGGCTCCTGATGATGTAGAAGTTAACAGATTTGGGTGTCTGAAAAGAGTTTCCCAGATCCTGCAAGGGGCTAGGAAACCCTATACTAGAAAGACTTACAGTGCTACATGGAAGTGTTTCTTTTTCTGGAGTGCCTAGACACCTCTAGAGCCTTTACCTGTCCCCTAGAACAGGGATAGAAATAGCCCTTGGACATTTCTGAAACTAGTTTACAGTACTACACACTCCAAAGTCATATCTGTTGGCTATTACAAGAACTTGCCATGCAACAACTACCTTTCCTCAGGTGGTTCCTTATCAGAATTCTGCACTTGAAACCTCCAGTACAGAAGCCAGTGACTAACTGGGATCTCAGTCTAGTGCTCAGGATCCTAGTCTGTAAACCTTGTGAGTCAACTGCCATGTGAACTGAAATTCCTCATATCATAGTATCATAGCAATGTCAGCAGAAAAGGGCCATCCTGGCCCATCCAGTCTGCCCATCCCCCTCCCTACTTGTTACGTGCACAAGGAGCCTATCCTCTGTCCTCTAACCAACCCCATATGTATGTGTCATGCAGTCTTGAATCCCTCCACCGTTTGAGACCTACCACCCTCTCAGTGAAATAACACCCCTAACATTACTTTTAAATTTTCCTTCTTCCAATTTTAAAGTACGACTCTTGTTATAACTCCAACTTTCCTTTTAAATAGACTTTCTTCCTTCACTTTATTTATCCCTTCATGTACTTGAATGTCTCTATCATGCCTTCTCTCTCTTCTAAACTCCAGTGGATACAGATTTAATTCTCTCAGTCTTGTCTCATATGGTTTCCCTTGCATACCCTGCACCATTTTTGTTGCCCTTCTCTGAACCTTTCTAGTACATCTATGTCCTTTCTTAGCAGAGCCTACAGAACTGCACCCTGTACTCCCCAAGTGTGGTCCAGCCATGGTCTTATATAATGGCATCAGCACCTCCTCTTCCTACTAGTGAAAATTGTTTTCTGCTTACAGTCACATTGGCTTTTATTGTCTGAATTACAAGCCTTGGTGACTTATCTCTACAGTGTTCCACAAGAATAAGGTGGTTCTCTGTACACGTTCTAAATTTCTGCTTAAGGTAGTGTTGGAGTTTCAATTAACCACTCCTTGGTTCTGCCAACTTTCTTCCCCAAACTGGAAAATCAAGGGAATTGTTGTTAATTTCCTTGATGTCAGAAGAATTGTCAGTTTCTGCTGGTAAAACCAAATACCACAGGCTGTCACCTTAACTGTTTGTTGCCTTCAACCTAAATCATAAAGGAGTCCCAGTTTCTAAACAGTGTCTGTCAAACTGGATTGCAAATTGTATTCGACATTCTTTCTTCTTAGGAAGCAGTTGGGGAGTTTTGTCAAAGCTCATTCCAAGGCAACAGCATTATTCCAAGTGAGTTCCATCATGTTCATGAACTGGTGCATTATTAAGGTGTAGCTAACCACTGTGTATCCCAAAAAGTAACTGCATCATCTCCAACATACAGGTGAATACGTCTGGAAGATTTAAAGCACATATTGAGTTCTACAAATCTGTTCCATCTACTGGTTGCCGCAGTGAATGTGTTGAGTGTCTGAAATCCATACCAAAATGTTTCTTGACTGTTCCAAGGTGTCAAGAAAATCTAAGGAGAGGTAGGCTAAGAAGGTAGAAAAATCTCCTGTGGGTAAGTCAGCCTTCCTCCATTCTGGCCACAAAACTGAAGTTGGCTGATATGGTTGGCACATCTGTTGACTAACTGTCAACACCAGTCCTCCATGCACTAGATCCCCACAGCCCAATCAGGTGGAACGTACAGTAATTCCAGTTCTAAGGAATATCTTAAAGACCTATCCAGTTCTGAAACTGTGCAGTGTACTCACTTCAGTTACCAGTCTTCACCAGTAACAGGTGACTATCTTATCTAAAAATTAGTCTTCTCCATAGAGCTCTACTCTTTGGTCTTAGGCCTGGAGGCACCAGGACCAGCGGGAGCATACTTTTTGTCAGTGTTCTGACGACTGTCTTGGGACTGGTGCAGGCCTGTTACTGTGTGCCAGGACCAGTAACTGTCATAGATGCCCTAACTACCTCAGTTATGTTTTTCCTGCCGAGGCAAGCACTAATGGAGCTGAACTATTGTTTGAATTTGACTTTACTTGTTTTCTTTCTGAAATTGATATGTCATTTTCAAAAAGTGAAAGCCTTTGAAACCCTTGGGCTGCTTTTTCTGCATTGACGTTGCAAGTCAAACATTGCCCTCACTGGCCTACATACTCTTTGTTTCACTGCCTTGTGGACCTAACCACAGTTTGTAGACCTGTGACACCTGTGCCACATTTGATTTCCAGACGTTGGAGCTGCAGGCTTTGAATATGCAACCACTCATCCCAAGCTTCACAGGCAGGCCTCAACACAGTCCGTCTTAAGCTAGGTCATGGGACCATTTCCTGTCTCCTCATTGCTCTTCAGACATGATCAAGGTACTGACTTCTCCTTCCTCCAATCCCTTCTGGGCAGTCACAGGAGCTCCCACCACAAGTCGAGTAGGCACCACTCTGTCTCCAGGGTCAACACCATCTTTAGTGCAGACCAGTTTCTCAATGACATTGACCCAGACTGCTGGCGCCAAGCCTAGTGCTGGTGCGATGCAGTGCTGACATTAGCCAGTTGCCACACCGGGAAGCCTACTAGCTGCTGTGCTGTTGACCGAGCTCATTCACCCCAGTGGTGTGGCCATTACTTCTGCTGGCCGACTGCTCCTACCAGCTGCCACACTGGGAAGCCTACTAAGCTGCCATGCCCTTGACCAGGCTCTTTCACCCCAGTGGTGTGGTTACTACTCCTGCTGCCGACTGCTCCCAGCAATTGTCTCACCAGGAAGCCTACTAAGTTATGGACCTCACTGAATCGGGGGTTTTTCAAATTTTGGTGCACTGCTGCAGGATTCCTCTGATTGGCCCCTGTAAGAACTGGAGCTACCTGATTGATTCTCCAGTGCAAGCCTCGGACCCTGCTTGTTGTAGTGATTTTATAACTCGCTCCCTTGCCTAATCTCTCTTCCTAGCTGTTTCTAAGAGTGATATTTTGGACTTTTGATGATAATAGTTTTAGAAATGTTAGAAACTGATGTGCTGTAGAGTTTTGTAAATTACTCTATAGGTTAAATTTATTTAATTCAGAAACTATAATTTATCTGATTACTGCTGCTCCTGTTTCCCCTCTAAACTGTTAATCTGCCAGTCTTCCACTCTGAACCATGATTATCTCTGCCCTTTACTCACTACTTATTTTTTTTCCCTTGCCCACCACTTAATCCACTTGCCTCTGTCTTCCTCAGCTGTTCCTCTCCCCCCACTGAAAGGTAGCTCAGCATTGACCCGCCCCTGCCCCTGCATCTCTGATTGGTGCTTCTACTTTGACCTGCCCCCAATTAGTTCTGTTTGTTCTCTCTGCCGCCACTGAACTCCCCATTGCATTTTCTGTCTGCAGCTTTTCTCTGTCTCACCCACCCCTGCTTGCTTTCCTAAATTAATCCTCCTCTCTCATCCCTTCCCACAGCTGCCATGCCCTTGACCAGGCTCGTTCACCCTAGTGGTGTGGACACTACTTCTGCTGCCGACTGCTCCTACCAACTGCCACATCGGGAAGCCTACTAAGGTACAGACTTCACTGAATCAGCGGAGTTTTTTTCAAGTTCTGGCATACTGCTGCAGGATTCCTCTGATTGGCTCCCTGTAAGAACTGGAGCTACCCGATTGGTTGTCCAGCGCAAGCCTTGGACCCTGCTTGTTTTAGTGATCTTATAACTCGTTCTCGGCTAATCTCTCTTCCTAACATTTCTAAAAGTGATATTTTGTCCTGCCCGCCTACCCGGCCCTGGCCTCTGTTAAAGCCACCTATTCCGCCTCCTTTTCCTCCCTTGCTTCCACTGGCTATTTAATTTTGACTTTCCCTCCTCGTAAAGGACCACATCATCCTCCTTGTGCCTATCTAACCTGGGTTCTCCCTTAGCTCTAAAATGGGACCTATTTATCCCTACTAAGCTTGCTCACCTTCGTTGCATTAATCACCCACTCTGGTTCGCAGGTGAACCACCACATAACCTGTCCTCTGACCATGCTACTGAATATCCAATATGCCCATTGGACCATTACATACAACCACCTCCTACAACATGCCTAGCAGTTCAATCCGAGACCTCTACACTCCTCGATGGTACTCTTACCCAGCACCACATTGCAATGCTCCTCAGCACATCTCTGAACAGCTGCAGCCTGATTCTAGCACATGCTACTGCACTTAGGGATAATTATCATCTTTGCCCCAAAAATATTCGGTCCTCGTCCATCCAACACCTCCTCTGCCCCAACCTCCAAGACCCTCCCAGTTATGCCCCTGCTACTATATTCCTCCTCTGGCACTTAGTACAATGGCAGCTTTTCTCCTCCATATGCCGCCGTGTTTTGGGGCAAAAATCGCTTTATCGCCTTTGTCACGATCCTCCGCCTCCCAATCCCTCACTCTGCTCTAACAATTGGGTCCTCTCGCTATGCCCCTATTCCCCACCTCCCCTACATTATGCACTTGATATCTTCTGTCTGGTATGCCTCTCTCCTGACATTTCCCACTACAAATGCACAGTTTTTTGGCTTGGATCCAGCACAAGTTCATTATCCATGACTTCTTGTAGTTCTATGTTCAATGTATATTACCTGTAAATGTGCATTTTACTATAATATCAGCTGTTTTTACTGTTTGTACTATTGTAACTTGTCTTTCTGTATTATTACTGTAGGACCGTGAGGTCCACCTTATAGATAAGCTTGCTCAGTGGTGCCCGCCTGGGTAAATAAAGATATTGATTGATTGATCTCTCTTGTTAACGGGTTTCTGCCCCACACAAACATAGAAACATAGAATTTGGTGGCAGATGAGGACCGCTCCGCCCACCTAGTCTGCCTATTTCCTTACCTAATGGATAAGCTGCAGATCTTAGTTAACCAACAGCCTGTTTCTTCCTACCCCCACTAGAATAGCCTATGTCTGTCCCATGCATTCTTGAATTCCCCACTGTTTTTGACTCCACGATCTCCTCAGGAAGGCTGTTCCAGGCATCCACAACCTCTCCATGAAAAAATGCTTCCCCACATTACGCCTGAGCTGTCCCCCTCTATCTTCAAATTGTGCCCCTTGTTTTGCACATCTCTGTTTTCTGAAAGATGCTACCCTCTTGGACTTTGTTGATTCCCTTGAGGTACTTGAAAGTTTCTGTAATGTCCCCACTCTCCCTCCTTTCCTCCGAGGGCATACATATTAAGCTCCTTTAGTCTCTCTTCACATGTCTTCTGGTGCAGACCCTGCACCATTTTGTTGCCCTCCTCTGACAGCCTCCACCCTGTCTGTACCTTTATGAACAACATCTTGTAAAGAATCCTCTAAAATAGGATCCTACTGCCACATAAGAACCACCTCAAAGCAGTCTTAAAATGCCAAATACTGTTGTTGCTGCTTATTTCAGGCAACATTCACCCCAACCCTGCCCCCCACCACTGCATGGTCCTAGTGGTACTGTCAGGGCTGGACTCCTCCTAGCAAGTATAAACATCTGAAGCCTCCTCAATAAACTTGATTCCTCACCGCCTGGGTATCACCGCAACCCAGACATCCTGTTGGTGCTTGAGACATGGCTATCCCCATAGGTCCCCGACTGTGCAATTTCAGTTCCGCATATGCTGTCTTCAGGCAAGACAGGCTTTCCAAGAAAGGTGGGGACTGTGATCTCTACCTACAAGAGTCCCTCAAGGACATGTCATTAACATGCCTCACTCTGAGAACAACATCCAGTCCTTGCCACCAAAGTACTGCTTGGGCGCATAATAAAGTCCTGACAGTGGCCTCAGTCTACATAACCCCCAAGCTGACAAACCAAGGCCTACACTGCCTCCTGGACCTTATCAACTCCCTCGACCAGAGCTCGGAAATAATCCTGCTTGGAGACTTCAACATCAACTGGTTCTCTCCTAGTACAAACAAATATAAGGACGCCCTGACCACGGCAAACTTCTCAAGAATGTTTCAATCACCCACCTGGGTGAACTACAGAACAGGGACCAGTACTCTCCTGGATTGGGTACTTACTAACGCCCTGATCACATCCTCAAAAACTGAAGTTCTCCATGACTGTATAAGGACCTTCCCCAGTCCTATGCACCTGGACCGAACAAATTCACCAAACCTCCTCAAAAACTATTAACAGCAGAAAACTGATTCCTGGTCACCTAGGGCCCCTTAAACTCTCCTATGAGAACACAACTGGACAGCAGTAGACTCGGCCCTGATGTGGATACCGCACTTGAGTATTTAGCCACAGCTTCAGCTCTGCCTGTGATGTCCATGCCGCCTACAAGAAACGTAAGATCAAAGGGTGTCAACAACTCGTGGATTACCATAGACCTCCTAGAGCAAATGAGGTCCGGGACCTTCTTTGGCACGTGCTAAGATGACTGGCACTCAGGCTGACATCTAGCCTACAAAACATCAAGAAATGTCTGTACAAGAGTGATTCGCCTCGAGAAAGCCAGCTAATACAGGAGCATCCTAGCCAGTACATGGAAAGATGGGAAGAAGTTCTGGACCAACCTTTCTAAAGTAACAGAGAAAGACCTCAAAGTAACACCCTCAATGCTCAAATTAAATTGGCACCATCACCTCAGACCAAGTCTCCATGGCTCACGATTAACGCCACCTTCACTGACCTTAGTCACGTTCTACCTCCAACCTTCTTTGACCCTCCCGATGCACTACTGTCTGACAAAGCAGGAACGACGCAGGGGCACCCGCTGCTCTACTTTAAAGCCTTTTCTGAAGGTCTAACTAAAACCACCCACTCAAAGTGCTTGGGAGATCCAGATCCAGTGGTGATTCCCTGATCTGAAACTTCTTGCCCTCACCATAGACTAAGTCCTGTCCTCACTCACCCAAATCCTGAACTGGTCCTCATGCTCTCGGAGTTCCTCCAAAACGGAAACCGTAGTGGTGACACCAATTCACAAAAGTGGTGACAAGACCTTAACTAGCAACTACAGACCAATCTCCATTCTCTCGCCCCACCCTCACCCCAAGTCCTGGTGCAGATATTTGGTGATTACCTTGAAAAATACAACCTGCAATGTCCCAAGCAAGCACGGATTTCGAAGGGGCACAGCACCACCACCATTGCTCTCTTGAATTCCCTCCTGCATCCATAATGCCCTTGACTTGGGACATCGTGGTGCCACTTTCAACTGTTTTACAAAGGTGTTTGACACTGTCAACCACTCCTTGATGATCAAACAATTATCTCTTCTAGGAGTCTCAACTGATACGACATGGTGGTTCCAAAGCTACCTCAGTGACCAAACCCAACAGGTTAGAATTGGTGAATCCTTCTCCACCTCCCTCCCAGTCCATTCTGGAGTCCCTCAAGGATCCATCTTAGGTCCCTTGCTCTTCAGTATAATTCCTAAACAAACTCCTGCATCCTGCTGTAAACAGATGATGTAGTTATCTTTACCTCCCACCCAGATCCATCCTTTCTGCAGTCACAGCTGCAGGAAAGCTTCTGCGGAAGTTGAGATCTGGTTTAAATCACATAAACTCTTAACTACAGTAAAACAAAACAATGATATTCCATGGTACCCACAACAAACATAAAAGACTGAGGACTAACTATCAGCAACAGTACGGTATAAGTTAGAGCAGATTTATCTGTTTAAATATCTGGGGTGACCCTTGACTGCACTCTGCCATACTCTAAACACATTAATAATATTGCTAAAACTTGAATACCCACATAGGACTGTTATATAAGCATAAGAACTGCCTCACGCGAAAGCCCTAAACATTGCTATTCAGAGCTCTGTTATCTCAATTCATCGACTATGGGCTCGTGATATACAGATCAGCTACTGACACTGCATTTTGGCGCACTAGCCATAGCCCTAAACAGGGCGGTCAACTCCTAACCACAGCCCCTCGCCTTTCCCACACTTGTGATATCTGTAAACAAGCAAGCTGGCTCCAACTACCTGGCAGACTCCGTACCAGATCTGCATCCTAGCTAAAAAGGTCTCGTTGGATCTCCTGCCCCAAGGAGTCCAGACTATCACGGACTCCTCACTGTGTCTCCGTCTAACCTGAAGTTTGGAAAGTCTAACATTTTCCATACCCCACTGCCACACTACTCAAGGGCAATGCTGCTTCAAGTCTAGAGCCTCAAACTGGTACAACTCACTTCTGCCAGAAATTACCAACTTTGCTACACTGGGTGCTTTTAAGTGCAATCTTTACCCAGCACCTCATTTCCAATGCCTCCTGTGATTGTTTCTCATAATCTAGTCTAGTCCTTCTTCCCTTGACGTCTCCTCTTCCCCATTCACATTTTCTCCACCCTTTTCTGTTCACTTACTCCCATTTTCACCCAGCCTCTGTCATCCTCCTTTCTCCTTCACTAGCTCCACACTTTCTACCTCCCCATCCTCTTACTCCCTTCTCTGTTCCCATGCTGATCTTCCAACAACACCACCCTCCTCAAATTTGCCCCATCCCATCTAGCCACATTTTCCTCACTTTCTTCCCACTACCCACTGCTATAACTTAGCCCCCACTCCTCTACCACCTCCCTACCTCACCTTCTCTGTCAAAGCCCTTGAACTGCTCCCCCAAACACTAACCTTTGCTCCTGACTACCAGTCTATCTCTTGCCTCTGCCCTTGGTACTCAAGCCTTTGACTCCTTGCATATAGTGTATTATGTCCTGCTGTGAATATGCTAACTACATTACGGACAAAGTCTCTGGCTGCTCAATACTGTTTAACTTATAGCATGTTTTGTAACTTTGTTCATCTTGTTTCAGGGTTCGATTTAATGGTATTCCAGTACATTTTAGGTACCAAATTGCGTACTGGAATACCAAAACTCTAGCCCTAGTGCTCCGCCTGAAATACCTGATTTTCTGTGCATTAGACCCAAAAATGGGGACCCAATCCCTGTGTCGGGCTAGCCCCCTTCCCAGTACTTTGAACACTGGGAGCCCACCCCAGTGTCCTGATATGTTCCAATAATCCTCTCTGTATAGGAAAAGAAACAGCCCCCTGACATTTTTGTTTTCCTTCAAAAGAAAATGGTCCTCATTGTCTGCCCCATCCCAACCCTCCCACTGAGCAATCCACCACCCCACAAACCCCCTGCTCTATACTTACCATCATGGTCAGCGACCATCATCTTGTTGATCTGGGACACGTCTGCACTCTTCAAAGCGAACCGCAAACTGAAGAATCAAGCTACATGCTATATAATGGCTGTCATTGGCATTTTCAACTTGTGTTGATATCTCAGCCATGTTTCAATATTTTGCACCAAGTTTTCAACATGGAGTTTTTGGCACCCCACCTCATGAACACGGTCACTGTTGCTGTGTTACTTGGTCCTGAAAGGTGATTTGCAGTTGCTGCACAGAATCATCTTTCGGGACTGAATAATGAAATAATAGTGCC
Source organism: Neoceratodus forsteri (assembly GCA_016271365.2). Lineage (NCBI taxonomy): Eukaryota > Metazoa > Chordata > Ceratodontiformes > Ceratodontidae > Neoceratodus > Neoceratodus forsteri. Next base: position 1,184,261,962 of record CM057450.1, on the reverse strand, counting down.
AGTGTTAATGAGGTAGGGACTTCCAAAAGGCCATGTTAAAAATTAGGTGCACAAATATTGAAAATGGTTAGATATAAAGCGGTCGTTGAAATCTTTCGCACGCTTGTAACTTCAGCAATTTTTATATTTTCACTCCAAATTCACAACATTGCCATTTTTCACACCCTCTCATGAACAGTACAGCTGTCATTCTTCACATCCTGCCCAAAATGTGTTTTCATACCTGTAGTGGAATGGCATGGTCATTGTGCAAAATCACCTTTCTGGACCAATGAAAGAAATGACAGTGGAACTCTTCATGAGGGTCCCAAAAGGCCACGTTGAAAATTTGGGGGAGAGGGACTCTAAAATGGCTGAGTTACATGCGGTGTTCAAAATTTTCTACGCATCACGAACATAAAAAAAACATTGAATTTAGGCGGAATACCAGAGTTCCAGGTGGGATACCAAAATTTGAATCTGGTATTCCATGAAGTACACCCTTTTTTCCCCTTAAATTCTACCCCTGTATTTTATATCCTAGTTCTTTGTTTCCTATGTGGAACCTTTGTAAATGAGCCTTGGCTCAAAGGCGTTTTCAAAATCTTAATAAATAAATAAAATTAGGTTGATTTGGCAACTGACAACTCTGTCAACACAGGCCACATCATCAGCATTGCTCTCAGAGTGACACTGGGGCCAGTACAGATGTCATTGTTGGAGTCAGTGGAGTTGTCAGCACCTGTGTAGGTGCTGGCCTGTGTCCACACCGCTTGCTGTATCAGCATCAGGGCTGAGACGGTTTTGTGAAAACTTCTGACGTCCTCATCAAATCTAGCTCTTGGACAGTCCATGCAGCAGAGCCTCCAGGAACTGGCCAGTCATTATCCAACCTGGGGGTTCCCTCAGGGACACACATCCACTGCCACCACCGGCATTGAAGCTACTTAGTTAGGAAGCTTCACTTGTAAGTAAGTATAATTCTTTATTTAATTAGGTGCCCATTCCCATGGGCTCTGGACTATACAATAAAAGAATATATTTAATAGGTAATTAAACATTGCAATAAAATAATCAACAATGGTATAACATTATTATAAAACATATATAGCACAGACTAAAAACATTTGCAGGATAGGCTATGTTAAACACAGGGGTCTGTAGTTCCCCAGACGCCTACCATAGGAATGCTAAGTTTACTTGGCATTCTCGCCTTTCTGGTGAGAACGCTAAGTGAACTTCAGGGTCCAGGACTGGACATGGGCATGGTTGCACCACAGGCCACCAATGTGCCTTTAGGCTGCCTCTCAAAAGTCTTAGCCCCTTTTAATAGGTAGGCTGAGACCCTTAGGTCAGTTGTCTTAGCAGTTTTCCTCTAGTTGGTAGAGAATGTTCAACGCTGGTGCAGGGAAACTGACCCTGCACTGTTTCTAGCTTCTCCCCAGCTCAATCCCCTGGTGGAGTTCTGAACTCCTCTCCCTCTGAATGCTCCTCAGAGAATAACGAATCTTCCCACCATCTTCCTCCAGCTGAAAATAATTATTTTCAACGATTCATGAAGGAGATGCAGGGGCACTGGAATGGTCCTCCTTGTGGGTATCAACTCTAATGATGTGTCATAGGGTGTCTTAATGTTTTCAGTCAGGACGCAGTTGCAATCCTCCCTGGCCCACTACATTGGGAAAAGCCACCATGGCGATCTGGAAGTACCTTTCACTACTCCCTCCCTGCTCTGAGGGGTGTCCTGACTAAGTATCTGACTCTGATTCTGTCTCCCAGAAATCTCAGTTACCCCACTGTGGGGCTCACATCCCTCCTGACTCCAGTTGAAGTACCTTTCAGTGACAAGGCCATTCTTCCCATTGTCCAACTCTAGGCATATGGATGTTTTGAGGAGGAAAACGTTTTCATTGGTCATCTCATCCCGGCACATTTAGCAGCTTATCAGCAATGCTTGTAGTCTCAGATGTATGTTCTGCTGTGTAAGATGCCTGTGAGTGCAAATTGCAGACCAACTACAGCATAGCTGCTAAGGGCATGGAGGCAGCTCGACATCAGACGAGGGCATCTTACAATGCCTGTGAGGTGGTCTTGCGCCCTGCCAGCATCTGTCATATGCCCTCAGTCGGATGTCATGGGTGTGCCTATCCTGGTTAATTCAGTTGCTTAATGCCCCATTCTAGAGGATGTTCAGCTTTCCTCCCAGCAAGTGGTGCATCAGCTTGGAACCAGCTACCTCCTATCCACCAGGATCAGATGTTCTCACCAGTTTTGCCCATGGATGAAGACCTGGCAACCAACCTTCTCAGTTTTCTCCCAGTGATGATAGAGGAATACATGCCTCTGAGATTGAGCCTGCTCCACTCTCTTTAATGGACAACTTCCAATTGACTAAGGACTGAGTCTCTGTGAGAAGACTGACTTGTAGAAGAGGAAAATTACTTACTGTAACTCCAGATCTTCAAGAATATCTTCTTCATAGAGCTATACTCACCTGCCCACCGTCACCCTTTCTTATATGGGGATATAGACCCAAGGCTATCCTCCTGTGGCTCAGCCTCTCTGGCAGTGCTGCTTCTGTTTTAGGTCAGCCTTTTATCCTGTGGCCACATGCTGGTGCATCTATTGGGGGTCCTTTCTCTTATTTGGGCACTGAATTTTGTCTCACTCCTGTTGGTAATTAAAACAAGACTAACAAAAAAGACAGGGAGAGTTTGGGAGGTGAGCTACAATCTTCTCTCCTCTGGCTTTCTCATTAATTTTCGGTACTTATTGAAGGATACATGCTGTTATCTCTCTTTCCAGTGGGTATACCCCAGTTTATTATGCAGAGCTTTCCTCTTTTCTGTACCTGATCTTCAGTTTGGGCATTGCTCCTAGTATTGCAAGTGGGTGACTTCCTTGCTAAGGCCAGCTGGCAAAAGTGCAGTGTTAACTTACGGGTGTATTCCCTGGGAGGGTTTTCAACCTGCCGACACTGTATAAGGATCCATTCCCCAAGGCTATTCTCAGTTGTGGGTTTCCCTTTTCTGTGCTCAAATCTGGTTCTCAGTTTGGTGTTTTAGACAGATTACCAACGTTCTAATTTTTGTGTTGCATAAAAACACAATCTAGTATGTTGTCTCAGGCAAGATACAGTTTCCTGTGCTTTACTTACACACAGAAATGTAGCTATTTGCAGAAAAAGGACCAGCAGCCCATTGAGTCTACCCACGCACCTAGTATTGATTTTGTCAAGGGCTCTAGTAGCTCATCACTCTCCTATTCCTCCCTCACCAGTCCCATATGGCTGTTCAACCCATGCTTGAATCTCTTCACCCATTTTGCACAAAGTACCTTCCTGGGCAGCTTATTCCACCCTCCACCACCCTTTGTGAAGAAATGTTTTCTGACATCCCCTGGCAGTTTCATTGAGTTCCCAGTGTAATCAACTCTCTACTGTCTACTTTAATTTTTGTTGATCTTGCAAAGCTTTTGGCATGGTTGTACATTCCTCCTTCTGGACAAACTGAAAGCAGCAGGTCTCTCTGACTCTTCAGTCAGTTGGTTTCATTCATACATTGAAGGAAGGTCTCAAGCTGTCCAGGTAGGAAAAGCCATTTCAGCTCTACTTCCCATTAGCTCAGGTGTCCTCAAAGGTCTGTCCTGGGTCCTATTCTCTTTCTGTTTTCTTAAATGACCTCCCAACTGTATGTTCCTCTTCATCTATTCATATGTGTGCTGCTGACACAGTTCTTTTTGCTTCTGGCTCCTGTACCATGACCTCTCCTCCCAGCTGCAGATGGATTTTGACAACATTCAGTGCTGGTTCAAGTCTAACCAGCTGTCCTCAATGCCAAAAAGAGTCTCCATGACTTTTGGCACCTGTCAGAGGCAAACCGGACTTGCCTCTCTCCCACTATTTAATACCCTTGATGGTACTAAGATTGAAGATGTTCCTCCTTCACGCACTCGGATCTGCCTCAACCAGCATCTCGACTTCAAAGTGCATATTGGTGCTGTCCACCATGAGCTGCACCCTAAGCTTGGTGCATTGTACAGGAATAAAGCATGTATTCTGCTTCCTGCCTGCCAAGAAATTGTATTCAAAATTATTCTCACTACCTTGACTACAGTAATTTAGTCTACAGTGAACCCCTATATGCTCCTTTGCCAGACTAGACCGTTTTCATTCTTTCTGTAATGTGCTTTGATTGCCCACCTCATACTCATCACTGCTGTCTTTACTCAGCTCTTTCACTTCCTCTCTTGATGCTAGGTGTCTTTACCATTGTCTCTCTTTATATCCAAATTCTGGTTCAGCACCCTTCCCTCATATCTCAGATCCCTTCTATCCTCTCCTCCTCCTCCTTCCTACACTCTCTGAAATATTTCCTTGCTCTATTCCTTCTAGAAAATCTACTGTTGGTCAATCTACTTTTTCCCACCGATTTCCTAAACTTTGGTCCTCCCTTCCTGCTCCAATTCAATGTGCCTCTTCTCCTTCCCTCCCTAAAGTCTCTTCTTTATGACTTTTGTTATCCTACCTGCAGCTGTCTATAACCCTTTCTCTTCTTTCTCCCTTTCATTATTTTTGACCTGTTTATGCCTTTCCACTATTTTTCCCTTCTTTATGTGTAAGAATGTGTTGTTTTTACTTGCAATCATTTACTGTTTGCTACTAATTTGATGGCTATATTTCACTTATTACTATTTTATTGTATTTTACTTATTTTTAGTAGTTTCATTGTTACTTATCTCCTCTTCTCTCTCCCCAGGACACATTTGGAAATAAGCGCTTATTCAGCTCAATATGTCCTTCCTGGTTAAACTTGTAAATGAATCGATAAATAAAATAAATAGCGCAAACTGCAAAAAAGTACTTACTTCATTTGAGGACAAACCAGGGACCTGAACAATAGCAGAACCTCTTTGCTCCTGTGTCTGCTAATTCCCTTCCTGTATGTTCCAGCATCTTATTCTCCACCCCATTGTCCTGTTGCACTGTGCTGTGGTATGTAAATTGTCGGACATTATTACCTCCAGGTCTCTTTCCTCTGTCATTCTTTCCACAGCAACCCCCCTTCCCTCCAATTCATTATTCACCCTGGATTTCTTGTATATTGTGTGTGTGTGTGTGATATATATATATATATATATATATATGTAGTGGATATCAAAAATGTTCGGATATCGGATCCAGATTTACCCAGAGTACTATCCAACCAGATCTGGATATTTATTGGGTCGGATACATAAATGGGAAAATGCACTGAAGTGGGGTTTGAGGGAGCAGCTGGCAGTTTTATTTGCTATCTGCATTTGACCACTCCGCTCCTTTTCACTGCACCTAAGGTACAGACGGAGCAAGACAAAGTACTACTGTGGAGTACTGCTCCAGTGTAGTAGAAAGTTGTCAGCCATCCGCGAGACAGACAGGAAACCGAGGTCAATTGTGGTCTTAGTTGGGGGTACAAGAGACAGAGTAGCACTGTGCATGTTTATGGACATTAACATGGGGTGCTGCTGTTTTATCAGCCAAAGCATGCCACTGAAAAGTGGAGTGGCCAGCATTGCTGATTGCTTCCTCAGTACTGCCACCCCCTGCCCTGCCTTTCAAGTACCTGCTCTGGCTATCACAACCTCAGCTATGGTCCCGACACTCCTGTCCTTTGTGGGCTGGCTTCTTAGTGGCAGTAGAACGTGCTGTTTTCTTTTGCTTCATCTGCAAAACTATAAAAACTTCATCTTTTCTCTAATAATGAAATAGAGGCTTATCAGGACTTTAAGTGCGTATTCGACCCGATATACAGATCTGTATCCGATCGGGTTGGATTGGGTCAAAAGTGTAAAATCCGACCAGATGTATTTATTGGATCGGATATCCACCATCCGTAATATATATATATATATATATATATATATATATATTTTTTTTATTACCTTGCACTTTGTAGTGTTGAATTTTAACTGTCCAACCCTTTGATCACTTCTCCAGCCTTTCTAGATCTTCTTTAATACTTGTTACCCCTCCTCACTATCCGCCTCTTCCTTTACCATCTGTGAATAGGTGCATCTTCCCTTGACCTCCATTCCAATATCACAAATAAAATGAAAAGGACCAGTCTTAAGACCAATCCCTGCAGCACTCCACTGGTGATCTCCTGGCCTCTGAGTAGTCCTTAGAGGAGACCACACTTGGGTTTCTGTCACTTAGCCAATTTGTCTTCCACTTTGTGATTTTTAATCCCTACTCCCAGCTCCTTAGTTTTTAACCATCCATCCATTTGGGACAGTGTTGAGGGTTTCACTGAAATCAAGCTACAGAATGTCCACCGCCTACCTCTTGTCCATCACCTTCACCACCCAATTAAAGAAGTCAATCAGGTTCATCTGGCATTCCCTTCCTCCTGTGAACCTATGCCTCTGACATCATCAGTTCTGTTTGCCTCCATGGAATCCACTAACCTTTCCTTTATTAGGTTTTAGCATTTCCTCTGTGGACGTTAAACTGACAGGTCTGTACTTCCAGTATCGGCCCTACTTCAACTCTTGTACATTGCAAAATTTTCTACACCTGATATCCAAGACAGAATACTAGCAGACAAAAATTAATACTCCAACCCACTTTTTGGCAGGCACAGAACACCAAATAAATGTAAACTTCAGCCCTGCTATTTCAAGGTGTCTTTTATGAGACTCATGACAAGCTATATTTGTAGCCATGTTTTCACTGTGTTTTTCTTTTAGTCTAGTGGCATCTGGATTATACTTTTAGTCCCTTGGTGGTGTAGTCAGTTATTGTCTTTTATACCTTCTAGGGCATCAGCTGTCAAGAGGATGTGCCATTATTTTTCTATGCATCACCAAGGCAGTTGGTTTCCTTTCAGTAGCAGAGTCTCTTTTGGTACTCAGTTTTCTTAAATTTTTTCTGTTTATCGTCTAAGACTTATTATGTTGCACATATCTGATGCTCTCCAAATGTCTGGATGGCCCACAAAATCATGGGGTACAGCACCTTTAGTTTCCAACTGCCTTGTGCACGGCACATGCATCGCACTCTAGGTGCCCTCAGGCTGTTATTCTGTACCACTGGGTACAATACACTCTACTTTGAGGGCATTGAGAGGGCACTAGAATGGAGTTATTGCTTATTTGTCCCTCACCCTAGGCTATAAGGATGATAACCCTGGCTTGGGACTTCCTTTGTTTGTGTATATATAACCTGCCTGCCCTTGAAGGGATGATATCCTTGGGAAGCTGTTTCCTTCCTTTCTGATTGGTTGTTTCTTGTTTATATACAGGTATTTCTTTTTCCCTGCCTATATTCATTTTCTTTATCCTGCTGCAAGCACAATGCTTGTTTCATTCTCCTTGCTAACAGAATAAGGCATGTAGCGTGTTGATGCCAGTTATAGGTCCTGTCATGTGGTGACATGCATACAGTATGCCAATGTCAACACCATTGTTGGCACCCTGACAACAAATGTTTCCACACAGTGTCCTGGCACCTTGAGCCCTAAGGCCAAGGAATATGACTTCTGAGATGATATTATTGAAGCTCTGGAGTTTACAGTAAGTAACTTTCCTTTCTTACATCAGTCTTAGATTGTTGTGTAAATCATTTCAGTCTTTAACCTAAAAAAAAAAACTGGCTCAAAACAGTCAATCCAAGATTGAGCCAAGAAAATTTCAATAGTTTTAGGACTTAAGTTTAAAGCATATTGTTATACTGCCGTGTTTAATTCATTCTTTTATTATGTAAAGAGCTTAGAAATTACTTTCATCAAAAGTGATCTACAAATATGATGATGACTTTAAAGAAAATCGATATCTTTAAGCCATAAAATGATTTATCAACCTTCTAGTGTATCTTACATCATTGATAGAGCATTTTAAGGTCTGAACATTGATTTAAGGTACTAAAATGATCTAACAGTAATTTATGAACAATGTTCAATAGTCAGTAATTATTTTAACCCTAAAGTATCTGTTTTCAATCCCAAGGTAATTTCAAAACATTTAAGTCTGTAGTTATTTTTCTGTTTTTCACTGGCCACTTACAGTGTAGGTCTCTATAAAAGTACACTGGCAAGAGATGCAGTGCATTCAGACACATAGAGCTGACATTCATAGGCAGCTGCATGTAATAATAATTCAGAAAAATATACTGATGTTTACTATTTAAGTTTGATTTGAACAGGACCAGGGCTGGAAATAATTTTTGTAGATGGCTGTCCAAGGGACAGGTGTAATATTCAATCTGACTGTCCCACAGAATTTGTACCTGTCCTGTTGATTGTCCTTTACTACTTTGACATTTCTGTTTCTTAATACAAGCTAATAATAACTCATGTACCCCATGGTGCATACAGTGCCCTGAAATGGGCTTAATAATTGATGGTGTCTATGTAAAGTGCCCTAAAAGAACTACTAAATATTATCCACTGGCTGCTACATGGCCCTGACAAGGACTTAACAGATGTGCCCCAGTTCACTGTCCGATAAGGGCTTTTATTTACTTCCTCCTGCTCAGTAGTAGCTCTGGCAAGGGCCCTAAATACAACTTCTTTCTGCTCTGCCCTGACAGGCCAGTCAGCTTCCTCTGTTCTATGTATGGCTCGGACACTAAAAGTCTCCCTACTTTTCAATCCTGAGAAGGGCTTTTAACCAGCCTCCCATCAACTGCCTCCGGAGCCCTTCCTGCCAAGCATAGGTAGGAGGGTAAGTGGTTGTCTCAGCTCTTAAGTGTCTCTCTTAATCTCCAAGTACAGAGTACCCCTCTGTCTTGACTGTCTGCCCTGAAAAGGGCTTTCAGATACAGTTTTCAAGCCCTTACGTTTTTACTTTGCTTTAACCAGGCCGCTCTTAATCAGTAGACAGTGAAAAGGATTTTAATTTGCATCCTCAAAACTCTGCTGACTGTGAACAAGAGCGACTCTTACCTTCTACTGCAAGTATATGACACATGTGGTATGCAGTGTAGAAAGCAAAAAGAGGACAAGCAACTGCACATACATGATGACAAGGAACACACACACAGTGTAGTCTTACTGCAGCATTACTTTTATTTCTGCTGCTTGTCAAAACCATTGTCAGGACAGAAGAGCCCATCACAGGGACCTTGGATTGAATGTATATCTCTTAACATGTGCCACCGTGATGTTGGGATGTTCAAAGACTAACCTTATAGGTGGCACCATCTCCTGGGTCCTAGTGCCTGCTAATGCTTTTTTCACTCAAGTACCTGTCCCAGGGATATGCAGAGAAATGAAATCAGCTGTCCCTGGAGAAAACTGGGTGTCTGGGACGGGCAGACAGGTGGTTATTTCGACCCTAGACAGGATCATTCCAAAACATACATTATATCATTCATGGGTGGGGAGTGAGGTCCCTGGGTACTGTGAGCCACAGAACAAACAGTTACATCAATCAAGGAAAGAAGTTTAAGAGGATGTGAGGAAGTAATACTTCACTGAAAGAGTAGTAGATGCCTGGAATAGACTGCCAGTGGCAGAGGCAAAAACAGTAGTGGGCTTCTAGCATATGTGGGTAGACACAGGTGAATGTTAGGCTGAGAGGAGGATGGTCATCAGAGGCTAATTGGAGTCTGCAGTGACAGACTAGGCAGGGAACATCTGGGCAGACTGAATAGGCCAAGCGGTCCTTTTCTACTAATAAATTCTATGTTTCTACGTAATTACCAAAACTATAACTAGTGCTTGGTCATTTACGTAGCTAAAGAGTACACAGGAAATACACTGTCAGTAGTTTGCAGGACACAGTTTACTTTAGATGGATCAGAGGTGATAGAAGTAACAGTTGCATAGGTAATGTTAAGCACCCTGACTGGATTTTGAAACTGCAGATCCAGGTAATGCACCTGTGTCCAGCAGTACCTGCTGTATCCATCGCCGTCTTGGATGCGATGGGTGCTCTAGGATTTTTGAAACCACATCTGATTTGTGATAGTCAGATGCTGTTTCCAGCAACAAGCATCTAGCTGTGAATGTATCTGCCTGAAGGGACTAAGTCATCCTAGACCAAATAAAATCTGGTTTGGCTGACTTAGTCCCTGGCTGCTGCACCAGCTATAGATGGGGATTGTTTATTCTATGTTCCTCATTTCAGTTCTCCATGCCCTCCTGCATCCAATGACAGAGGTTTGACTTGGCCTTTAAAGCTGTCCTAGATGCATCTTATGTATCAGGTCTTGGAAAGTCCATCCTCCAAGTCAGGGGTACATCACATATTTCAAGTAGCTGCATATACTGTATCATCGGTGCAGCAGTAGTAGTGTTACATGTGCAACACTGGCCACGAGTTCAGGAACAAGCTTAAGTCATGGGGAAGGAGGACTGAGCATCCTAGAAGATGGTGTCCTTCTTCAGTGAAGAAGAGAGATATTAGTCGAGGTTCGTGTGTGTCATGCTTGTGTGCTGAAGCTTGGAGCCCTAGTGAGTCAACATCTTGCTGGAGCTGGGCCAAACACGGAACACCAGGCGCGAGCAGAATGAACCCAGGCACTCTTGCACTCTGTTTCCTGCTACTATCTGCAGTCTCCACCCTGGGTTCTCCTGCCTGAGGTTTGAGTCTGGCACAGTTGTGCCCCACCACTGGGCAAGGAGGTAAGCCCCTGGAGTTGGAAGGAGAGGGATATGTGCCAGAGACCTAGGAGGGTGGTGTTGGGCCCAACTCAGGAGATGAGGGCAGCACCAGTAAGGAGCATAAACAAGTAATTCTAAAAGAGGTAGGTGCAAAAGTATCCTGGTGCTGACTCTGAGTTCCTAAAATACTCTGCATCACTGCTTGCTGCTCTTGGGCCATGTTGTTTGGACGTTCATGTACAAGGTAGCAGCATCTAGAACACTGGATGTTTGCACTGTCAGGTATCCGCTTGAGAAGTGCTGATAAATAAATAGTGGAGCACCACTGCCCTTGTGTCATATGTAGAGTGTGCAGAGACTATTTTATATGATTTTCCCCAGAAGAACAAAAATGCATAGTATTACCTAGGAGTACACAGCACTGATTGGCCTAGCATGATGTGCTTGGCACTTCAGAGAGAAAATGCCTTGTTCTAACCCCAGAATCCACTAATATTGTTTCTCTTGCAGTGCTCCTTTAAATCAGCACTGCCCCAGAGAGAACAGAATGCTATGCTAATCATGGAATGTTTAGCTTGTGCATCTATTTTCAAACTGCCCAGTGTCAACTGCCTCCATTCTACCTTAGATTTCTTCTCTGTGCTGCAAAGTTCAGACACCCTGGAGATTTATCTCAATCAAGACAGATTCCTGTAGTGCATAGAGCAAAAACTTAAGTATTTTTGTTTTATTTTCAATACTGCTTAGTGTCATTGTTCTTTAGTGTTTTATACCTCATCGTTTTAAATTTAAACTTGTTTATCAGTTCTTCATGGTTCATTTGAACCAAGGGGCAACCAACCTTTTCTTTTTATTTAATCAGATCCTTTTGGGGGTTCTGGTTACTTTATTCTTTAATTTTACCTGCTTTTGAACTGAGGTTTATGGTTTTCTCAGTGGTTTCTCCGTTCGGATCTGATCAGAACCAATAGTTTTTTCACTTTATCAGCTCCTGAACCGACAGTTTCTCTATTGAAACCAACCACAAATATTTAAATTTAGACTATTTTTGGTTGGTTACTGGTTCCTGTTTTCTATGATGTCAGACAAGCCTAAAAGAAACAGGGCACCCTGGTTCAAGAATTGCTTGAAGTGTGCAGAGGTTGCTTGATCTGCCTTGGGCAACAGCACTTCAGTGAAGACTGTGACAGCACTTCAGTGAAGACTGTGATGTTTGTAAGTCTTTCCCTGTTAAGGTAGTGGAAAAATGCAGGGAGGCATAAAGAAAACTAGAGGAGGGGTCCATGGGCGCTAACCAGTCCACCCCTCTAAGACTGTGGCAGTTCCTTCCAGAGCATCTAAATCCACTCCTGATATGGGTTGGGGCTCTGGCAAGAGAGGCAATCAACCGCTGACTCCCAGTGCCTACCAAAATTAAAGAAAACCAAACACACTGACACCCCAGCTGAAATGCCTCAAGGGGTCCCTCAGTTGCCTATTAATGCTCCTTCTCCTTCAACACAGGCTTTAACCTTACTCCAGGCTCTGCAGGGTTTACTACCGCCCCAGCAGCCTGTAATTACTACTGCTAAAAGAGTAACTGTTGCAGCCTCTCTTTGCCTACTGCTACAGTGGCATATGAGGATGACCTGGAAGAAGAGGGAATTGAACCTGAGGTGTCACCAGAACAGAATTTGGCTCCCTCCCAGACCCTCAGAGGATTTCTCTTGCCATTTTTTTGTCAAGAAAATGATGGAAACCCTGGATCTCAGACAGTTGAAGAGATCCACGATGAAGAGGAGGCACAATACATGGAGCTGATGGGGCTGATACCCTCAAAGAGGCTCTTTTGCCTGTTTACAAATTGTTTAAGAAGGATGTTTTAGAAATCCTAAAGGCTCCCAATACAGTCATACCCACTGACAAAAAGTGTGACAAGAAATATCAGTTAGAAAAATCTGGTGCTGAGTTTATTTTAGTCACCCAGACCACCAGGGTATTGTACAGCAGGCTGCCGGTGAGAAAGTCAAAACTCCGTTATCCTCTCACCCCAGAAGGATTCAAGAAAGGTGGACAGCATGGCAAAAGGGGTACCTTCGCATCCCTGGCAATTTGTCAAGCCAGCTACCAGGCCTATGCAGCCCTTTATCAAAAGCCTCTGGCAGTCAGTAGTGGACAATGCTGAGGCTAACCCTCTTTAACAGTGTCAGAGCTGCTAGACACAGCAAATTTGGGATTGGGGGCTTCAAATACCAATTTCAGATGGCAGCTAACACCAGTGATACAGCTGCAAGGTGGATGACTGGTACCATTGCTCTAAGAAGATTTGCCTGGCTGAGGGCTACTAACCTCACCCAGGACACCCAAACTAAGGCAATGGACTTTCCTGTCGAAGGCCACAAGATACTTTTAGGAGCAACTCGACCAGAAACAGGCCCGCTACTTCAACTTCATCTTATTCTAGGGAGGCAGGGCAGATCCTTTTAGAGGCCTTCTTTCAGGTACAGGCTGTTTCCAGCAGCAGTACCAACCACATCAGACTGGGTTTTACAGAGCTAGAGGTAGAAGGGGTTCTCAAGAGGATACCAGTCTGCTCAGCTTCAGCAGCAAGCAAAACAGACCTCCTGACTTTTCCTTCAGGCTGCCTCTCCACATCCTGTAGGGGCAAACTCACCCACTATTTCCAGGAATGGTGAAAGATGATCATAGACAAGTGGGTCCTGAAATAGTGAGTCAGGGTCTCTCCCTTTGCTTCAAGTCCTTCCTCCTCCAAGGTTAAAACATTTAGCACCAGCTCCCTTCTCAAAAAATACTTCTGAGCAGGAGGTACAGGCCCTACTGCTGCTGGCAAAAGCAGTGGAACCTGTCCCCACAACCAAAGAGAGGGCAAGGGTTCTATTCCAAATATTTCCTAACAACAAAAAGAATGGAGAGTGGCGGCCTATACTAGACCTTAGTCTGCTAAAACAGGTACCTGGTAAAGCCCAGGTTCAGAATGATCACAATGCCAACTCTGCAAAATGGGGACTGGCTAGCCTCATTGGATTTAAAGGATGCATATCTGCATATTCCCATAAGGGAGTCACACAGAAAGTATCTCAGATTCAGACTCCCTCAGGCCACTACCAGTGCTCAACACTTCCTTCAGCCTTACCTCTGCACTAAGGGTCGTTACCAAGTGCATAGCAGTAGTAGTGGCACACTCAGAAGACCGAGTGTCACAATTTTTCCTTATCTGGACGATTGGCTGATCATAGGAAATCCCACCAACAGGTGTCAGACCACCTTCAGGTAACCCAGGATATGCTGCTCTCCCTGGGATTCCTTCTCAGTACCAAAAGTCTGTCCTGACCCATGTGCAGGTTCTGTAGTTCATAGGTGCATAACTGAATACATAAGTGGGAAGAGCTTCTCTACCTCAGGAGAGGACAGAAAGCATTCAGCTTCTGGCAGGCTCATTTGCCCCGGCAGGAAAAGCCAGCAAAACAGTTTCTTCAACTATTAGGGCACATGGCAGCAGCAACAAGCACAGTCACAGAAACATAGGCAACTGAGCACCGGGACTGGGATCTGGCAATCCCAGGATACAAAGTATACAGAAAGGACCGTAAAGAAGGGAGGGGCGGTGGGGTGGCAGTCTATGTGAGGGATGGGATCAAATGCACAAGGGACGAGGAAAGAAAGGAGAACAGAGGCAATCTGGCTGCTGCTCCTAGACTCAAGGGGTGAAGAAACTGAGGTTTGGGGTGGTACACAGGCCACCGTCCCAGTCTGAGGAGCTTGACAGGAATTAGCAGGACAAATCAGAAAGGTATGAAGAAAAGGAAGGTGGTCATCGTGGGGGATTTCAACTTGTTGGGGCTTGACTGGAGCATTCAGTCACCTCCAGGAGCAAATGCTCCTGGACACAGTCCAGGAGGGTCTCCTGACACAACTGGTTAGTGTACCAACTAGGCTAAAGAACACTTTAGATCCGGTGTTGTCGAATGGACCCACTGGCCGACAGCGATCACCAGATGGTATGGTTTAATATCATGATGTGTGGGAGCCAGAGAAATCAGTTACTCAGGTAGTAAACTTAGTGGGGCAGGCTTTGGGAGGATGCAGGAAGAACTGAAAGGAAACTAGAGGGCATAAGGCAGGAGATGGATGCAGAGCAGAAATGGAATATTATTAAAAGGGGATTACAGAGGCAACAGAAGCCTGCACCAAGACACAGAGTAAGAAGAACAGAGCAAGAAAACCATGCTGGTTGAACAGCGAGGTAGTGGAGGTGGTGAGAGCAAAACGAGAGGCACACCAGAGGTATAGAAGGACAGGGAAGGATGTGGACAGGAAGGAGTATGCAAGATGGTCCTGGGAGGTGACCAGAAAAGTGAGAGAAGCCAAGGCCCAGAGTGCGCTTGAGATTAACACAGGAATTAACGGGAGATACTTTTCAGCTACATCAGAGAGAAATGGAAGTGCAAGGAGACAATAGTGAGGATAAAAATGGGGGAGCAGGCAGAAGCACTGAATGAATACTTTGCTCAGTGTTCACAGAAGAAAAGGGAGACCGCTACCACCATGGGCTGGGAGGGTGGGGACAGGGGAGAGGAGGCAACATATGGAAGAATTGAGGCAAGTAGAGTCCTAGAGGGACTGAGGGCACTGAAGGCAGACAAGGCATCAGGGCTGGATGGTAGCCACCCAGGGTGCTGAGGAGATGGCGGAGGTATTGGTAGAGCTGCTGGCATATCTGTACAGCACCTCACTGGAGTCGGGATGTGTGCCACTGGACTGGAGGATGGCACATGTAGTACCATTACACAAGAGCGGACCAAGGATGAACCGGAATTATCCAGTGAGTCTCACCTCCACAGTGTGCAAACTCATGGAAACAATACTAAAGGAAAGACTGGTGTCATACCTGGAGGACAGTGGCCTCCAGGATGTGAGGCAGAATGGGTTTGTTTCAGGAAGTCTTGTGAAACCAACCTGATGCAATATTATGACTGGATGACAGGTGAGCTGGATAAGAGTCATGCAGTGGATGTTCTTTACTTGGACTTCAGCAAGGCCTTCGATTCTGTTATTCTGGGTGGTGGTCGGGGAAGCTAACTGGTGTAGGGTAGGGGCAAAATGATGAAACTGGATTATAAGCTGGATGAGTGGGAGGCTGTAAAGGGTGGTGAGAGGGGCTCTAAGGCCAATGACAGTGGGGTGCCACAGGGCTCTGTGTTTGGGCCAGTATTGTTCGGGCTCTTCATATCAGACATTGCACATGGGGTGGTGAGCAAGATAAGTCTGTTCGGGTGATGACATCAAAATTGGAGCAGTGGTGAATGGAGAGGAGGGATGGAAGCAGCTGCAGGGGGACCTAGCAGGCTAGAGGAGTGGTCAGAGAGGTGGCAGCTGGGGTTCAATGCAAAGAAGTGTGAGGTTATGCACTTTGGGGTGAAGAACCCAAGGAGAGAATACTGACTGGGAGGGGTTAAGCTGGGGATCACTTGGAGGAGAAGGACCTGGGGTAATGATAACAGGGACCATGGAGAACACTGCCCAGTGCAGGAGAGCGCTGCAAAAGCGAACAAAATGCTGGGGTGTATAGCAAGGGTTTTCATCCAGGCGAGAGAGGTGATCTTGCCCCTACAGGTCGCTGGTAAGGCTGCACTTAAGAGTATTGTGTGCAGTTTTGGAGGCCATACCTAAAGCGTGATGTTAGGCTACTGAGGGGTGCAGAGGAGGGCAACAAAGATGATATGTGGAATGGAAGGACAGACTATGACAGCAGGCTGAGAGACCTGAATATGTACACCCTGGAGGATAGAAGGGACAGGGGGACTTGATAGAGACATTCAGGTATTTGAGGGAATCAATAAGGATGGGGCAGATGGGGTCTTTAAGTTAAGGAGGGAGGGTCACCAGGGCATGCGCTAAGAATAGAGGGGGAAGATTTAGGAAGGAAATGAGGAGACATTATTTCACAGAGAGGGTGGTAGCAAAATGGAATGCCCTACCAGAATGAGTGGTGGTATGTAAATCTGTGAACAGTTTCAAAGGGCATGGGACAGGAACAGGGAGAGTGAGGGTGGGGGAGGTGGGGTTGGCAGTGGGATGACAAATGGGAGGGGTGAGGCAGCTGCAAACTAGGGGTGCTAGCTGCACACTCGAAGCAGACTTGGATAGACTGGGTGGTCTGTTTCTGCTGGCACATTCGCATGTTCGTAGTCCTAGGAGCCAGGTTTCAGATGGAGATATTCAGTTCCACCTCAGAGCACACTGGTGCCAAAGGCGGACCCCTCTCAAAGCCAGTACCAGTCACACAACGTTGCTACAGGGCCTCCAGTGGGGAGGGAACTGGAAAATTTAAGGAAGGGGTCCATTTCTGCAGGAGCCTCCCTCCCTGGTTCTCACAACCGATGTGACCCTGCTTGGTTGGGGTGCTCACTTAGAGATCATACCATCCACGGTACCTGGGAGGTGCAGACTTACTCCTGCACATAAACCTGCAGGAGTTAAGAGCTGTTTATCTTCAAGTTTTCTCATCTCATACAGGGAAAGATGGTACAAGTCAGAACAGACAATACCACAACAATGTATTACATCAACAAACAAGGAGGGACAAGGTTCACTCCTCTGTGTACAGAGGCAGTGAAAATATGGAGCCTTGCTACCCTCTAAATGCCTCTCTATAGTCAATTCATCTGCCGGCAAGGACAACACCTTGGCAGATGCCTAGGACAGGATAAACCAGGCCCATCACGAATGGGCATTGAACAAGCAAGTGGTGAATGCTGTATTCAGGAGGTAGGGGACCCAGAAATAGACCTTTTGTTTTCCATCACCACTTACCTCTCTATTGCTTCAGGGCCCCAGTGAAGGGACAGTTCCAATGGATGCCCTGATTCTGGATTGAGCAGGCAGGTACCTCTATGCCTTTCCTCCTTTTCCTCTGATATTCATGGTGCTCATCAAGCTCAGGTCACTACCAGCTTGATGATTCTGGTAACCCGGATAAGGCAAGACAGCCTTGGGTACTCCTGCTGCTCTCAATGTCTGTGAGCAAACCGATCCACCTCCCTCAGAGATACAATCTACTGACTTCCTTTCAGTGGAGGTAGTGTACCCTAGTCTCAGGTCTCTCAAGCTTATGGCCTGGCTCTTGAGGACTTAGAATATACAGATTACCCGGTTCTCTGAAGCAGTTTTAGAAGTCCTTAGGGTTACAGGAAGCCTTCACCAAGAAAACCTATGCCTCAAAATGGAAAAGATTTTCCATTTGGTGCAGTGACAAGGTATAGTCCCAGCCCAGGCGGGATCCCAACCCTTCTTGATCTTTGTCTCACCTGCACTCCCTGGGGTTGCAGCACTCAGCTCTGAAGGTGCACCTGGCTTCAGTTTCAGCATACCTTTCAGCTAGAAAGTATAACTGCCTGACTTGATCAAACCCTATATTCAAAAGATTCTTTAAAGGGCTCTCTCATTTGTTTCCCCTCACAGGGAACCATTGCCAAGCATGGGACCTTAATATTTGCATTGCCAGCTTATGCTTCTGCCCTATAAGCCTATGGCATCTGCAGAGCTTAAATTTCTTACCTGGAAGGTAGTTTTTCTGGTAGCAATCACTTCTGCCAGAAGTATAAGTGATACTAGGCCCTCTCTGTGAAAAGGACTATGTTTCTTTCCACAGGGACAAAAGGTAGTGTTGAGAACTAATAGGAAGTTCCTCCCAAGTTGGTTTCTGACTTTCCTTTGAACCAGCCTATAACATTGCCAGTTTTCTTTACTGAACATTGTAGTGCAGGTGAGCATAGACTGCACAGCTTGGATGTAAAAGAGCACTGAGTTATTACATGACTCATACCAAAGATCATAGGCAGGACAGACAACAACTGTTCCTCACCTATGGGAAGTAGGTAAAGGTACTCCTGCTCAACGTGGACTATCTCGATGGATAGTCCAGTGTATTCAGTTTTGCCACTCAAAGGCAGGCAAGGTTCCTCCCTCTGGTCTTAGGGCCCGCTCTACAAGGGCACAGCTGCCCGAGAGGTACCTCTAATGGAAATATGTAAAGCAGCCACCTGGAGGTCAGTCCACACCTTCACTAAGCATTATAGCCTTGACATCCAGTCCAGGAGTGATGCCAGATTTAGCACAGCAGTCTTGCAAAGTCTTTTCCTAAACAGATTCTGGCCCACCTCTTGAGGTACTGCTGCATAGTCAGCAAGAGTAATAATATTAGTGTAAAGCTACCAACAGTCCCTATTTTCCCAGGACAGTCCCTATTTTGGCAGCATGTCCCAGTGTCCCCATAAATTTTGCAAAATGTCCTTTTGTCCTTTTTGCGTACTTGTCCCAGTTTTGTCTCTTTTTTTTTTGCTTAGTGCTAATCCGTGAGTGACAGTTATTTCAGCACCACTGTGGCTGCTCGGGCCGGACTGCAAGCATGTCAGTGGGAGCACAGTAAAGCATGTTCCTTCCTGTTAGATTAGACTGGGTAATAGTGCAAACAAGCACATATGGACGCCTGCCTGCCAGCAGCTGAGAGGACTCCAGACAGAGAAGAGACTGGCAGCAGGGAACTAAGCTACCTGAACCTGATCAGCTGTAGGGAAGCATGTGAAACAATCTGGTGTAGTGGTGAGAGTCTTTGAAGTGAAGTTTGCTCAGCAAATGAGGTGAGTGTAAGTGGGTTGGATGGAACTGTCAGGAGGAGCAACACATGCAGCTGGAGCGTCTGATCACAATTTAATGCAGGTTTACTTCTAATTAACTTTATGTATATCATGATTTGGAACTTGCTGCAGCAGAATGATGTATTGTTCTAATCTGAATGTTTGCTACTGGTGTTACTGTGGGCAACATGGCCAGAGCAAGCAGCAAAATGTAATTGATTGTGCGCAGCATTGTCTCGGCAGTGCCCATGGGAGTGACACGGTGAGGGGAGGGTTATGGTCAAGATGGACCGTCCAGTTTTAGGCCTCAGAAAGTTGGTAGCTTTATATTAGTGGATTCCTGGGGTTAGAAGAAGAATTACTCACCTGTAGTAATCTTGTTTCTTCCAAAGGGTCCATTAATATTACTCCTGCCCTTGCCTCCCTTTCAGAATCAGTGACCAGAAAAATCCTCCCACAGCTGATAAGATATATAGTTGGAGTGACATGCCACCCTCTGGCACTTTCTAGTAATTTCTTAAATTGTAGGTTCTTTTCTAAAGGCATATCTGACTTCAAAAAGGGACATTTGTTTATACTAGTCCTTTGGTTAATGTTTTTGCCCAGTTGGGCATTCTTTTCTGTAATTATTTAAATAGTGATTCACGTGTTGTTAAGGCCTCTTTGTAGGCTTCTAAGAAATCTGAGGTAGAATGTGGGCAGTTGACACTGGGCAGTTTGAAAATAGATGCATGAGCTAAACATTCCATGATTAGCATAGCATTCTATTCTCTTTAGTGCTGATTTAAAGGAGCACTGCAAGAGTAATAATATTAGTGGATCCATTTGGAAGAAATAAGATTACTACAGGTGAGTATTTTTTCTTTACTGATGCAAAGAATGACCACCCTGTTTGCTAGCACTGAATGGCGGCTACCTTCTATGCTGCCTTGCAGTTTCTACTGAGCCAGTTATGGTAATTCCTGTGGAGTTGACCAGCTTGCAGGAGGTATTTAACACCATTTCAGGGGACCATGGAAATGTCACACCTACCTCCAGTGCATTTAAAATGTGGGTCAGTCTCAGGAATTAGTTCTTGCTTTTTATTTGCTTCTGAGCTGCTAGAAATGTGCAAATTAGATTAAATTGATGGTTTTTGCTCAGTTCTGCACCCTTTGTGAGATCTACAACATATAGTTTCTGGCCTTTGGGCAGTTCCATAGGATATATGCTTTATAAAATACAGAAATGAAATGTGCACCTCAAGTAAGAGGTGCACCAGGCCTATGTATAATCCCAGTTTAATTTGTGAATGAATGCTTTCTGGATAGAGCCATAGGGTTAAAATGATTTACCAACTATCTGCGTTTGTTCATAAATCATTGGTGGATCATGCTAAGGTCTAAAAAATCAATTTAGGTCTTTAAAACGATCAATCAGTGATATATGAACAAGTTCAGTCTGTCTGGTAAATCATTTAAAATTTAAAAAAATCAATTTTAGGCCAATAGAGGCTAGGTTGTCAAAACTTATTATTTAGCAAAAAGTAAAATTATAATTTTCTTGGTATTTAAAAAAAAAAATCTCAGCCAGCATAATTTCTCTTAAGCTTGATCATTAGGAAAGTGTGGATGGGGTGGGGTGTGTATATTCTCAGGTTCTTAGTCTGACATGTACATTTCTACCAATTCTCAAAACAGATTTGGTTGAGAATTCATTCCTTACAGATGCATAGAAACATTTTATTTATTTTATTTAGCTTTTGTTGACCGGGTAAGTGCACTAGACAAATCCTGCCTATTTTCAGGCACGACCCGGGGAGGGGATACAGATGAATGCCAACTGACCTTGAACCAGAGAAGTTAATAGCAGAAAAGGACCCCTGGCCCATCCAGTCTGCCCTAAAATATCCTACTGTACCTGTTGTGTCACTGCAGACCTTGCTTGATCTGCAGCCTTACCCTCCCCAAGCCCTATTACCAAGGTCCCCTGTGTCTATCCTATGCATGCTTGAATCCTATTACTGTTGCTCCTACCACCTCTGCTGGTAGTCTGTTTCAGGCATTCACCACCTTTTCCGTGAAGAAGTATTCCTCACATCCCCTGTGAGCCTCTCCTTCCAGCTTCATATCATGCCCCTTGTCCTTGGGCATATCTTTGTAAAATGCCACCCTTCTGTGCCTTATTGATACTCTTGAGGTATTTGAATGTTTCTATCATGTCTCCTGTAAATAAAACCTACTAGAGTGGCAGCAGCATTTGTAGTACTGTTCTGTTATTTATTATTTGTTTTGTATAATCCACCTTTCTGAAAGATCAGAGAGCTGTAAGCAGAGTGAGTTATAAAATCAATACTTTAAAAGAAGACAAATGTTCAGCCACCTCTGAAACTGAAGGAAGGATGCAGCCTCTCTTACACATATTTGCAGTGAGATCCACAAAGTAGGGTTAACATATAGGAGGTCTGATCATGTGTCCTCCTAACGTTTCTGCAAGTGGGATTTAAGTGAGTGGGCTACTTAGAAAATGTTGGGCTCTGCAGAAACATTAGGGAATTGTGGAAACCAGTACGATTCTTTGCCTAGAGCCGTACAGTGCCGTCTGCCAGGATCATGCTCAGCATCAGAGATTATGCTGGGTTATCTTGCAGAATACTGCAGGAACCAGTGTACTGCAATAGTAATTACTCCAATTTGTCAAGCGGTACACTGTGAAATTTCATGCAGAGCGCTTGAGCCTGGTAGACTGCAGTGTAACTAGAGCCTGACTTATACACTGCCTAGAAAACAGTGGTCTTCTTGTCTCAGTATGTGTTTCTATAGTCTATTGAGTAACCATGCCTCCCTCCCCATTTTTTCTTTGGTAACTAGGTAAGGCCACTAGGCAAAAGGCCTGTTTACAGAGGTGACCCGGGAGCACAGGGAGGTTAAGTGACTTGCTCAGGGTCACACAGTATGCCAGAGGCATAATTATAGGGAGGAGATGGGTGCCCCCAACATTTATTGCTGTGGAGGTGCTTTGAAGAATCATCACTGTTGTCCCCAACATTTAGAACCCGAAATGAACTACCACCACACTCTTACTTCACAATAATGCCAGCATTTGTACTGTCTGCAGGCACCAAAAACAAGATACTGACTCTGCCCACCACTGTGTAATACGCAGAGGTGTGTGCCGCAGCCTAGCAGTCAAGCAGCAAGCTGGGGATTGGGGGGGTTGTTGACATGGCCAGACATTGATTCTCCTCAGTGTTTTCTTTTCTTTGGCTGCTTGCTAGTATGGCTTGCTGTTAAGCCTAATGTTTTACTGTCCTGCCAGTGCTTCAGAGTCAGTCAGCACCATGGGGACAGTAGCGTGGCAGTCATCAGCACAGCTTATAAGAGGAGAAGGAGGTCATAGATGGGTGTGAGGATGTGAGGTGGTTCTAGGCTAAGGCTGTTTGTTTTGTTTTCTCCAATCCTCTTGTTCTTCTTATGGCCATGCATGATGTGAGATTGGGAGTCGGGTGGGGGAATCTAGCATCCAGTTGATTAGCTGGATTGGATGCACCAGCAGCCGTTAGTGTGTGAGAGGACCTATGGTACATTGTACCAGAGATGGCATAAAGTCATTGTCCATTCTGAACTGAAATTTCAATGCCAGTGGGTCTCTTGAGCCAGGATAAAGAGATCTGTATGTACGTGGCGTTCTTCTTTCTGTTTTTCCCGAATGAGATTCTTTGAGCCCGATTTCCGATGGCTGCTTCTGCTACTGTTAGACTCGACCGCTATAACAATGAGATAGAAGATCTTGCCACCTCAGTTTTTTGCTCTACTGTGGCTCTGCTGCCTTCGAATCCACTAAGGTCTGAGTTCTACTGCTTCTAGTGTAATAGTCAGTTCAGGTCAGGAGGAGGCTTTCTAAATGTCTGAGACTGTAGATGTTTCCTACTTTTGATCTGAATTCTGTATTATAATTATTTGAAATGTACTTGTCAATCAATGCAAAAGTTTTAAAAAAAATACCCTCTGTATCTGCTAGGTGGGGGATGCTGTAGCACTGCAAACTAAAGAAGCACTAAAATTAAGGTTTGTTTGTTTTTTCCAAAGGAGGGGAAAAACAGGATAATGTATCTCTCCAATCTGGATTATTTTATCTTCTGGACTTTTATGTCTGACTTTTAAACATTTTTATGTAGGTGGATGAGCTGTGTAGCCTGGCTGGAGTGAAATTGAGAGGAGGAGGTAGCCGAGATGGTAT
The DNA here is from genome assembly GCA_016271365.2 of Neoceratodus forsteri. Classification (NCBI taxonomy): domain Eukaryota; kingdom Metazoa; phylum Chordata; order Ceratodontiformes; family Ceratodontidae; genus Neoceratodus; species Neoceratodus forsteri. The sequence goes on along the minus strand of CM057450.1, from coordinate 1,184,238,543 downwards.
ATGTTTATATGGAGGGACTTGGACTGTGTAGATAGATATGAGCTGGAGTGCTGACCAGGTGTGAGGTTGGGGGATGTCAGTGATGGGTATGTTTTTGTTGGTTAGGATTTTGATCTGTGCAGTGGCTTATCAATATCATTTGCGCTTGGGGAGAACCCTTGGCAGCAAGCAAGGTATGTCCTTGGTTCTTTCTTTTTCTTTGGGGGGAGGGCTGCTGCCAGATAGCTGGGGAAGCGGTGGGGTTGGTGTTTTTTTGGGGGAGGATACCATTCCGTCTGGTTTGGGTGTTGGCTTCTGGATTTTTGTGGACAACTTGTTATGTGGGTGGATGTAGTAGTCCCCAGCATAGAGAGCTGGCCATGGAAGACTGTAGGCTGGCACTAGGACCAGGCTGGAGAGGTGCATTTTCCTGCATTTTCCCTTAGGGAACACATTGGTTTTGCTGATTCTTTGGTTGCCTGCGTCCTCTCCCCAGTGGTGAGGCACTGAGCACATTAGTTGCTACTGGTGGGTTTCTGTCAGGTGTGGCTGATGCAGAACAGCCATCGCATGGATTGCATTTTTGATTTGCAGAGGTTTGCCATCACTGACTGACTGTGCCTTTCGGTTCCTGTGCTTGGTTGTGCACTGTTCATCCATCTACATGGTCTGATTTCCTTTGTATTGACAGATGTGTGCTTGCTGCTCCTTCCTTCCTGATCCCGCTCCATCTGGGCCGCACATTTCATGCAGTGGGCTGTGTGGGCTGGCTGGCTTGGATTGAGGGAAAGGAGTAATCAGTGTGTTTTTGTTGATGTAGAAAGCTTGGACTTTGTGGATGGATGTGATGTATAATATTACAAAGGGAATTGGGGTGGGTGGTCTGTGATGGTATATGTTTATTGGTTTGAAATTTGATCTACGCTGTGGCTGCTCTGTATCACTCACCTGTGTTTTGGGAGGACCCCTCAGCAGCAGTAGTGCTTGATGCTTTGTGTGTGTGGGGTGGGAGCTGCTGCTGGATATTTGGGAAAGTGGTGAGGTTGCTCTACTTTTTTGTGGGGGTGGAGAAGGAGGTGGGAAGGTATGCCACTCTGATCAAGTTTGGGTGTTGACTTCTAGTTTTTTGCAACTTGTTATTTGGGTGGATGAAGTCCACCACCAAGGAGTTGGCCATGGAGAACTGGAGGCTGGCACTTGGGCCAGGCTGTAGAGGTGCATTATCCTGCATTGTTCCTCCTTTGGAAACACATTGGTTTTGCTATCTTTATTACTGCCAAGGTGTCCCCCCACACACACACACCCCAAAATGGTGAGGCAATAGGCATATTAATTAGTTGCTGCTAGTGGGTTTTCTTTTGGGCATAGTTGGTGCAGAGTAGCTATTATGTGATTTAATTTTTGATTGGTGAGGTTTGCCATCACTGACTGCCCTGCCTTTTGCAACCACGCCAGGCCACACATGTTTCATCTGTCTACAATTTTGAGTTTTTGTATTGAAAGATGTGTGCAGGCTGCTCCCTCCCTCCGTCTTGGTCCCATTCCAGCAGGACTACGCATCATCCAATAGGCTGCGTGGCCTGGTTAATGTGGGATGTAGGGGAAGGGCAGTCGATGTATTTTGATTATGAAGAAAGGCTTGGACTGTATGGATGGATGAGCTGTGTTGGCCTAGTGTGGAATTCGGTGTTGGGGAGGACAGTGGTGACAGTCAGTGATGGTGTATTTTTGTTGGTGGTAAATGTGACAGCAACACCAGGCTTGCTGTAGAGAAACTCTGCTACACTCTGCAGTTTTAGCAGCTTAGAATACAAACATTAACTGTAAAGAGGAGTAATGAAATACAGTTTCAGAGTCAATGTAAGAAGGGGTAATTTATTCATGGAAGTCAAAGGACTGGGAAAGGTGCTGATAGCAACTCGATCTTCTCTCACTCCCATGCTTTGTTACAGAGGCAGAAGTAAGTCAGTTTTACAAAAACCTACTAACGAGGGCATTTGGAGTTTGGCATAATGCATTGCTAACAGGGTGTTTTGGGGAAGGGGACACAGTATGTACACCTAGTACTGGTAGTTTTCCTTGCAAAACTTATGCAACTGCACTATACCGCACAGTGTGAGCCACTCCTCTGCCATATAGTGATGTCAGCGAAATCCAGCAGCCTAGCAGCTAAACAGCAAAGGCAAGTGCAGCAGGGCTGAAAAACAAATCCAGAATATGAAAGGCAGAGTAAACCTTGGCCAAAAATAACAAATGAACACACCCTTTCAGGTCTAGTACTGCATACAATGACTTAAAGCTGTAACTTTCTGAACCATCATGAAAGGTGCTGTTTTGACAGGAGTGGCAGAATGAACTTTCAGTTGGCAAGTGTATACTGGAGTGCCTGGCGTTGGGTTATGTGAGGAGCAGGAGGCGAAACCTTTTGGTACCAAAGAGGAATGAAGCAGCTCTGAGAACTGAAGAATTTTGGAGATCGGGGCAAAGACACCTAGTAGGTTAAAAAGGTGGAACTGTGGGCAGGTGCAGCTTTTGCCTGTGACTGACCTATGACAGGCTGCTGATTTTGTGCAGGCTACCAATTCTCTATGCCAAGATGGCTGTCAGTGTTAGAGAAAATGTGGTATAAGAAGTGCCTGCTGGTGTGGGGGTGATTGACATTAGGCTGTTAGATAAATGGTGTTTGATTGATGTTAGGGTGTTAAATAAATGGGGTTCCATGATTTATTTAACACCCATCAAACACATTTATTTAACAGTTTTTATCCCACACCTGTTGAATAAAGATACACACATGCATATATATGTATATATACAGTATATTTTTTATAGCAAAAAATCAATTTAATATGTCAGTTAGGGTTGTTCCACAGCGACAAAGTGAGGACATTCAGTGTTAAAGTTGCCACACTTGCACCTTGCCCATCCGCCGCACCAGCAGGCATTGGGGTGTGCGTTGGGTCATCGGCCCTAACACTCACCCCATTCCATGTAAATAGCTGAGGTGCTGCAGTATGAGGAGAATGGGGTGAGAGTTAGCAACAACCCCAACACACACCCCAGTGCTTGTTGGTGCAGGTGGGGTGAGCATAGGCGGCAACCCTAATACTGAATTTCTATGTTGCTGTGAACAACCCTAACTGATGCATTAAACTGAGTTTTTGCCATGAATTTACCTTCTTTTGAGAATGTGCACTATAAATAGTGAATGGTATGTGATGGTGGCCATGCTTCCCATTTGTGTTAATAACTCTTACAGTAATGGTAACAGCAACAGTGACAGTAATCCTAACGGGAACGTTAACGCTAACAGTAACACCAGTAATGGTAACAGTAATGAGAACGGTAACAGAAACTCACACTCAAATGGTAATGCAAGCGGTAATGAAAATGCAAGCAGAAGCGGTAACACCAGTGGATGCAGTGGATGCGAAAAACAGTAACGCAAGTGCAAAAGCAAACGGAAATGGTTACGAACCGGTAATGGAAATCAGTGCAAATGTGAACACAAACACAGATGGTAATACAACCGGCAATGAAAAGCATAAGCGATAATGGTAACACAAATGCAAGCGCAAATACAAATGCAAATGGTAACACACCGTGATGCAAATGAAAATGCTAATGAAAACAATACGGAAAGCAGTATCGGTAATGCAAATGGCAACACCAGTGGTGATGCAAAGGAAGCGACAATGCTAACAGTAATGGAAGCGTGAGCATAAATGGTAACACACATGGTGGCACGTAAACGGAAACGATAACACAGATGGTAACAGAAATGCAAGCACAAACATAAACTCGAACACTAATGGTACGCAAACAGTAATGGAAATGCAAATGACAACGGTAATGCAAATGCAGCGGTAACAGCAGTGGCGGACGACAAGGAAACAGTAACATAAGTGACAACGGAAATGCAAGCCTAAACACTAATGTTAACAGAAATGCAAAGGCAAATGGTAACAAACGGTAACATAAATGGAAACTCAAACGGTAACAGGAATGGCAAAGAAAACAGTAACACAAATGCAAGTGAAAATGCAAACGCAAATGGTAAAGCACACAGTGATGTAAATGGAAATGTCGCAACCGGTAATGGAAATGCAAACAATGCTTGGTAACAATGCTTGAACAGAAGCCAGAAACACACCACGCAAATGGCAACGAAAATGAACAGTAGCAGGTAATGGAAGCGAACAGTAACACAAGAGAAATGCAAGTGCAAATACAAATGCAAACAATAACACACGGTGATGCAAATGATAATGCAGATAGTGCCGGAAATGCAAGCGCAAACGAAATGCACACACAAATGGTAATGTAAACGGTAATGCAAACGGTAACGGCAACAGCAACGTACAAGTGGAATAATGTGCCAGTGACAAAGGAAACACTAACGGTAACAGAAAGCAAACGGACATAGTAACGCAAATGCAAGCGGTAATGACACGGTGATGCAAACGGAAATGCTAACAAAAATGGTAATGGAAATGCAAATGGTAATGCTAACGGTGATGAAAAAGAAACAATAACATCAAACAGAAATGCAAATGGTAATGCACACTGACGGTAACGGTAATGGAAACGCAAACGCTAACGTGTAAAGTAACGCAACGCACATGATTGTGTAGGAAAGAGGTCCATTCAGAAGCACAATGAATACAAGAATGTGGGTATAATAGTGGCCCTCAGACAGGAATATGAGCACTTGGAATACTAAATTGCTTATATCTCAGGAACCGTATAATTTAGAAAAAAAATTTAAATCACATATTTACTACTTTCCATGCTAGTTTTGCACTTAGCTCCTCAATGCAGGCCTAAGCAATTTTAGACAGAAAGTCCATTAAGTAACTGTTTTTAGATACAGAACATGAAAAGGCACGGCGGATGCGTAATGTTATCCTATGGGAAAAATTGTCAACTTCAGAGTGCTATAACTTTGCAGTCCTGTTATATTTTGGCACCAAACCACCAAAAGCACATCTGTGTGATGTTGGCTTTCTTCCTACAAATTTAGTAGTACATTTTTTTTTTATTCAGCAGAATAAAGGAAAATATTCAATTGAGCATAGCTCATTTATAATGAAGTCCCATGGATTCATAGCAGCAAATATCAGTTTCAGTATAAAAAGAATTACACATATCAATGAAAAGACAAACTACAGAATACAAATCAAAGGTACACATAAATAATAATCAGCAAACATCACATTCAGTACAATGAGGAGGCTATTAGACTAGTCTAAGCACCAGTCATTCAGGTGGGGAAGGCATATAGTTTGATTCATTTGGTGTAGCCTTGCTGAGTTTTATTCACAGGGCAGCTCCCTATAAAGAAACAGATGACCTACCTATATTTAAATTACGCTAGTAATAGAATAGTGTAAATCATGAGCTGTCCTCTGATTATTTTTACCGTTCTCATAGGAAACATCTCAAGGATGTAAAGGAAACCACATGTGTCTGAATTTTATACCTAAATTTAGGACATGTAACTTCTATGGGCCAAAGGATTGGGCCAATTTAAGCTATTGTATAGTATACATCTATGTGTTCTATGGGGTACCTCCAGAACAAAATGTGCCATTCTTTGGTATATTACATCCACTTTATTCAGTAATGTGCTGGAAGCTCCACTATAAAAAATGCCCCATAGTCTAAAACCAACATTAATAAAGAATTAACTACATTTAGTCGGACATCTCTAGACATGAAATGTTTAAATCTATAAAGAGCCCAGCTTCCTGTTCAGTCCCAAAATCATGTTTTCTATATGATAAGACCAAGTCAAATTACAATCTAGCCATGGCCCTAAATAGTTATATTGAACTACTTCCTTTATGTCCAAACCATCTAGATTCTGGCTATTCAAACATAAGTTTGATTCTTTAAATTGTTTGTTTTCTGAACAGAAAAACTTGGGTTTTCTTAGGATTCAAACTCAAACAGTGTTTATTGAAAAGTTTTGGTCATGGTCAAAGGCCCACTGGCGTTTAAATTCAAATTGATCCAAAGTCTGCCCCTCAACATACAATATGGTGTTGTCTGCATACAGGCGGTGTTTTATGTCAGAAGAATCAAACCTAGGCTCATTAATATAAATGTTAAATAATAAGGGCCCTAAAATCGACCCTTGCAGGACACCAGAAGAAATATTCATTAATTTGGACCTAAAGAACCAATTTCTACCAATTGCTTTCTCACATTCAAATAAGAAGAAACCAGTTTACAGCCTGAGTGGACAGTCTGATTCAGCTAAGCCTGGACAGGAGTACCTGGTGGTTCAAGGTGTCAAAAGCCTTTGAAAGGTCTATAAACAACCATGCTCCAACCATGGCCCTCCTATCCAGGCTCAGCTGGAGGTCATTGACCACCTTAGCCAAAGCAGTTTGAGTGCTGTATAAAGGCAGGAAACCAGATTGATACATGGACATCTTCCCATTTGAATCTAAGAATTCCCTTATTTATTTAGAAATGATGCTCTCAAAAATCTTTGAGATTTGTGGTAGGAGCGAGAGTGGAAATACAGAATACAGTTTAAACTCTGTGTCTCCACCCATTCTATGATGCCATCTAGCTCCTCCTTTTAGAATATAAAAATTATGAAAACAGGATGTCCTATCAGGAGGTATATTAAATAAGGTGACATGAGCAAAACTCATTTCCCAAATTATAAGTCTGTCTTTAAATCAAGCCTTTCCTTTGATCTTCTGTGGTTTCCTGCTCTCCCAAGGAATCGAAGGATATTTATGACTTTCACACCATGGAATAAAAATGTTTTATTTTTCTCCAAGACATCATAAAGTTTACAAGCCCTATATCCTGGTAGCTGGGTCAGCTCCAATTAAGTCTCCCACTGAATATGGCTCACGGTGTAATTCTGTACTTGCACTGGCGCAACTCAGTTGCACCATACACAACTGCTCTGAATATCCAGGCCTAGGTAAAACAGAAAGTTGAGAAAATAAAGGGAGTTTCTAGAGGCAAAAATAAATAACACTGCTGACCCAAAATAAAATTGGTCTCTAACAAAATCGTTAACAAACCAACAAAAAAAAAAATAAAGTAACTTTTATGGAAAATGGTGAACCCTAACAGTGATGCTTGGCCAGCTGGTTATGACTACGCTATGATTTTTGTAATACAGAATATAGTGTATGATTGTCAGTGCTTCCATAGATACCCCCAGGTTTCAGAGAAGCAACAGGATATGTTAACCTGAAACCAGGAGGTAATTAAAGACTAGAGACATAATTAAGGGTCTCCTGTTTCCAAATTCTGATCCCTAAATTTCCTGGCTTTATGTAAATCAAGGTTAAACCAAATGTTACCCCAAATTTACTTTTCTAGCTTTCACTGGTGCATGGTTATCACAAACTCTTAAGAAATATTCCCACTCATATGATGCTGTGAATTCTAACATAGTCCAATTCACATTTCTAGATCTATCATAAATGATATATAATCAAACCATTTGAGATTTCTCCAGAATAACTTATAACCTAAATTAGGAGCACTAATACTGGTTCTAGTAGCACAAATGATTTGATGGCCAGAGAATGATTCAGGCAAGACCCTATATATCAAAAAATATTGAGGAAAGTTAGTAAACATAAGATCTAAGGTTGTGGATTTCTTGGGGTCACGGTGATTTATTCTCATGTGTTCCATAATTAATTGGGTCAGTCCCAGGTCAGTTTGGAAATCAACTAAGGCAGGACTTGGGTCCATTTCCAGCCAATTAACATTGAAATCTCCAGTTAAAATAACTCATGCAAATATTTATAAATAGCTAGAAATTCCTCAGGACATGAAATGCCTTTACATCCATTTTAGGTGATTTATATATTCCTATTAATAAGATAGGTTTCCTATGGGGTACTGAAATCTCGATATGAAGAACTTCAGTTCCACAATCCAAGGACAAACATGATATTTTCTTAACAGTTAAACTAATTTCAACATCAATCAAAATTCCACCTCCTTTCCTACTCCCATCCTTCCTGAAGATCTAGTAATTATTTAAGCCAATTGAATTAGGTCTCTCTCATTAAGCCACGTTTCAGTTAAAACTATAATCCCTGGTTTGTGTTCTTCCACAGTCCTAACTACATCAAACTTCTTTCCTAAACTTCTCACATTAAAATGTACAACATTCAAGCCTCCATAATTAGAGGGTATACATCTCATACCCATCAAAAGAATGGGGACCAGGGTTGGGTGAATATCACGCAAACCAATAAGAAGACTATAAAAGCATTTTAAATATCCTTCAGTGAATTTAGCCTATGAGTATAATTTTGTATCCTTAAAATGTTGTTAATCAAATTAACTCTCGAGGAAGAAAAAGGTTAATAAGGTCCCTCCAGAAAAGGAGCCTAACACAATCATTATAGCAAGCAGTGGAGTACGAGGCTGGGTGCAATAGGAACATTACCTATGATGGCCAAAGTCTCCTGATGCACTGCCTTATAAAATCTCTTGCCAAAGAAAACCCCATATAAGCATCATAAGATGCACACATTTGAAAAATACCATAACAAAACAGCATATGAATACATTAAAAATCGCCATTTTAGTTTACTAAAACTATTCCTATAAATACAGCTCCAAAGTGAACTTTCCCTATGAAATCAGCTCACTGTCAACACACAGTGCAAACTTTTCTCAGAAGGAAAGTTCATATGTACTGGAGCACAAGGGCAAATATTTACCTTTCTAAAGAAGTGCTCACGGAACAAGGAGCAAACATGCAAATAGTCTTACTCTTAAAAACAAAGAGCACACAATACTCAAAATAAAACAAAACTAAAACAGTGTTTCTAAAACAGTAAAAGTAAATGTAATTTGAGCCCAAAAGACCAAACTGTTGTTTTGCAACAGGGTGGCAAAGATTTCCTTTATTTTGGTCATAGTGTCTCAAAGTACTGTCACAAATCCTATCACATTAGCAAAACGAATGCGAAAGTGTGGCATTTGCAAAGTAGCATAGCTTACAACTATTTTTACAGGTGAACACAAGAAGAATTGTGTCCCTTCAGGGTCCCAAATTTAAATGCCAAGCATTTTCTGACCACCAACTGAAAAAATGGCTGAATCACGAAAGTAAAAGGGTCATTGCGACAGTAAAAACAGCATTTGTGACAGTCGCATAGTTCAACTTTTCCATAGACTATAATGGGATTTTTTTAAATAACTTTTGACGTTTAATATTTTTCACGAAATCTTGAAAGGCACATCGGGGACTCTGGCTGCTTGTTCCCCTAACGTTTTGGACCGATCGTGCAAACTATGCGGGCTATGAGTTACCAGCGAAGAAACATACAAAATCCGTAATTTATGCATTTTGGTGTTGTAGCTCCATAACCGTACATCTGACCATAACACAGCTTACCAGATCCAGAGATCTATGATACCAGACTGAGCATTCCAAATTTCAGGCAAATTCGTTTTACGGTTGCAAAGTTATTAATATGCAAAATTTGAGATTTAACCTTAAATGGGGTGCTCAATCCCTAACTATAGTGGCACTTCTGTGCCACTATAATATAAAATATATAGTGAATAACAAATACTGCTGCTTTAAGTTTTAGAGCAGAAGTTAGGCTCTGGTTTACCCTCTGTGATATTTTCTTCTTGATCAATGTAAATCTTTGAGAGGATAGTTCCAGACAAGCAAGAGATCTTACTTCAGGGAGTGACTGTCCAAGCCAAAATGCTGCTATTAAGTAAATGATTGATATTTTTGTTTCAAAATGTCCAGCTGTTAATATACACCTTTAAAATTGCTTTGCTGTCCCGAAACAGCCAACACCTTGCAGTGACTCCCCACTTCCAGCATTTCAGTGGCTCTTTAAATTTGCCATAGATTTAAAGAGTAGCCAAAATGAAATGTTGGAGATGGGAGAGGAAGTCACTCTAAGGTGTTAGCTGTTTCAGGGTTTGCAAAATAATTTTTAAAAAGGCTGTCAGTGGTTGTGATATGCCTTTTGTGGCGTGAATGTTGATCTCAACGACAACGCTTATTCGCCTGCCCGACCGCACAGCAAGTTACATGGAGAGAGTGTGAGTCGTCAAGTAGTGTATAAAACAGGTGGAGCCTGTTTCAGCGTTAGCTGTTAAATACTGTATATTATGTTGCAAAGAATTGACATTCTAGAACGTGATTTATTTCTCTGCACAGCTGCCAAAATAGGCTCTGTTCTCCTGACCAGGCACTGTGGAGTGCGAACCCATTGCCATAGCTGATTTTAACAACTCATCATGAGTGCTGTATTTGTAGTTTTCATGCTTAGCTTAAAATTGGAAGAATGATAACTTGTTGGGTTTGGAGTTTCCTAGAGCTTAAATGGATTTATTCTTCTTGTTGGATTTTCAGCAGTTCATTGGCATGTTAATTTTAAGGTAAGCACGGAAACCAAAACTGGTTACTTTACTGTTTTCTTCTAGGCATCCTGTGGCCTTGTAGGACATTCTCTGCATAGAGGCCTGGTGTCCCACTGCCTGCGCCCATTCTACTGAGGCTGCCTTGCTAGTAAAAAAAAAAAAAAAAAAAAAACTGTAGGGCTGGTCTCATGGCATTGCCCTCCTGCCTCACTGGTGTCTAGTATAGCTGGGGGCTGGGTGAGGATCAGCGGCTGCCAGGTAGCTCTCCTCTCCCGGATTGGGGAGGTTGGCTGTGCTGGCCTCCTGGCCTTGACTGCCAGCATGTGGTGACTGCTGCCTCAAGGTGACCATATTGTCAGTAAGCAGCAGGTTGCCATGGTTCTTCTGTAGTCCTTGATGCAGTCGTATAGTCCTTAATAGTATGGATTACATTTCTCTATATGTAATCATTTAGGGACGCTGGGCATGGACCTCCTCAACATCAGAATGGAGCTACTCTCCAGTTATCATCAGCCTTAAGGCTAATATTGATAAATGAACAGCCCTTAAATCCAGATCGAGCATGATTGGCTGTCTTATAATCCCACTAGAGCCTCCACCAACACGTTGGATACACAATTTGAGGAGCTGGGTACACAATTGTTTGCTAAGACATCAGTCTTTCCACTTCAGACACCCTGATATTAGGTGTATTGCTGAGTCTCTGGTACAGTGTTTGCCATTCCCACTTTTACACACACTTATTTTCTGAGTGAGATCACTTGTGTAAGGTGCTTATTGTCTTGTACATGGTGTTAGAATTAAGTAAGCTAATAAACCTCTGATTTTGTTACTGTCCCAGAAAACAAATTGTAAGGTTGTGGAATCATAAAAAAATTCCTGGGAACTAAACAAAGGAAGGCACTCCAGTAACCCTAAATGTGCCACTGGTACACAGACTGAACACAAAGAATAATAAAACAGCACACTCACCACTGGAGAATAAAGCAACTTCCTGATGAAGCCTCCACATTAGAAGTGATATGTAGGAGTATCAGCTCTGCATTCCTGTATGAATAACTAATAAATTAAGTTGCTTTATTCATCAAGGATGACTGCACCAGTTTATTATTTTTGTGATATGAGAGCTCTTGTCTGATATGTTTCTGTAGCCCTCTACGTTGTCACTGAGATTCATACTGGATGGGTATGATGCGCCCTGCTTGGCAAACAGGCTTGGCTCAAATCTGTGACAGCAACACAAAATATTGATGGCATAAGAATTCCAGTCTTTCTGTGCCAGTGTAAAGGACTTTACTTTGTTCTTGTAGAATGTTTGGCCAGGCAAGGCACACTAAACTGAAGATCATTTCCAGCTGTATCTCAGAAAGGTTAAGTAACTTGCTCAAGGTCCCACGGCATGCATATGGCAGTTGTGGGGTTCAAACTTAGTTCTGCGGGATCTTCAATTTCAGAAATAAGTGTTTTAACCCTCTAAACTATACTGCCTCCTATAGGATAGCTTCACTTTTCAAGGAGCTCTTCAGCTTAAACTGAATCTTTGAAATTGTTTTCCCCTCTAATAAAATTAACTAAAACAGGAAGATACTGTTTGGGGAAAGGCAGAGGTGTTTGGAGTCAGTTCCATCTAGGTTGTTACAACATTATTCGGATTGGTTGGAAGTTAAGTATTCCAACTTTGGCTAGCTGTTTTGCTACAAGCATTACAGTTCTTTTTTTTAACTTTTATTTATAAAATGTTATGAACTACAACAGATAATATATTTTCATAAAATAATACATGCATTGAAAAACCTGCAGTTCTGAGGGTAAATGTTCAGTACCAGAGATGTCACCATAGTGCCCTAATATGTCCAGTGACTACCTCTAAACAGCCTGAAGTTATGAAGGAGTAAAAAGTCCAACATGGTAATAATGTAGGAGAGTCCACTCTCACCTTATCAACCACCTTATGGCTCAAAGGGTATCTATCGTTATTCCATATCCCTCCCAACAGAATTCCTGTAGGTCACACCTGTGAACAAGATTTCAACTAGTGTGCCACTCCTGGTTAAACAATTGGGAAAAAATACAAGGTGGAGGCAGAGAAACCCATTAAAGGGACCATTAAGGAGTCAAAACTGATGTTCAGGACTCAATTAAGTTGCATTCGCCCCTACCTCTGCGCATATCACATGGCTGGTTGGAAAAGCGGTATTAATGAGGATCTAAAATAAAAGTTTGCAAATTGAGTGGAATGTGAAATCACTCCAATGCCGATCTGATTTACCTTATGGGTAAAATAATAACGCATATTTATGCCAGAAGTAATGATTAGAGCATAAACCAATATGGCTGTAAACATTTATATAACAACCAAATAGCACCAGATTAATAGAAAACTCCTGAGTGTTAATGAATGTCTCTGAGAGACTAAGAGAAGGTATATGACAGCTATGAAAGCAACTAGTTTCAGTCATTAGAGTGTGTTTCAAGGTCACCTTCTCCCACTGGTTCTTCAAATTATGCTGAGCAGAAAGGGCTTGGAGGCAAACACTGCCGCTACTTCATGATCCATGAAGATGTGCGTCTTATTAGGATGGCGAATCTAGAGATGAGCTGGAAATAGTTGTGCAGCTATCTATACCATACGATTTTCCAGTAAGGATTTCTTAGTGACTTGTAGGGCTTTTTCCTATTTTGTGTCTAAGAGGAGATATTTGGAAATAAAGCAGATTTGCTGCCCTCCACACGATGTCCCCACGTTCCTGGAGGCTTGCAGCAGGGGATATGAGCCTCAAACTGGAGTCACAATGGGCATCATAGGACACGATTTGCCTGAGCCTTACGGTCTGACTGTCATCTGGATTGCAAGGCCTTGATCACCGAAAATCCAGAGTCTTCTGGGAGTAGCTTCAGGTCTGTAAAAATCAGTTGATTGACCGATGCAAGTAGCTCTGCTCTCCCAGCCAGTCGTGGGGAACCATAATATGAATATTAGTTTGTCATTATGCATTTTGAGAGCTTCCACTTTGGCCTTAGAAAAAGAGACATTCACAAAAGCGCGTTTCTCTCCGTTGGCAGTCCGTTTGAATTGAGTTCCGTAATATGAGCAGCATTTATTTGCACTTTATTGTCCAACTCAGTAAATCTTGTTTCAATGGCCGCAAGCCTTCGGTTTTCTCCTCCTGTAGCTTAGATCTTTTGAAGCATTGCCATGATTTGGAGTTGACCAAGCCAGGAGCTCTTATGTCTGCTGAGAGGCGGACCCATGCCCTGTACTCTTCGATCCAGCTGTCGACGAAGGTAGGCCTCCAAGTTTGACGCAGCTTGTTTATGATCCTTTTCTGGCTCATTTCACACCTTTTAACACACTCTGGAGAGATCACCAAAGTTTGGTTTAGAACAATAAAATAGGTAAAATAAAGATTTATAACTTGCGTGATCAGCAGTTCAGAAAAGAGCAGCCGCCATGTTGGATGCTCCACAGTGCCCCTCAAGCATTACAGTTCTGTTTGTATAGTGCCACCCACAAAGATGAAGCACTTAACAGTTTTCTGTGTGATGAATTGAAGTAATTAGCATTGGATTACATTGAGTCCTGCAGTATCCTGCAAGATATCACTGACTGAAACACTTCATCCTGATGAATGGCATTGTGCCTTGCTAAATTGTGGTAAAGTGACTCAGTTGTAGCACATCTGTCCCTGGATCAGAAGAAGGTCATGGGTTTCTAGTCCCTTACTGAGATTTGGTTCATATCATATCACAAATGCTGGCATCTGACTATAGTACTAAAGGGCTCTACTGTCAGGGTGTGCCTTTCTTTGGATGAGACATTAAACTGAAGTTCTGTCTTCTTTTCTGGTGGTTGTTTAGGTGGATGTTAAAGATCCCATGGCACGTCTCAAAATGAGTAGGAAATTTCCTGGTGTCCTGTCCAAATCTCCTCCTTTGCTAAAAATACTACCAGCATCTTAATTTGGTTCAGTTTCCTTGACTTGCACCCAGAAACAGATGAGGCTGAAAATAAGCAGTACTGTCTAGCCCTCTTTTCCCATTCAATGAAAAACTAAATAAATAACTAATCCTCCTTGGGAGAGCCTGGAGATTTAGATACTGTAGGTGCCAAGCAGGATCATGAGCATTAAGGCATGCTATCAGCACAGTGGAGACCCAGAAGGGGTGACCTTCAACCCAGACGCTATGTTGTGGCATGTGGTTGTCCCAGACAGCAGAGAACTTACTTTGGAAGTTATTGAGGGCTTCAGTAACATCAGAGGTTGAGGAGATATAGGGATATGCAGTGGAAGCGAGTGGAATACATGATTCATCTGCACAAGAGCAGTTGACCTTGGTAACCTCACGAGTGGCGTAAGCCTACGTGAGGTATCAAAGTCAAAACTGCTTGAGTGCAGATAAATCAAGTATTCCACAAGTTTTCCATTTCATATCCAATTTATGTAATAGGAAAGGAGTTTTTGATGTCTTTTATTTATTTGTAGTAAAGTTTGACTTTAATTTTGTATAAAATTAGTGGGACTATTTTGTACTCCTGCTCAAGACTGGGTGGTTTCTATGCTCACTAGCATGGTTGCTGTGCAGAGGATATCCCGACACTTGGATTGTAGTTTTTATTGGTTGTTTTTCTCTGTGGGAGGGCAGAGTTTTGAAAACATGGCAGCTCCTCTTCTCACTTAGTGGGAGAGAGGCAGCTGTGGTGATGTATTTTTTGGTAGCTTTTCTTTTGTTTTTATTGTAAATGATTTATCTGATTGTTCTTACCTTATCTGGTTGTTCCTGCCATTAATGTTCGCGGAGTGGAGAAGCGAGGTGAGGTGTGTGGCTGAAGTCAGAAAGGAACAGCTTGGAGAAACAAGCACAGCAGGGTGGTTACAGAGCTGGCAGCATTTTTTCTGAGATCAGTGGCTGCCTGTGTTTTTTTTTTGTTCCTGCTAGGAGTCATTTCTCTGTGGAATAGGTCATTTGCCAGCTGGAGACAGGAGTGGGAAAAATGTCCCGAACTTAGCGAGCAGGGGGGGGGATGCAGCACGGTGTTTGAATTTCTGTATGAAAAAGATAAAGCAGTGTGATGGGGAAAAAAGTAATGTTCGGTTTGTATACTTTTGTGTGTGGCAGTTGCAGCTTGGGAGAATGCAAGTAAAAGTTTAGAGAATAAGTGCCAGCAGGAGGGGAATGATTGATGGCAAGGTGTTAAATAAATGGTGGTTGATTGATGTTAGGGTGTTAAATAAATGTCAAAACCATACAACATAAAATATTTTATGCACAGTATCCGTCAAAACTGTGAGGACAAAATCAGGCGTGGTCAATACTCGTGGTCAAAATCTTGAAGGACTGGACAGTGCGGTGTACAAAGTAGTGAGGTGCCTAACCGCACGGTACCCTGTTACACACTGAGTGGTGATCCATGGTGGTGTGGTCTGGAAATAGTAAATCTACACTTTCATTCACTTTGTGTGGTTTTGCTTTAGCTGCTTTTCAGAGCGCACTTTTGGTTTGCTGTGTTTTTCACACTAGGTTTTTCTGCGCTGCTTTGTATTTCGCTTCGCTTGACATGTAACCTTTATGCACCCAGTGGTTTTAATTCACGTGGTTATATATTCCAAACTTACAACACAGATTTTCTGCCTTCATATATTTTATGGGAGGTTTATTGGAAAAGTTACACTACTTAGTGCCTTCAGTTTTTATTTTCTGTGGCAAATATCCTTTTTGAAATAGTTTTGCTGGTTTACCAAAGTTTTCCTTTTCTCCTACATGGTTCATGGCATCCTGCCTACATAGTTCTTCTGCAGGCTGTGTAGCTCCACCATATGTAGTGCACAGCTGCCAGAGTTAGTGAGACCTCATGCACCCAGCGGTGGCGTGCATGGCGTTGCCAACATGGCAGCAATGCCTGAGCACCAAACATGCTTGGCTGCCTGATGTGCTGTGTAGAGGCACCTATTGGTACCTAGGTGTCTGGCTTAGAAGTTTTTTGTTACTATAAAGTTGCCAGATTTATTCATTTTATTATTGACTCTACCTGGTATAACTGAGTATTCATATTAAGGGCCAGAATTCAGAAGGTTTAGAGTTCCTTGTAAAATGCTTCTTGTGTTACAAGCGTAGTTAAGAGCAACTGACACCATCTGGCCAAATGTGCTGCATTGCAGAATTAGAATAACATACCCCAGTAAACCCCATACCAAAAGCTAGGTGTCTGTGTTACTTCAGTTTAAAGTTATTAGCCATTTTGTAACCCTGATTTCACTACCAGTTCAAAAAAAGCCTGTGTCAGTGAAGAGCTGCTGATGATGTCATCTAGGGACCTCGCAGTCTAGTATTCCATCAGCAAGCTTACTGACCTGTTCTCGAAAGTTGTAAATATCATGTGCAATGGTTTTCACAAGTAAAACAGGCAGCACCAGTCAGTAAACTATGTGGGCTCTTTTTTTACTTGGTCTATGAAAGTTTTCTCCCGAGTGGCTCAGTTCAGTACATTTGGAAATCGATGTAAATATGGCTGTAGAACAGTGCTGCTGCTAGCATTGTTTGACAGCCATCTGTTGGGCTGCCAAGGAATTGCTGGAACAACTACCACAGCTGAAATCTCCTGTGCACTTTAATATATGCATTTCCGTAACACACAGCAGCCAAATCCCAAACAGCAAACACAGCAGAAAAACAGAGATGATTCCACAGTTCACAAAAGTAAGTCAGCCAAAATGAACACATATTCTGAAATGTTGATCACATCTGCGTGTAATCTGTAATTGAATGACTGTTCTCCATTGCACCCACAATATACAAAATGCAGTTAAATATATGCATTTCCCACAATGCACAGCAGCCAAATCCCAAACAACAAACACAGCACAATAACGGAGATGATTCCACAGTTCACAAAAGTAAGTCAGCCAAAATGAACACGTATTCTAAAATGTTGATCACATCTGCATGTAATCAGTAAGTGAATGACTGTTCACATTGCACCCACAATACACAAAATGCAGTTAAATATATGCATTTCCCATAATGTACAGCAGCCAAATCCCAAACAGCAAACACAGCAGAAAAACAGAGATGATTCCACTCTATCTGAGTCTGTGTCATGTTTTTATTGTACTTGCTAATATAGGATGTGCCATGTGACAAGTGCATTAGACCACTCCAGACCATGGTTCGACTGTGGAGTTAACTTTGTTACAAAACCTGACACTCATATAGTTTTATAGCAATGTTTTTGAATGGTGCTGCCTGTTTTACATGTGAAGGCCATTGCACATGATCTTTACAACTTTGGAGAAACAGGTCCTGTACTCTTGCTGACAGGAATACTAGACTGTGAGTTGACATCATTGACAACTCTTCACTGAACCAGTTTTTTTTTTTGTACAGGTAGTGAAATGAGGGTTACAAAATGTCTAATATCTTCAAAATGAAGTAACAGAAATCTAGTTTTGGTATGAGATTTATTGGGGTCTGCTTATTCAGATTCTGCAGTGTAGCACTTTTTGCATCAGTGGCTGTTTAAGCGTGTACATGCTTAAATCCCCATCCATAATTTACAAATCTTCATTTTAAAGGGCATATATTAATTACATTTAAGAAATTCCTACTGTAAAGTGCCTTTCTTTAGGATATGAGTATGCAGATCTCTAACATAAGTGGGATGTGACCTGATAAAAAAAAAGTTTTTTGATGTTTGGGGAATGAGAGGGTTGTTTTTCCTAAAGGGCAGAGTTTGTTTTTGATTAATATCCAGTACCAACTCCTAGGAGATGTATATCTGTGTATATGTGTGTGTGTGTGTGTGTGTGTGTGTATATATATATATATATATATATACACACTCTATTACAATATACTAATAACATAAATATATTTTTCCTCACAGGATTGGTAAGGTAACTCGTCTATCATTTAATCCATAATGTGGATCTGCTGATTGAAACAAGTCTATGCAATAAAACTCTCTTGATATTTTTTTATCATCAAAATCACCTCTCCTCTTCTCTCTGTACTTTTGCTATCCCAAAAAATCTAAGCGTGGGGAGAGAAGGTCTTCGGCTGCAAAATGCCTTGGTATGGGTGAGGTTATATTTTTTTCATGATGTACTCTTTATGCTATTCTATTCTATTTTTCAACTGTCTTGTCGTTTTCCAATGTAAATCTTATCACATGGGTACTTTATTGTGTATATTACCCATTCGTCTGACAGTTTGCTAAACTCCTTGATTTCCACATCTTCTCTGCTCACATTCCTGATTTTCTTAATCCAGTGAGTGTTATTGCAGTGTATATACCTACCACATGGGTAGTTGCCCTTGAGGTCCATGCCAGATGAGAAATTGCTTTCTCTTTGCTGTGGAATTTCATGGTCTCTGTGTGTTATTTTATCCCCAGTGGACCTAACGTTTTACTAAACTGCCAGGGGTAGGTTGGTAAATGACTTTTCCCTGTATTTGTAGATGTAAGAACATGCCAATGTTTCTCAACTGTTCGTTTAATATTGTAAACACTGTCATTGTATGCTGTGCTGAGCAGTACATGGTTTGGCTGTTCATTTTGTTCCTTTGCCCGTCCTTAATAAATCTTCCCTTTGTATATTTCCTGCTCTTTCCATGACTTTAGAATACTGTGCCACGTGTGTATCCCTTTCATGGAATCTCATTTACATTTCTGTCTTGTGATGTCATAACCTGATTTCTCGGTGCATTTTCTTTTTGCCCTTAAGAATTGACTGTATGGGATGAAATCTCATAACATTGATGAACAAATTAAGGTCACCACTCTACTAACAAAGGCGTATTCGTTGAGCAGTGGCATTGATTTGTTGAAATCTGCACTCTAAAATGTTAAAAAGCACTTGAAAATGGGCTTCTATACCAGTCTATGGAGCCGCCCCACCATCCATAGTATTCATTAGAGCATGAGGGCATGTCTCAAATCAGGAAGTGGAAGTGCTCGGGCTTGCGGCTCCACTGAACTAAAGTGCGATCCCTTCCCTCCTAAATTAAGGCCATGGGAAAATCATAATTTAGGCACTAGTGAACTTTAGGGGCAGGTTAATCTCCTTTAGAGTTTTTGAGGCAAATAAAAAAAAAAAAATAAATAAAAAGCAGGAAAGGTGCTCTCAACTTGAACATTTGAGATTCAGTGTATGGGTTAGTCAAAAGGCACTGGTCTGAATTGATACTGACTGGTCTTCCACTTTGAATCTTTAAACCTTCCTGTGCTTCTCCCTTATTATGATGTGGAAGTATGCTTCTTTTACAGCTACTAAACCTAACCAATCCCTTTTGCAAATACTGATTGCTTGTCTTTAGATTTAGCATTTTTAACCTCTCTTTCTTCATATGATTGTTTAGAACTTTGAGGTCTAAATTTGGTCACCACCCCAGTTTTCTTTTTGACCAGGAAGTGCATTGGAGAAGTAACCTTTTCCCAGTTGGCTCTTCAGAACACGCTCTGTAATTTTAGAACTAGCAACGTTTCTACTTCCATCTGAAGCAAATTCAGGTATTCTGAGAATAATGCCCTTTGTTTTGTAAGGACATGATGTTTCGAATTTTTTTTTAAATGACAGGGTAAGTCCCTCCCTTATTATCGCTGGGACTAAAGAGTGTTCACAAAGTGCCTCTCTGGCGTAGCAGCAGCAGCCAGAAGGTGACAGTTTTCCCATATTTAGAGCTAATTTGTGGAAAATCTCAGCAAGAAGCCCATGCTGCCTTACAGTAAACATTTGGCCTTCTTCAGTTTCTCTTATTTTTGATCAACAAGGAAAAACAGTTCTGGAACCAAATCAATGTTTAGAATTCAAAAGTGCACAGCTGTAGAGGCAAGACTTTCCTGTCTTGTCATATGGCATCAGATTTCGAATTTTGCAGCCAGTATTGTTCCAGGTTCACACTGGAAGCACAGGCTATCCTAAGATCCCTGGGTTACATGCAGTGGCGTGGGAATTGGGGGTCAGCAGACACCTCCCATTGTAACTTGCTTCCTTGCTAGTGCTACATTTCACTTTGATGGAAAAGGCTACTATATTGATTGTAAGAAAATATACATTCAAAACAATAGATTACATTTGTATTTTCTGTCAAAATGTAATGAAAAAGTTAATAGACAATATGAAGGATTAAAAAATTTAAAAAAACTGCAACCTTAGTGGTTGGTCCTTTTCTTTGAATGCATTTTAATTTTCAATGTTGAGATTGTACCCATCTCTTGTAGAAGTGTAGCTATTAAGATAATTGTTGATTGATTTTAATAAGTGATGTGGTAATACCCCAAATCCATAAAACAAGCATTTAGACTACGGTATACTAATTTAAATTGATCTGAATTGTTGTATTTGATCTGAGCGTCTGATGTATGGAGTGTATCACAATACATGTATGTAAAACTACAATAAAAGAAAATTATAAAAAAAATAAAAAAAACAAAAACTGCATATCAAGTGTGCACACCCACCACAGCACACCCATTGTAAAATCCTGGGTCCACCACTGGTCACATGTCCACCACTGTAGTAGCTCCTTTCCAGACTAAAAATGGGGAACTACAGTGGTATGTGAAATAATTTTTGTATCCAAGATATGCTGCCATGACACAACTACTTCCTGTCCAGACCGAACCTAGTAACAACCCTGAATCTGTGGAAAGACACTACTGTTCTCAGAGGAGTTCCCTTCTGTCCAGAAAACAATGTAATCCTGACTACAGATGCCTCTCAGCTTGGTTGGGGAAGACATCTAAAGGAAATTCAGTGAGCGGTTTATGATCTCCGCAGGAGAGGTTGGAACATAGCATGTTGGAACTGATGCAGTCTTCATGTCCCTTAAAAGTATTTACCAGATTCAGAACAAAGTGATGCATGCAGGACAATGCAAGCACAATTCTCTACATAAACAAATATGGGTTCCAGGGCTTCAAAATTACATCAATAGTGATTAAAAATCTGAAACTTGGCATTAGGGTTGTCAGAACTAGTTCGGTAAAGATTCGAACCCTCCTCGAACCCTGGTGTTTGAGTTCTAACTTAGAACTCGAATACTAAGCAGTTCGCAAAAGGGTTCGAATCACCGCGAGACGTTGTCTGTTTGCACTTGTGTACCCCACGTCACGGGTCAGATGAGAAGTTGAGTAAGCTGCGCAGCAAGCAGCGGGATCTGTGGGGGTATTTAGGGAGATGTGCCGCGAGGGGCGCCATTTGCAGAGGATCGGAGCGGAGGTAGCAGCAGCCTAGCTAAACTGTAGCGTTAGTGGTTAGCGTGCCTCTCTTGTCCAGTGGCCACTTCCATTATCCATTTTCCTGTGAGACCGAGAACAAGAGAAAGGCTGAAAAAGCTCAAAATCGGGTGGGAGTGGGACTAGGGAAAGGTTCAGGACTGGTGGAGGGATTAATCAAGAATTGGGAAGGGACTGGGGAATAGGGAGGGATCGAGACCGAGATCAATCAATATCAGGACTGGAGGAGGACTCAGGAGGACTCGGAGAGAGAATAAAAAAAAACAAGAAGAAGTGAAGAACCTTTGTGAAATGTGATTATTTGAAACTGCAGCACTGCTCAGTCAGTGGTGCACACTGCTCTCAGCAGCTGCCAGCAACAAGCATACAAGGGGGCAAAAAGGCAAATAAATCTGAACCCTTCCCAGTGTAGTGTGTGTGTCACAGAGAAAGCCCAGTGTGTGCCCTTGACTGCACTGTACCCTACCCAGTTTGTGTTACAGAGAAGACCCAGTGGCCAGTTATTGTGGTGGCATTAACCTTACATGACAGAAATGTAGAAATATAATTCTCATTCCCTGGGTTGCGTATGTGACTCCATCTTCTGTGGTCAGCCCATCACCCTGCTGCTGTGTGCCCCTTGACTGCACTGCACGCTACCCAGTGTGTGTTACAGAGAAGCCCAGTGGCCAGTTGTGTGGTGGCATTAACCTTACATGACAGAACATAGAAATATAATTCTCATTCCCTGGGTTGCGTGTGTGACTCCGTCTCCTGGGTCAGCCCATCACCCTGCTGCTGTGCACCCCTTGATTGCTATGTGTATACCTATGCCCAGCAGCCCAATCATTCTGTAAGCCTTGAACCTGGGATCCTTTAGTTGCAAACTGTCATATTCTTCAATTACTTTCAGTCCACGGAATCACAGTGTCACACAACCAAAATAAAATTTTGGAGTTGTAGCCAGCGATCACAGATCACATTGCTTTGTTACACAGGAATTGTTTGGGTGTGGGTGTGTTCCATGAGTATACTGGTAGTACTGGTACTTACTGCTGTTATGGCTGACAGCAACATAGATGATGCATCTAGTGCTGTTGTTGGAGCAGGTGTTGGTGGTAGTGGTAATCCTGGTGCTAACAGAAATAACCAAAATGTTTCCGTGATAAAAATTCAACAAACAGCAAAGAGCAACAGTGAAGTGTGGTAAAGGGGGACCTTTCAAGAAAACCTGTACAGCTGCTGGGGTCACACGGAGAGGCACCATAAGGTATGCCATTCATGCTGTTAAGATCCTGTGACTAGCAGCAATAATGCAAGTGACAGTGAGTCCTCTCTGACTCAGACAGTAGCTCTTTGTCTCAGTCCGACACTGTTGTGTCTCGCGACAAATCATTACTTCCTCAACAAAGTGAAATGAGCAAGTCTGCTGACAATGAATCAGGTCGTGCACTTGCAAATACATCCAGCACTGTTGGCAATGAAAAGGACATATCCATTGAATCCACCACTTCTGTGTTGGCCAGCAGTGAAAATCCATCAGAAGTCTTCTGCCCACTCTTCTAGCACCAAGAAGCATGTCCCAGGTTCTGTTAGGACAGGTGAAAAGACACAAATAGTCTTTAGCTATCTTCCTAGCACTCGAACAAAATCTGTCACATCTGAGGTGTGGAATTATTTCTCTGTCAGTAAAACTGATCCATGGAAGCAGTTTGTTCCTGTGTAAACAGAGTGTAAGCCATGGTAAAGTTGTGTCATGTCTTGCACTACAGCTCTTAAGCGCCATCTGAAAAAGCATTCGGTTTGCTTGATCATCCAAAACCCGTCCTCCATCTTCCAGACCGCATGTGAGAAGGGTCAGGAATCTGAAATGGATACTGAATTGTCTGAACTTGATGCGGGCAGAACCACTGCCAGCCCTAGGATCACTGTTACCACCAATGCCAGCACCATTAGTACCAGTTGCACATCCAGTGATGGCACTGAATGTATAAGTCCTAGTCCACCATCTCTGCGTCCATCTGCCCATCAAAGCACGGTGTATAATAAACCAGCAGGGACATGTTGCAAACAGCTAACACTGTCTCAGGCATTTGAAAGGAAGAATACCTTTACTAGAAATCATCCAAAGACCCTTCATCTTAATCACCGAATTGGTGAACTGTTAGCGGAGCCCTTCTCCCATACTCTTTGGTAGATCATGGGATTTAGGGAGCTCATGACATTATGAGAGCCTCGTTACAATGTTCCTCATTGAAGGTACTTTATATGTTGAAATACCAAACATTTATCAGGCTTTAAAAGCGACAGTGCTTGCACTTAAAACTGAGAGGGTGGGGTTATTCGTGTCACAACAGATATGTGGACCAGCACTCAAAACATAGATTACATGTCCCTTACGCTCATTGGGTCCGCGTTTTCTTGTGCTTCTTCAAAAACAAAGACACCCCAAAGATGGGCGCTGCTGCATAAAGAAGTTTGGGCAAAGTCATACTGCTGCAAACATCTTGCAGGAACTAAGTGACCTCCTTGATGAATGGGTTTTATTCTCACGGTCTAAAATGTGGCTTCATAGTAAGTGACAATGGAGCCAACATCTTAAAAGCAGTACAGAATGGAGGATTTCTGCATGCTTATTGCTTTGCACATTGCTTACACTTAATTGTCACGGGATTTTCTCAAGCGAAACACAAGTGGATGGTATGATTGCTGTTTGCAAAAAATTGTGACTCACTTTTCACATTCAACCAAGGCTATACGGACATTGTCCGAACTGCAAAAAAAACAAGCTGCCCCAGCAAAAGCTGATTCAAAATGTTTCCACTCGTTGGAACTCAGCGCTTTATATGCTGCAGCACCTCTTGGAGCAAAAGCAAGCTGTACATGAGTACTGCTCCAGTTACATTATTGGAGATGGCATTATGCTGTCTGTGCTGCAGTCTTCTGAAGGTGCATCTGTGAGTCAGGTTATCCCTCATAATGCTCATTTCACATCATCTTAGTGTTCTAAATCTACAAATAGAAAAGACAGATCTGAGCGCAACAACATATAAGCCTTTATCATGGGAATCTAAAGAAGAGAATGGCGGCCTTCAAAACCAATGACAAATTAGTTGCAATGGCGAAATCAAGACACTACATCCTTCTGCAACTCTCTTAGATCCCAGGTTCAAGGCTATACATCTTCCAAAACAGATGATATAGAGCAGTACAAATGTATGTTGCTAGATGAGCTGCAGCACTCACAGGAGTCAAACAGAGACCGCACAGTACCCTCAGGTTGTCATCACCACAACATGCAGGTTCATCTTCACAAAGGATACAGAACTGGAAAAGTCACCAAACATTAACAGTAGTTGTTCCACAACTGCCACTTCTTCAGCCCTTAGTAGCAAGCTAAATCTGTGGCAAAACCTTTCCCAAATTGCTGCCATACCAGCTGCTTCTGCTGATTCCTCTTCTGAGCGGTCTCTGTCCAACATGGTAGACAGTTACCTGCAAGAACTGCCTATTCCTATTGATGTATGCCCTTTGAATACTGGAGATCAAAAAAGTCAATTTGGACAGAGCTGTATGATGAAGCCTGTAAATATCTTGTTGTCCTGCAACAAGTGTCTCTTCAGAACGCATGTTTAGTACAGCTGGCAGTATTGTGACAGACAACCAGAAATAGGTTGCTGCCAGAAAATGTACACACATTAACTTTTATTAAAGTTAATAAGTCAAGATTGTATCCCTACAAGAGTATACAAACTGATCCTGAAGTGATTGATGTTGTGGATGTTGATGGTGATGACAACTCAGATGGTGGTGGCTGGTAAATACTGTGTGGAGACCAGTCTCTCTGCACCAAAAAACTTTTACAGACTGTGGTGACTTTGGTTGTCGTCTCTCTCCTTTCTCGATCTACTACCTTGGACTATATACCCCCAAAACTTTCACCATTTCATGGAAAACTGCTTTGTAGCTAGGGTCTAAACTAAAGTCAACAAGTTTTATATACAGGGCAATTTTAACATCAGTGGGAACAGGCCCAAATTTGGCATAAAAGGGACACTGTCACATCAATCCTTTCTGTATCATATTATTTATAGTTAAAGTGAAAACATATATTTTGGATTTACCTTCTGTGACTTTGTGGTGCATCAGTATGGGCTGGGACAGGAGGCGGTCTATTTTCAATTTTAAAGAGGACAAAACAATGAGTTCTAATTGGTAGCTGTTTATTATTTTTCAATTACAGAAATGTTAGCCATAAGCGAAAAATGGATGCTAGTACATGGGTGAGGTTGTGGGTTGGTTTTAACATGGGTGTAAGGGTGGCATGGGTGCTACTGCACAGATGAGGGTGGTGGAAGAAAAGTGGAATGGGTGATGGGGTGAAAGGTGGGTGTTGTTTTAGTTCTTTCATTTACAGATTCGTGATCAGCTGGGAATGGTGAGGAAAAAATGATGACAGACCCAACCTACTGTACACATAATATATATTCTTATTAAATACATTGCAAACTGCTGCCACCTAGCACAATTGTCCTGTCCCCTTTAAAAAGAATAAAGGAATCAGAAATTAAGAAAATCTGCATCAACAGTTTTCACAGAATGTGACGTATCATAAAGTGTTTTTGCTTTACAAGTAGTGATAATTTGATACATAATGGGGTTGACAGGCGCTGTCCCTTAAACATCACATGCCAACTGCTGCAGCTACATTAAATGTTCCTTAGTATGTGATGAGAAACCACTTTTTATTTATGTGACTGAAATACAGATTTTATTGAAGTATCAGATGCAAAATGCATCATCTTAGAAAGTTGTAGTATTATTGATTTGCCAACAAAAATGTTGGTATATGTATGCATTACCTTAGAAAATTGCATGCATTTTGCCAGCAACAATGACTGGCATATTTTTTTATTCAAATGTCTTGACTGACTACGTTATGACATAATATGTTTTGCAACAGTTCCACGTGCTACTGCTGTAGTACTTGGCTTAACTTTGTTATAAAAGCTATCTTTTAAACATAGCAACTTTTAATTTACTCATTTAAAACAGAAAGCAGCAAATAGCTGAAATTAGGTAATATCAGTTATTTTTTCATAATTCATGACGATGAGTATATATAGCTGAGTACATAAATGGCTAATGTGCCTCTTTCTTTCACTAAGGAACTATGATGCAGCTGCAGCAGAAAAACTTTAACATATGGGTGGGTGGGTGGGCCTGTTACGTATTAAGTTGCTGGCTTTAGCAAACAGAAGAAACCATAGATAAACCTAGTTTTATTCCTATCAATGTCACACAAGATAATTTCTCTCCCCTTATATTGAACAGTTTTCCTTTACATGTATTTTATTACTATCTTAGTTACTGGCAGCACAATAAAAAAATAGGGTTCGAGTTCTAAAAAGTTCTAAAAGATTAGAACCCTAGAACTTTTCAAAGTTCTAGACTAGAACTAGAACCCAGAACTTCAGAGGTTCTGACAACCTACTTGGCATTCAAAATAACCGGGTTTCAGATCTCTGCAGTTCACCCAGCAGGGAAGCTGAATGTTAGCTGATTCTCTTAGCAGACTAGGCCACTAGACATGAATGGTGTCTAGTCAGGATGTTGTGAATTACATATTCATAAAACCAGGTTCCCCATAGATGGACCTCTTTGCATCATGGGAGGACAGAAAGTTGAAGCTGTTCTGCTGCAGACCTCCAGTGGCAGAGAAACAGAAACATAGAATTTGATGGCAGATAAGGACCACTTGGCCTACCTAGTCTGCCCATTTCCCTACCTAAGCAGAAGGCCATGTCAGTATGTTTGAGAGAGATTTTTTGTATGCATTTCCTCTATTCCCTGGACGTCTGCAAGTCCTTCTCAAACTCAGAGAGAGAGTGCAGACATGATTCTCATAACCCCAGATTGGGCCAGGCGGTCCTGATATCAACTGCTCCTCAAACTTTTCTGTCAAGAAATCTCTGTCACTCTTCCTGAGGCAGTACCTTCTGTCTCTGACTCAGGAAAATGTTTCATCCAAGCCTCAGAGCCTTTCACCTGAAAGTGGGGTTCCTGAAAAGCTACCATTTGCAGGGCTCTAAAACTTTCCATCCAGGACATGGAAGTTTGAAAAGTGTCTAGAAAACCAACTACAAGACAACATATTCCTCTAAGTGGAAGCGTTTCTTTCCCAGTTTGATGCCAAAACATTTCCACAGGTATGTCTGCCATTTCAGACATTCTTGACCGTTTTTGTACTTTAAGGGAAGGGCTACGACCTAGTACAAGGAACCATGAAGGTACACCACTCTGCTGTATCAACTTACAGAGCTAAACAAGGTGAACATTTTGAAACTTCCAACAGTATTTTCAGAAGATTTTCAATGTTCTAATTCACCTCTGTCCTCCAGTGCCCAACTATGTTCCTTGTGGGATTTGAACTTGGTTCTGTCTCATCTTATGCAGGAACCTTATGAACCTTTAGTTTAGTGTGATGTCAGATTTGTCTATCTAGTTGCTATTACTTCAACTAGAATACTGAGTGAGCTTCAGGCTTTCACGCTCAACCTGATTTTAACTTTCCACAAGGAAGAGGTTTTCTCCAGACTCATTTGAAATTCCTCCCCAATAAGGTGACTGAATTCCATATGCATCCATCCATTACTGTTCCAGTATTTTTCCTAGACCCTGTGTAAATTCATGTGAGTCTTAAATACACTTTACAAACTAAATGTAAAATGGCCAGCAGTTACCACATGAACAGAACAGAGGCCTTTAGGGTGAAAATATTTTTTTACATATGGAGAAGTGGCTCGAGGTCACCCAGCAGCTAAAGGCAGTTTCTTGCTGTTTGGGTTCCTGTAACACTGTTGGTTTCCTGTATATCACAGTGCTACAGTAAAGCTAGCAGAGAAAATCCCTCTGGGCTCAGGGCTCATCATTGTACTAGAAGTACAGCAACTGTACAGCCATTGCAGTTTCCAGAGACATTCAACCTCGTGAAGTTTATCAGGATGCAACTTGGGCTTAACCCACAACTTCACATTCCATTACTGCATTGATTTACACCCAGAAGGAATGCTAGGTTTGGGCCATCAGTCTTTCAGAACCTATTCTCTAGTTAGCAATAACCCACAACAGGGTATGGGGTTATAGGCTTTTAATCCACATCTGGGATGTGTTGGGAGGCACAAGGCTGCAGGCTAAATGTCCTCACAGCATCCCAGGTGTGGATTAAATCCTGTAACCCCACACCCTGGAGTAGGTTATTGTGTTTATTTATGGGTTATGTTGAGGATAGGGTACAACCCTCAATAACAGCTGTGCCCCTGTTTCAGCGGACAAAAGGGAGTGTATCCTGCTGCCTTCAGAAATAGTCCCTAAGAAAACATGAATACTGTTGTTTGTTGTACGCATAGAAGTGTCACAGACACACTTCTGACATGATCTGTGCCATTTCTGCTGCATAACAATGTAGGATCTCAGCTAGGATCACAGACCCTGTACAAGGGATGACACACTGTAGGAGCAGCCGTTCTAGCAGGTAAGGACAGAGAGAGGAGGCTAGGACACTGTAGGAATGCTAAATGAAATATTCCGCTATCTCTCTCACTCTGTGTCACTGTCAGCTCCCTTGCTCCCATTGAAACAGAGGGAGGACAACCCGATACTGAGAGACAGCAGCAGGTGAAAGTGATCCTGTATCTCCCTAACAGCCCAATACAGAGGGATAGCAGTAACCCAAAGTGATCATGTGTCTCCCGAGGCCCAATACACAGGGACAGCAGCAGCGAAATTGATACAGTGTGTCCCCGAGGCCCGATATAGGCGATAGCAGATGTGAAGCGGAGAGGAGTTCTGTTTTAGTAGCATGCTGTGGTGGCAGCTACAACTGACACTGCAGCTAGGGTACCGCCGTTAAGGCAGAGGAGCAGTCAACTTGAAGCAGCCCACGGTAGAAACTGGAGCACCGCAAATTGGGAGTGTCACTACATGTTTCACATTGCCACTGTCTTTTCACCTCTGCATGTCACCACTTTCCACCTGCCTCCCACTACATTTGCGGTGCTCCGTTTGCTACCGTGATTTGCGTCCCATACTTCACGTTGCTAGATAGCGCTCCCATGCTAACGGACTCCAGAAAGCTCAGCGGTGTGGCTGCTTTGTCACTGGAATGTAGTACCTCACTTGTAGGAAGGGAAGCAGGACATTTATACGTATTCATTGCTCTTGCCATACTGTCACGGGCTGACCCTGCACTGCCCTGGCATTCAGGGGGTGGGGGGCAGCATTGAACTGCAGGGAACAATCATATATGGCTTCTCGGGAAGGGGCTAAACTGCAGCCACAGAGGCAAGCTACCACTCTGTTCTGCTTCTCTCACTGTCTTGCTCTCTGGGATGGGGAAAGGGTGCAGCGTGTCTCGGGTGCGGACAACCTGCAAAACGGATGGGAGACAGGAGCGATAATAAAACACATACAGCGCTGTGGTCAGCTCTTTGCTTCTCCCGTAGCCTGCTGTTTCACACTTGATGGGGAGGGGCTCCTGTTCTGTCTCCCTCTCTCTGTGCTTGTCCATCTCCCTGTAGGACTTCAGGGGATTTCCACAGGATACACAATTGCTGGTTGGGGGACTTGAGGGAATTGCAGTCACCTTTGGGTAATGCTCTCTCATAATGTAGGGCAATCATGGGAATCACAGAAAGCTGAGACGGCACAGGCTACATGTGGCACAGGGGTACTTGCAGGGTGAGGGGGCAATTTCAGGATCACAGTCCTTCTAGCGTGACTACTGGCGTATCACGTTGGGGAGTGACCCTGGCAGGAACAACAGAAAGCGGAGTGCCGTGACTGTCTCCCCTGCCATCCGTGTTCCATACAACAAAGACCACACAGACAAACAGAGAGAGACAGCACACTACAGCAGTTCAGAATTACATGTGCCGATCTGCCTGTCACTGTGTAGCGATGATCTAGGGCAGAATGTGTAACTTTTGTTGGCCATGGGTAGTGCAATGACAGGCAGCCACCAAGTTGTTCAATTTCTCCTGCTGGGGCTCTCAAGCTACCTAGAGTTTTAATGTCTGCCTGTCACTGCTCAGTGTTCCCACAACTAACAAGTCCCGCTCTGCCCAGGGATATTGCTGGCCAACCCTCTCACCCCACCTGTGGATTAAATAGTGAATTTAATCCATGGTCAATGAAACCTTCCCCTTCTTTCAACCCATGTTATAAGTAATACTAGTACCCACCTCCTCTGGTACTGCTAAGAGTCTGCTTATAGTAGTAAGCAGATGAAAACATTGATGATCTTAGAAGAAAAAGCTACTTACCTTGTAAAATGGTTATTAATGTTTCATCTGATAACCTCCCCTCCAACCTTCCATTTCAGATAAGTGCATTTCCTTCAGACAAATGCTGTATTTGACTTTGTCTAGTATTCTACACTGACTTTGTAAGTTTGTTTTTTCATAGTTTTTAATTTTACTTAAATTTACTTTTAAGTAGGTATAGTACTTTTATTATAATTTGTTATAGGCTTCCTGGTCCTTACTGCTGAATGGAATGATCTGGTATGTGACACTCAGGGGTCATGTGATCAAGGCTAAGATTTATTCAACTCATTTTAACCTGGGTGGCTATTTTGCATCAGCGTAAGCAGTTTTATTTATTTAAATTTTGTTTACCAGGTGGACCCACTGAGATTAAGAAGTCCCTTTTCAGGGATGACCCGGGGTTAATTACAAAAGAAGATCAACAGAGTACATAGATTTACATGGAGAAGGATTGACAGATATTCAAAGATACTTGTTCACAAATTCACATAGAAGCACATGCAAATATGTTACATACAGAGCAGAGTTGTGGGTTACATACATTTAAATTCACATGTTAGTTAGCATATCAGGCTGTGCAATGCCAGGAAGACTCACAATAATGCTCAGGTGGACAAAAACTTTAGTCAGTGATTACAGTTGCAGATGCTTAGTTCAAGCAGGTGTGCTTTTAGGCCTTTTTGAAACTGCTTAGAGTTGTGCATTCCTTTAAACTGGTTGGGAGGGTGTTCCATAGGGTTGGGATGGCAGTGGTAAACAACCTGTCTCCAGTAGTAGTCCTTGTGCATGGGACTAATAGCTGGAGGGGTTGGAGGATCTAAGAGGTCACCTGGTTGGTTTTATTGGTAATAGATCTTTGAGGCTTGGGGGGCCATGCTAGTATGTAGCTTATATACTAGGCAGAGGGATTGTAGGCCAATTTCCTTTCCAGTGTTGGCCACTGAAGTGAGTTCAGGACATTGCAGTGGTCGAGAGCAGCTATAAGCGGCGACGATTCTGTGGTATAGAGATTTAAGTTCGTGCAGTTCAGTACTCCTGAGGGAGCAGAGGACTGTGGTCCCGCATACAGCAAGGAGGGGAGTAGAATGGTATTAACAATATGACGCCATGAATCTGTTGTAAGGAAGAAAGCAAGGCGGTATAGGAGACCCAGCTTTTGATTTAGAGATTTTGTTAGTTGGTCTGTGTGAACCTTGAGAGTGCAGTATTGATTGAGATTCATCCCTAGGTACTTAATTGAATCGCAGCCTCGATTTGGGTATCGTTATGAGAGTGGGGTAAAGGTGTGCACCCTGCTGGGGTCCTGAGGATGGTTCGGACTTCATACTGAGTTATTGGAAGCCTGAATGTTCCAGGCAGAGGGCATGTGAAGGCTGTCTGCTTAAAGTGGTAATCAGATGAAAACATCAATTTGAAGAATTATGCAAAAGTTATAAGGTACTGTATATACTCACATATGTCAACTTCACATATAAGTCAACCCCTTTACCTTGTCAGTTTTAGCAAAATTACAGGCGTTAGTGTACATACAAATTGGATGCTTAAATCTTTTGTGACTTGCATCAGGTACAGAATCAGTCTTTGTGGCCAGAGCTGGACACAAAATCACGTTACACAGTTGCAAAACTGGTTTACCATTGTAAATCCTGCAGATAGGTTGACCTAATATATGAAAAAGAACATGGAAACACACTGTAAGGGCTGAGATAAATCAATAGCCGTATTTTTATTGCTCAGCATGGCATGTCAAGGTAGGTTGATCTCACAGGT
The DNA here is from genome assembly GCA_016271365.2 of Neoceratodus forsteri. NCBI lineage: Eukaryota > Metazoa > Chordata > Ceratodontiformes > Ceratodontidae > Neoceratodus > Neoceratodus forsteri. The sequence continues at coordinate 1,184,205,861 of CM057450.1, read as the reverse complement.
GAGTCAAGTCCCCTTCTTGGAGGCCTTTTTAGCATCAAAATTTGACATATACAGTAAGTACCTATTTCTACAGGGAGATTAAGCGACTTGAACAACAGTACATATTTTGTAAATGGTGATGCTGGGATTTTATCCTGGGTTTCTTGCTTCCAGTGGTGTATCTAGAGAAATACAGTTTGTAAACTGGAATCCTCCGTATTGCTTCTTTGTTGCCCCACTATCATCAGGAGTTGTATGCATGCCCATATTTATTGCCCACCCCCATGTTTTACTTCAGAAACAGCATAACAAGAGCAGAACATTACAGCATTACATTGTTTTACAGTTGGCATTACGGTTTACTGAAACTGGGCACAGCAGTCATATTATAACACTATAGGGAGTGGGTATCAGGCAGTAGTTGCAATCAGAATCAATGGCCAGGCCCTGGAGTGCTCCCTCCCACCTATCAACTTGCAAGCCTGTTGGCTAGCAGTATAGCCCAGAGGTTAGAGTAACAAGCTGTGAATGAGCTTGGCATATCCGGCAGACCTGGGTTTGATTCCTGCAACTTTCACTTGCATACTGTATGGCTCTGAGCAAGTCACTTAACCACCAAGCTCCTGAGTCGTCCCTGAAAACAGGCACATGTGTCTAGGGGCCTTACTCAATTAAAGGAATTTTCTGATCTCAGGTCGGGGCTTCATGGCCCAATACTGTATACCAGCATTAGTCAATTGCCAAAATTATAAGTTCTAACTTTGTCCTTTTCAGGAGGGAAGGATCGTAACCACTGCTGAACCTGCGACCAGCCGAGCCTTCCACTTCCCAGTCTTCTGGTTCTGCCATTGCGCTCATACATTTTGTGTCAACTAAGCAAGAAGAGTGTGAAGTCTTAGCCCCATACAAATCTATGGGGGCATTTTCAGTGCCTATTTGTGTATGTTTAAGCAACTTTGCAGAAAAACAAAAGCTACCACTCAATTCATAGGGGTCCTATGAGATGAGCAGTGGCTTTTGTTTTTCTGCAAGGTTGCTTATACATACATAAAAAAAGCACTGAAACATGCCCCATAGACTTGCATGGGGCACACCTTCAAAGCCCCTGCTTAGACATCACAAATGTATGAGAGCAGGGCAGGCAGATCAGGAAGTGAAGGGATCAGGCTGGCTGTGGGTTCGATATAGTTAAGATCCTTCCTTCCGAAAAGCGACCCGGTTAGAACTTATAATTTTGACATCAGTTGACTAACGCTGGCATAAGGTGTTGGGCCATGAAGCCCAAACAGTGTTAGAAATAGGTCAGAAAATCACTTTAATAAAGACTTTCAAAAAGTCTTCGTTTACATGGCTTGTATTCGTACTGTATATCCATGCGGGATCCCAGCTTTGCACTCAGCCCATGAGGTCACATTGCTTTTCTGTAGACTCTGTCTATATAGAAGCACATTTAATTGATCTTCATGCTAAGATTATGCGTGCTAAATAATTATGCTACTTTCAGGATTCTGTGCAAAAGATCTGAAATGTTTGCAGGATTAGAACCTGATCAGAAAAGAAATACATCAACAGTGTATTGGGATAGTTGAAGGGACACAGGGTCCACCTTATCCTCTCCTCCTGCAGCATGGCAGTGACTATACCCCCGTCTGAGTGCGGACACACATTCAAGCATAAAGCAATTTTCCACTATCCAGGATAAGTTAAAAAAATATAAGATATAGTTACAATTCAGCTTACATTTCATCAATTTTCTGTGTTTATGTCCCCTCATTCTTTATCACTGTGAGCATTTACATGAACAAGATCACTGCATCTAACTCTTCATTAGATTTTCCGTCTCCCCATTCCTGCTGAAGTCATAATCCTCTGTTTGTGAGATGATGGTTCTATGGCAACAGATAATGATGTCACAAACAGAACTGTGACTTCAGCAGGGAGACACAAAGGATGAGATAAAATCTGGGGACAGAGATCCTATCGTCATGTACATTAAATGTCCTGAGTAACAAAGAATCAGGGGCATAAATACAGAAAATTAATTACGTGAAAGTTGAATTGTGTCTGACTAGTTTTCCGGACTGTTGGAGACATGCTTTAACTGAAGAAATTAACAGAATTACTTGTGATAGTCTATTTGGTGGGAATGTCAAAATGTTTTTAAGAGTAATCAGATTGCAAGTCATGGTTGTGCACAGTGAGGACTTTCCTCTGGTAAAGTAAAAGTTTGGTTTGATTAAATAAAATGATCCAAAAGCAGCTACAAGTGCACTGCAAGAAGGGCCTTATGGTTGCAAAAGTTAGAATGCCAATTAAATGAAAATGAAAAAGCATGGTGCAGGTAGAGAGATAAAGATCAGAAAATTGAGTTGGGCATGGATAGCAGTAAATCCATCCAAGAGGAAATGCACATCAGAATGATTTGCAATTGCACTGTTTTCTACCCTTCACGTAGCAAAATATATTTCTATAAACCATTATTGTTTATAGCCCAGGTAAGGAAGACAACATACTGGCCCTTGTCAAGCTGGGCAAGTATATTTGTGAACTGAAGAGCCCTAATCTGTAGGAAGGAAGCCAGAGCCTTTCTAAAATGAGTATACAGTACTCCCATTTCCTCACCATTATTTAAGTATCTCAGGAACAATAACTACTAAGAACGGGAATGGTATCAGAAACACTGTGTTCACTCCCCTGGGCCTGGTTATCTGTTCTTGTTCATTTGTGTTGCCTCTGCTGCCCTTCTTATTACCAGGAGATTTATATATAAATATATACGCTGTACAGTCACTTCAGTAGGTGGGATGTAATATCCTCGAGTAGACCACTGCATCTTTGCCTCTGACAGCTCCGTATACATCACAGCCTCTTCTTAACAATTTGTTTCCTTTTTCCAGATTAGCACTCCAGGGCCAGGCAGTAATGAGAGTGGTCCACTTCTCCCAGGACCCACATCACCATGAGTGAGTATCATTTACATCAATGATCCCTCATCATTACCAGTGCCCCCTCTTATTTATTATCCTCCTTCCTTTGCCGCTGATCTCCCAGGAAACATGGAGCTAGCAGGCTTGTAGTTGGGCCGCAGGGCTTAGATTTGCACAGTATGTTGTTTCAGAAGACAGCCGTCACTTTGTGTTTGCAGGGATTGATTATGAACGAGGGCTGTCAGAAAATTATATAATTTAGAGCAGAGCTAGGAATGCATTGTATTTATGGTTGCCATCATTGCTTAAGTTCCAAACCAAAAATAATTAGTGGGATGGTACTTTAAAAGAACATTTTCCTACTAACTACAAGGACATCCAGATTTTAGAATGCACATCACATTCGCAAGGATCATGCATCATTAGACACACACTGTAAATACATCCAGTATTATTGTCAAGTTTGTCTATCACTTGGGCAGACAGAAGAAAACTAATTGGGAGACACTTTAATTAAGCATCCCCGGAAAGGTGGTGGTGTGGGGAGTGCTTACATGGCTCTCTAGTAGTTCTGCCGACACTGTAAAATCAGTTGCTCTTATCTGAGGGGCCATTTGTTGTATCAAGCAGACTGCCTTTCTGGTATAGCCATTATACCCTGGGAATGTGTTTGATGACCTTCACCTTACTGAATTATCATGTCCAACACTTTCCTACACAGAATGGCTACGTGGATCTTATAAGTCCAAAAACATGTGTTACCTTGTTCTCTTAGCAAAATGGTCAAATGAATGCCCTTAAAGTGTTAACTCATCATATTAAGGAATGCTGATCAGACTGTGGTGAAAATTAGATCAGTGATTGTTGGGTGGCTGCTGTCATTGTTAACCAATGATGGTTATGGGTTTTCAAATCCATCTCCTTCAAGTATAGTGAATGATTACCTTTCATGTAAAGTCTGTTAGATAAACTAGTAAAGATAGTTGACTAGTGGCCATCTTCATTATTTTTTTCTTTCTGTAAATCACTGCAGTAGCTGTAAAAGGGCTTTATGTATTCCCTTCACATTTTAGTTAGTGCTTTAGTAAAACTGAAAGATTGAGGTTTACATTACCCAAGAGATCCAGGTGAAAAATGCAGTCATGCAAAAACATAAACAAATACATCTGTGAAATACGTGCAACCTTGCAAGGTTTCCGCCTAGGAAGGCGGTCATTACCAATTGTCATGTAAAGAGCATAGCTTTCACAGTTTGTATTCTAATTTCCATAGTTAAGGACAGCTGAAAGTAATAAAAGGGCATTCCGTAATAAAGATTCCAGGCATTTTGCAAACAATTAGTAGTAATAGTAATAATAATAAATTTTATTTCATATAGCGCCTTTCAAAAAATCAGGGTGCTTCACAATAAAATCAGACCACAATAATAAAATCAACACAAAATTACTAATGAATAAATACAAACTGATAGGTCCCACTATATTCATGAGAAAGCCTGACACCACAGGCAAAGGCCCTTGGTCATTTCTATACAGGGATCTAGAAATTAATTAATAGTTAGCCAGCCTTTCTTTACATCCCAAAATAATAGTTATCCATCGAAAAAGATGTGCTGATTACATTTTGGTGATGCTCTGATGGAATATGACTGAAACATAGAATTTGATGACAGATAAGAACGCTTGGCACCTAGTCTGCCCATTTTCCCCACCTGTTTCAAATACCGCAGATCATAAATGATCTGTGGCTTACCCTCTTTTCCTATTGCTAGTGTTTCTTTATGTCTGTACCATGCATTTTGAATCCTCCTATCGTTTTTGACTCTACAGTCTCTGCCGGAGGCTTTTCCATGGATCCACCACCCTTTTCATGAAAAATACTTTTATCATATTACTCCTGTCTACCCCCCATTTTCATATCATGGCCCCTTGTTCTTGAACAGCTTTATTTCTGAAAGATGCTACTCTCTTGTACCTTATTTATATCCTTGAAGTATTTGAAAGTCTCTGTCATATCTCCCCGTCTGTCCTCTCCTCCAGGAATACATATTGAGATCCTCAGTCTACCCTCTTATGACTTTTGGTGCAGCTCTTGCACCATTTTTGCTACCTTTCTCTGAACTGCTTCTACTCCGTTTATGTCATTCCAGAGATTTGACCTCCAGAACTGGACACAATACTTGAGATGAGGTCTCACCAGTGTTCTGTACAGTGGCATCACTACCTCTTTCCTTCTGCTGGAGATACCTCTCCCTGTGTACCCCAACATTCCACTGGCTCTCCTCACAGCCTTCTCATATTGTTTGTAAACTTTAGATAATCAGATATGATTACTACCAGGTCCCTTTCCTGTTTGGTGACCGTCAGTACCTCCCCATCATGTTCCCCTCCCTGCATTTCTGTACCCCAAGTGCATGATCTTGCACTTCTTTCGTTGAATCTTAGTTGCCACACCCTTGACCATCCCCTCAAGCTTGCTGAGGTCCTTCATTTTCTTCTACCCTCCTGAGTGTCAACCTGTTGCAGATCTTTGTGTCATCTGCAGAGAGACGCACCTTCCTTCCAGCTCCTCTGCAAAGTCGCTTATGAAGACATTAAAGAGGATTGGTCCAAGCACTGATCCCTACGGTCTCCTCTCTCCTCGGACTGAACTCCAAAACTGACCCCAGCTGTCTTGTTTTCTACAAAATCATATTAAATCTGATTGAATTAATTGTTACTATAGTTTATGCTTATTGCAAATGTGTATAAAGCATACACTATATGAACAATATACACATTGAATAGTATTCACATAACATGATATTTAATATTCAGCTGAAATAAATCTCCAGCTCATGATCTGCATGCAAAATTCAAGTTTAAAGTGAGTTATAAAATGACATTGGAAAATCCACAAACATGATTGGCTGAATCATGTCACATGACCATACATTAACTCTCTATGCATGTATAGTCAGGTGCCAAATCTCATTTCCTCACTCCAAACAAAACTGCTTAGAGACATTTTATAATTATAATAAGCTCCACCAGTGTGTGCATAATATAATTTTAATGCTTTCAGGGTATAACGATACTCTGCCTTTGGCCTTGTACCTTACTCTACACCCCTGGAAGCCTGCGTTAAATTCCTTCATAAAATGGCAAGAAAAAAGTTTAGTAATTTCATTGGGTGAGAGGCGTCAACTGACTGCACATTAAATGTCTATAAATGCACGGTCAGCTGCGAATCTCATTTTCCTCATCAAAAATAAAACTCCTTACTGAACAATATCACTGAACCTCAAAAACCAGTGGCCACTCATATTGAAAAACCTAGTCTTTCCTACTACTTTTTTCCAAACTAAATTTCTTAAGGTAGGTACAACCTTTGGCCCACAAACTACACTGATAGCATCAAACCACGTTAAAAATCTGTCACTACAGGTTTAAACAAAAAATTTATATTCTCCAGCAGTAATCTGAGCTCTGTGGTCTGTATCGAAAAATGCACTGTTTTCAATAGTTTTCAGTCAGTCACCTGGTAACTCACTAACAGCATAGCATATGGCAGTGCAAACTAAATTTTCCTGAACAGTTTTTCCCACCATCATTTCTCCACACAAACCCTCTTGCTTAACTTTTCCACTCACCAGCAGTGAAGCTGGATGTCCTCGTGTGAAAGTGCAGTGTAATCCATTGATGAGCCACAGTCAGTGCATGAGTAAGCAGAGGGCATTTCAAACTGGGGCTTGACTTTAAGACATCCCGAACAGCAACATGGGACATGGCTCTGGTCCTGCAACACAGCTGGGACGGGAGGCGAGTCGAGCACAAAAACCCTGTGCCAGAGAGGAGAACTGGAACAGGTGGTTGTAATAGGAGATGGAATACTTTTTTCTTTTTAGGAGGATTGAGTCCTGATGTGGCTCCAACCATGCAGCAAATTTAAATATTGAAGTGGGACACTAGTACTGTACATGTCTCTGGTTCTGCAAGAGGACTGGACCAGGAGAAGCAGCGTGTGCATGTACACACACACACACACACACACACACACACACACACACAGTGTCACAGAGGAGGATTAGAACAGGCTCGGTGAGTGGGCAGGGGTGTTTGGGAGTACTTTCATTTGCTGTGGGAGGCGAGTCCTCATGCCTCTAACATGGCAGATTTAAACATACCATGTTTTAAGGCTAGGAGAGCGGTGAAGGTCTTCTATTTACAACTCCGATCCATTGTGTGGTGTTCTTTGGGTGGACCAGCACAGATCAAAGCTGCAACAGAAGGCCTTGCCCAGCACACTGTTCCTGCAGTCACTCACTGCTTAATCTATGAACAGTGCCACTTGCTGGCTAAAAATACCAACAGTGAACAGTGGCACTATTTAATGGAAAGTAGCATTTTCTAACATTTAAAATCCGTGCATTTACAGGTTTTACAATGAGGAAACAGTACACAACTTTTAAAAACTTTTTATTATAATTATAGTACACATGAACATGCAAGCCATTTTATAAGTGTGATGAGACACTCCAGGGTGTGCATTAAAGGATTTGAATGCACTTCCAGGGGTGTAAGGACACTCAGCCTTGGTCTCATGATTTAGCATTACCCTGGGGCGTGCATTAAAATCCTTTAATGCACACCTAGTTGTGACTTATTACTGACATATACCACTCCAGTGGTGAACAATTGGGGTAAATAAATTATTTTTCAACCAGTTGGGATAAACCTGTAGTATCACTTAGAACACGTTATTTTCACTTAAAATGTTATTTTCACATAAGGATTGCCGTGGTGACAACCACAGGACCACCACCATTGCAGTAAGACATATGGGAAAGCTAGCAGGATGTTGGTGTGTATAGGAAAGGCCTTCTCTAGTAGAAGAAAATTATCTTGCCTCTACAGGGTCATTAGAGAGGCCACATCTGGAGTACTGTGTGCAGTTCTGGAATTCCACCTTAATCAGGACAGGGGAATGCCTGGAACTGGTGCAGAGTAGGGCAAGCAAAATTTTGCAAGGGGTAAAAGGAGGACAAGGCTGGCTGACCTGAGGAAAACCTAAAGTACTCCTGGAAACCAGAAGGAGAGGGTGACATGACTGAATTATTCAACTACCTGAGGGGATAAACAGATGAACTGCCAGCAACTGTTCAGGCATTTTGAGGGTTTGTGACAAGAGGACACAGTTTTAAGCTTGGAAGTTCAGGTTGGATATGAGGAAACACTTCTTCTTGGAGGCTGCTCAAAAGTGGAACCATCTGGGCCAGCCCACCAGCACAGCGGTAGAGCTACCATCTGTGGTGCTGATGACCATGGCTCAGGAGTGGACCATGGACATCGGCCCGGGAGGAGAAGGAGGCTGAGTGTCCAGGGGACTGCTTGCCTCCTCCAGGAGGAAGAGATCTTGTACCCGGCACCTACCAACCTCTAGTGTTGGCTGAGGCGCACAGCAGCTTGGAACCATGCTGGGTGCTCGTTGGGGCAGGGACCAGCAGACCTCTGCAGTTGGAGGTGGGAGTGCACCTGACTGTGTGCTGAGGTCACTGCCGTCTGGTCTTGCTCTGGCGAGGGAGAGGGCACGCATAAGGCAAAAATACCTCGGTGTGAGTCCCATGATGCCCCAGATCCCGCCAAGTGCCGGGACCCAGCCAATCCGGGGGTTCCCCAACAGCGATGGAGGCCAAAAGTATGCACACAGTAAAACAAATGAAAAGTGGAACCATTTCCCCAGGGGTTATTAATATTTTATGATTACAGGCTTCAAGAGAGGATGGGATAAACACATTGCTTTGGGAAGAGTGGTCCAGGGGCACTAAGCGAAACAGGTGCAACTTCCAGCAGGGATCACTGTCTGGGCCCTATCCATACTAGACTGATGGAACTAAAGCAGGGACTGGACAGATTTGATGGACCTAAGTCTTTTCTTCCTCTTAAATTCTGATTTTATGTAGGGGTAGTGATGTAAATGCAGTGTAAATCAGTATATCAAGATTTTCGGTGTACAAAAGTAAAATCTTACATTGATGCATATAGTAAACTTGTCATCACACATTTATAGTAGTCATGTCATCCCCACCCACCCCTTCCATACTCCTGCTGGCACTACTTCTACCCTCCATTCCCTCCAACTACTATATTGTCTACAGTGTCAGAGTCCTTACACTCTCAAATACTGCCACCTAAACTCTATTAGATAGTCCTAGCCTTCTTAAATAAAAAAAAAAAAAAAAAAAATTTTAGTTTGTTTGCAGCTGCATTTTTCAGTTTCTTTATACCTGCTTTATAGAACACGGCGCTCATTCTCTCAGTAAGTACTTCACAGCTGCCCAGCACTACATGTCTCAGGGCTCACAGCACCTGAACTGAATGTAACTTTTTTTTTTTTTAAATTTTAAAATCTGAAACAGCAACAAATGGTAAACTGCCTCCCTGCACCATGGCAAACTGACCCCCACACTGGAGAAACAAAATGCAAAATCAGTTTTAAAACACAATCCACAGTGCCACTGAATTCAATCCATCTGCCAACACAACTCCATTTCGCTCACTATGAGCAAACGTTGTTGGACTGACAACTAAAATACCTCCCGCAACTCATTCTGTCCCACATTCGTAGTTTAAAGCATTCAACTTGCTTGCTACCCGCCTGGTGGCGCTAAGGGTTGAGGCGCTGGCGCCACACTTTGCGCTGCGCCGCAACCCGGGTTCAGGAACGAGCCAGGTCCGCTGGGGTCGGCGGGGAGAGAGAAGATCGGCACTGGGCGGACTGCTTTCTCTCTCTCTGGGTGGGATCCAGGGAAGCCCGATGCAGCAGCGGCCCCTGGTGGAGACTGGCAGCACTGCTATGCACAGGGGCTCGCTAGCAAGCTTGGGGTAGATGTTGGCGGCTGCCTTCCGGATGTGGTGGGAGCACCCATGTTGCGGGCTTGGTGGCATTGCGTCCCGTCGGTAGTAAACATTACAAAATACCCCTCAAAGCGCTGGATAGGCGATGGGCCCTGCCAGTGCCAACTGACACACTCCCAATGCTGGTTCCCGCCACTGCCCCTGCAGTCTCTCCGGGTTGATCTGCCCGACCGGGGAACCATAGCGAACGAAGATGGTTGGGGAATACAGCGGGAGGTAGAGCAAGCTGGTGAGTGCAGGGGCCTGAGAGGTTCCAGGCTGGGGGCTATAAACATAGTTGGGGAAAAAAAACTTGCTTGCTACAGAAAACCTAAACCCAACTAAAGCGATTATTTTTTTTGACTTGCAAACACTCTGGAGCCATGATCCATCATTCATGGAACAAGTTCCCAATGCTCGGCCAAACTGCTTCCTTTTCTCCTACACATTCTGATTTGTTTAAAAAATTGAGATGCAGCAAATAGCAACTCCAGCTGCCTACCTCCTAGTTCAGTAATGGCCTTAGACGGTTCGCTAAAGAATGCCACCATTTTCCTCTGAAAATGTCTGTAGCCCACACAAACAACCAATCACAGTGCATATTAGGGACATCTTGGCCGTCAGGACATCTGAGTGTCCTAGCAATGCCCTAGCAACCTGTGTACATAGCATAAGAATACTCAGCAGATCATAAAAAGTCTCCTCCTTTTTCTTTTTTTTTAACAAAATTAAAACAAATCCACCTCCTGTGCTTTGACTGCTTCCTATTGCATAAAATGAAATACACATAGTGGGCCTTGTGTCATAAATGGTTTATCTATACTTCTGCTGTTTGACCTCAGGCATCTCACTTGTGTCTCATGCCATTCGTGAGGTTACCAGAGTCAATCAGCGCTTGTATAGATAAATCATTTATCACACAGGTCCTGTATGCATATCCCTTATTTATAAAATAACATGGATTACTGAAGCCATCTTATTGGCTGAAACAAGTCATATGGCCATGTACTCATTCTGCATAATTACATAGGTGTGCTTTTAAAACTATCTTTGCTTCAAGAGCCATTTTATGAGCATAGTAAGATACTTCAGCAGTGTATAATTATGGCCAGTAATCACACTTCTTGTGTGTGTTTAAATGCACTCAGCTGTGCCTTGTACCTAATAACACCATTTTTATTTAGTTATTTATTGAGGTCTAGGATTACACCAGTGAGCTGATGCTCATTTATAGGTTCCACGTCAGTTACATAGACAGTACAATACAGATGACAGGGTTACATATGGTACAGGTAAGTTACAGGGTACAACAGCATTAAACAGCTTAGGCAGTATAGCAGCTAGCCAGCGTCCCAAGATTAACGTCCTACTTGGAAGCTCTCTGAGCTGAGAAGAAGGAGGGTTACAAGCATTAGCGGAAGGAGTAAGGTAGTTGGGAGCATCTGAGGGTAGGAAAGTGGGAGAGATGTCATGATTGGGGGTAGGTGTAACCTAAAGTGCTGGGATTGGGGTCCCTCAACACAGTGAGTTGTCAGCGGAAAGCATGGTAGTTGGTTGATGCTCCAGGAGAGTGATAATGGTAGCAGTCACATTTACTAGATTTTACTAGGTGCTGCTGGAGTCTGCATTTGAACTATCCAATAGATGTGGCATTGATAACATCAGGAGGTAAGGCATTGGTCAATAGTGGAGCACAATAGTAACAGGCACGTTGTGTCAGGGCTGTGCAGCATCTGGGAACTTTGTAGGTCTGAGTGGAGGAGTTCCTTGTGGGTCGAGTGCTTGAGTGTGGAGTTAGGAGGTTCTGGACCCCTTGGGTAGTTGGTTGAGAGAGCATTTCTTGGCAGTGATGCAGGTTTGGTAGTTTATTCTGTCCTTCAGTTGCTAGCCAACCTGCCGGGTGTAGAAGCTCACAGGTGTGCGTTAGTCTTTCCACACCTGTGAGCAGTTGCCCCCTTGTTTAGTGCAGTGGTGATGTGGTTTAGGGCTGTGTCTGTCGCTGACCCACAGACTGCTAGGCCATAGTCGACGAGGGAGACTATCAAGCTGTTGATGGCCAAGTTCAATGTCTCATGTGTTAGGCAGTGTCTGTGCCTGCATAGGATCCCTATTCTTGTATTAATTGCCCTTGCTGTGTTGTCGATGTGTTGGGCGTATGAAAGTGTAGAGTCTAGCGTGATGCCCGGGTACCTGAACTGCTGGGCGTGTTCCAGTGGTTCCCATTGGTATTCCTGATTGCAAGGCGGAAGGCCTTATGCTTGCTCTATGTGCTGGTGAACATCATAGTCTTAATTTTTGTAGTTCATGGCTAGTCTGTGATCCGTAAACCATTTTCAGCAGCTGAGAACCCATTTAGAGATCCACCACTAGTTGTTGGGATTAGGGTTGCTGTTGAATGTGACGCGTCGATCTGCGTATGGAGCATTTGGCCCAGGCATGCGGATGGCAGTTTGTTTAGGAATAAACTGAACAGTAGGGGTCCCAGAATTGATCCTTGTGGGACCCCTGAGCGGACTGATCTGTTATCAGAGGTGATCCCTCCCTATTTTGACCTTTTGTGGCGATTATGAAGGTAGCTGCTGAACCAGCATACTGATTCGAGGAGAGTCCCGTAGCTGACAGTTGGTCCAGCAGAAGCTCGTGATGCACTGTATCAAATCGTTTGATAGATCAATGAAAGTTGCTCCGACCAGTAGACCTTGATCAATTGAATGGTGAATGTGTCCGGTGAATTCAAGCAAGGCTGTGATAGTACTGTGACCTGATGGGAAGCCATGTTGCTCAGGACAGAAGTCGGTATTGGTTCAGGTGTTCGATTAACTGGTCACCACTATCCGCTCACGGGCTTTGCAGAGGGGGAGTATGGAAATAGGTCTGCAGGCACCATGAGGCTTGCAATTAGTGGCCCATAATTGCTCACCGTGTCGAGTTTTATTTCTTCGTAGCTTGTATTTTTGAGTTGTGCACCCAGTGTCTTTCAAACTTGGTACCTGTGTAGGCAGTAAGACAGCAGGGTGTTTAATTATGCTGTATAATTCCATGGTCTGTGAGTTGTTTCAGCCAATTAGATGGCTTCATTTATCCATGACATTTAGTAAACTCTCTGAGTTATTCTTTGCAGCAGAAAATTAAATGTCATCATACAGGTCACAGGTTTCATGTCCATATTTTTCATATCAGTTAGCTCTTAAATTTAGTAGGCGCCCACTGTACCTTGGGTGATTTTTCATACAGTGTTATGAAACCAGGTTTCTGTGACCTTTGATTTTCAATGCACAGGTCAAGGCTGTATCGATGGTTTCCAGTGGTTTACCTTTTCTCAAACAATTGGTTTGAAACTTGGTGCAGTAGACCCACAACATTCATTAGTTGCCACATAAAGGGAATATTGTCATTGCACCTCTCATAAATCTGCTTACCAACCCTTCTCTATAGAAACATAGAAACTGAAGGCGAATAAGGACGCTTGGCACGTAGTCTGCCCATTTCTCTACCTACTGCAATACTGTAGATCCTAATTGATCTCCGACTTTTACCCTCTCTTTCCTATTCCTGGGGTTTCCTTGTGCCTGTCCCATGCATTCTTGAATTCCCTGTTTTTGCCCCCACCACCTCCAGTGAGAGGCTATTCCATGCATTCACCGCCCTTTCTGTGAAAAATACTTCTTCATGTTACCCTGAGTCAGCCCCCTCCAGCCTCATATCATGAGCCCTTGTTCTTGAACATCTTTTGTTTTTCTGAAAGATGCTACCCTCTTGTACCTTATTTATGCCCTTGAAGTATTTGAATGTCTCCTCTACCAGGGTATACAATTCTATTATTTCTGTAAAAGGTATCATCCTTTTAATTTGTATTCTGCTTCTCATTCATTTGGATAGGGATCAAATGTTTATTTTGTCATCATAATAAAAAATGACAATGGTGTTTTCAGTTTTCAACCTGGAAATGTCATGGGGGAAGGCCTCTACATCAAGCCGTACCATCCTTTTGTGGGAATGGAGCGCACACAAGATTAAACAGTTCCCAAATGTTCAAGCAAAACAATCCATTACTGGATTGCTGTCCAACACTAGCCAGGTTTCTTTAAGGGGTAACCAAGCCAGTACTGCAGTCCCATACCCACTGGTAGGTGTTGTATGGAGTGTTGACACCTAAGAAAAGAAACAGGTTGTATCAAGAGATACCCAGAGCATAATAAGACTTATTAACAAAATAAGCTCTCCTTTCAAACATGTCTTTAATTAAAAACAGATCTTACTTGAGAGGTTCCTTCAGTAGATCATAACATATAGGACTAGCGCCACCTGGCATCCGGACCATACGGCAGACTTTTCCAGCAGTATCTGACAGGGACCGCCAACCTGGCGTCAGCGTGACCCTGTATAGTGGGCAGTCCCCGCCGCCCACCCTCAGTTGTTTCCGCCATCGCCTCGTGTCATTACCTCGCGGTAGACTACACAGCGATCGCCTGCTAAAGTATTAGTCGGTAGTTAGTACCACCTTTTTCTCTGTTTTCAGTATCTTTGATTCTCTATCTTCTCTCAGAAAAAAAAGTGTCAAACCTGTGGCACCAGCTTCCCACAAGGATGGCCACCTCAGGTGCGTCATCTGTCTAGCCTGGACCATCCAACGCTGACTTGCCCAGGCTGCCAACCCTTCAGCCAGGCCACTCACAAGAGGAGACAGCAGGCTCTGGAAGCCCATCTATTTAAGTCCTGGTTGGTATCGCTCGAAAAGCAAATGGAGGCGCATCAGGAATCTTCTTCTTCTTCTTCTTCTCCTTCTCCATTGAAGCACAAAAAAAGCACAAGGAGCAGGAGCACTCTTGGACGGTTCTCTGGCGAGTCCAGCAAGCCCTCCTCTAGTAAGGCCTCTCCCCGCCGCCTCCAGCTAAGGCCCTGGCCACGACCGGGATTCTGATAGAACCACGAAGGCTAAACCCTCCACCTTAACAGGTAAATCGACCACGGCTCTTCTGACAGCTGCACAGTTTCTGCCATTAAGCTGGCCCCGGCTCCACCAGGGACCACTCGGCTGCTGATAAGTTGGCTCCCGTTCAGCAGGGACCGCCCAGCCACAGTCGATAAGTCACAGGGATCTCCCCGCCCCGCCTGGCTCTACCGTCTGGTAAGATGGCCGCCTCCAGCGACCACGCAGGCGTGACTCTCCTGTCTGGGCCCTCTGTCAGCCCCCGACTTCCGGATGAGCCTGGAGGAGATTGACCTTCTCCCTGCCGGTACCCCAGGCAAAGACAGCACGGGTCCCCTGGATGTAGAACACACCTCAGGTCGAACCCTGCTCAATCTCTGGGGTCTCAGGGATGGAGGTCCCCCTCAGCCATCTGGCTCTCACGCGAGGCATCTCTGGTCCCATCCAGGAGGATAGCACTTGATCTGGCTTTGATCCCTATGCGGAAACTCTTCCTCCATCAGAGCCGGTGAAACTTTCCCTCACATCGGACCCTCTGACATCTTTCTCCACGCCGGAACCTTCTCGTCTGCCTCTGCAACCAGCTCCTCAGCAGACCAGGTTCCTTTGTCGTACCCTTCACGGGTTCCAGCGCCAGCCTGTCCGATGCCGATCCTTTCTAATGCCAGACCTGGTGGTGCTGGTTCCGGCGACTGTGGCCCTGATGCGGCTGCCCTTACACTGGTCCTGCTGGCTGTATACACCATGGCAAGCCCTACATGGGTTCCCCATCATCAGGTCCTTACTCTAGACCCGGTCCGTTCCACATTACCCCTCGGGTATCCTATGGACCACCTCCTGGCAGGTCCTCCTCCTGATTGGAGCGGTGCGGGACACTACTTCCTCGCTGCTCTCCATACCTGGGATATTCATATTCGGGATATCATGGGTACCACTACCCTTCTCCCATGCTATCTCCTCCTCCTCCACCCTCCGGTGACCCAACGGACTTCAAGACCTTATCCAGTCTTGGTGGAAGGAGGCATGATCGGAGTTGGTCACGGACCTGGAGAGCAGACTCCCAGTCCTCGCTGTCCTCCCAAGTCCTTATCCCTGGTGAGCTCGCCACCATCCACAGTTCACATCATGGGGACTGCCCTCGGAAATTATCCTTCCAGATCTTGGTTCTGGAGACAATCCAGACTCGGGGGGGGGGATGACTCATCAGAGGAGCCATTGGATGTAGAGCCCCAGGTCCCTAAGGGTAGGAGTCTCCTAAGTCTTCCCCAGAGGATCCTTCCTTTTCGGTCCTATTGAGGGCCATTCAACAGTACTATAATTGGGAGTCTGAGGGCAGGATCCCATGTGCAGAGATTTGCCGAGCACCTCAATTTGGAGTCTCTGTCCCCGATTCCTGTTCCTCCGTGGATTGGGCCTCACAAAGACCTCACCACAATGGTCTGACAACTGCCTCATTCAATCCCAGCTGTCCCCAAGCGGGCAGACAGGACCTGCCGGGTGCCCAAGGATGCTGCCTTTCTTGGTGCGCACCCAAGGCTGACTCCATAGTAATCTCGGCTGCTCATCACGCTCTTCATTTCCCAATCACATGAGCCCTTCTCCAGATAAGAGTCAAGGCAGATGGACCAGTATGGAAGAAAGTTTATTCCTCGGCTACATCGGCGTTATGGTCCCTTAATTATGTAGCCCACATGATGTCACCAAAAGCCACCTGGCCAGGCTCGAGGCCAAGTCCAATTCATGAGCAACGGACCTCAAGGAGGAGCTCGCCAAGGACATCCGCCTGTCCAAAATTTCTTGCAGGCGCGCGTTGCGGGCAGCTTACGACTCTGTCAACTCAGTGGCGCGCACCTCAGCGACCGCCGTCTCTCTTGACGGCATGCATGGCTTCTCATGTCTGGCCTCGCAAATGAGGTCCAGACAGCAATTCATAGCGCCCCTTTCAGGGGCTCGGTGCTTTTGGTGGCAACACCAAAGACATTATTATGGTACTTCAGGACCGTGGCCAAGCCCTGAGGTCTGTAAGGTCCATGTACCAATCAGGCACTCAACAGCAGTAGCCCTTTGGAAAAGGACCTAGAGGCAGAAAGCAAGTCCAGTCTGGCATCAGGGCAAGCGTAAGACCATGGGTACTCTCACCTCTCTCCTGCCTCCAAGAACCAGAGATGTTCAGGGGACCTCCCCTGCCTGTCCTGCCACCTTCTACTCCCCACCCACCCCTCCTCAGCCTTAGTGTGAGAAGCCGGTGGGGGGTTCTCGCCACATGCAGGAGTGGCAGAGCATCTTCGATGCATGGGTCCTACAGCTAGTGTCCCAAGGATGCACTCTCCGAGTTCCTGGAGCTCCCTCTAAGTTTCCTTCAAGAAGGTCCACCTACTCCCGAGACCAGGCTTGACTCGTAGGGAGAAAATACAGGTCCTATTGCTCCATGAGCCAAGAGCCAGTTCCCTCTGGCACAGGGAAGAGGGTATTACTCCCATTTCTTCCTGGTTCCAAAAAGTCAGGCAACCTCGACCCATTCTTGACCTCAGCAGACTCAGTCTATTCGTCCGAGTACAAAATTCCAGATGTTAACCTCAGAGTCTCCTCCCTTCCTTCAGGAGACTCACTGGCTTATGCTGTGGATATGCAGGATGCCTACCTGCACATCGATTTTTCCCAGCCACTGCCAGTTCCTGCGATTCCTTTTCCAAGGGAGCACTTCCAATTCGGGCTCTTCCTTTGGCCTTTCTTGACACCTAGGGGTTTTACCAAGTGCCTGGCAGTGGTGGTTGCAGCCCTTCATCATCGGGGCATAGCAGTATTCCCCTACCTGGACAATTGGCTGATCTCAGCCCCATCCAGAGAGTCTCTTTCTCTCGGAGGCCCTATCCACTACTCTGGACTTATTCACCAGACTGGGGACTACAGTCAGTATCCCCAGGTTATTCCTTCCAGAGGTTACAGTTTATTGGGCGGTATTGGATACAGTCCAGAATAGACCTTTCCTTCCTTCAGACAGGATGGAGACACTGATCAGGCAGGCCACTTTGGTGGCCTCCTCCAGGACCCTGCCCAGGAGGTCCTTGATTGCTAGGATTAATGGCAGCCTCCATCTCCACAGTTCCCTGGCAAGGCTTCATATGAGAATCACTTAGTGGTCCTTGCAGGTCCGGTGGGAACAACTTCAGGATGATTTGGACCATCCGGTCCCAATTTCATCCACCCTTCAGAAAGATTTGTATTGGTGGAAGGATCCTGTGAACCTTTCAATAGGCCTCCTTTTCAGAGGTCGGCCCCTCAGGCATCCTGACCATGGATGCCTCCAACCTAGGTTGGGGGCCCACTTGGGGACCACCAAGCCCAGGGACTGTGGTCCTGCTTGGAGATGTCCTTACACATCAATATCTTGGAGATGTGAGGCGGTCTTATGCAGCTTCCAAGCGTTCAGATGCTTCTTCCTCTGGGATTACTGTTCATCCAGATGGACAACATGTCAGTCATCTGGTATATCAACAAACAAGGAGGAACTGCTCGTTACCCCCTTTGTAGGGAGGCGATGAGAGTGTGGAACTGAGCAGTCCAGCATGGTCTGTCCCTGACAGCTGTGCGCGTTCCAGGGTGCAAAATATCCTGGCGGACAGTCTCAGCAGCTCTCAGGCCCTGAGTCATGAATGGGAACTAAATCAGGAAATGGCAAATTCTCTATTTCAAAATGGGGTGACAGAACTCAACCTTTTCCCTCCCCATCCAATGCAGAACTTCACAGTTTCTGCTCGTTAGTGCTCAGGGCATGGTGCTTTTGGCATGATGCATTGTCTCTGTCTTGGACAGGAAATTCTTGTCACGCCTTCCTCCATTTCCCATTCTTCAGAGGGTTCTTCTCAAGTTTTAGGCAGTGAAAGCACGAATGATTCTCATTGCTTCCCTCTGGCGAGATAGATTTGGTTCGCTTCTGCAGCAACTAGCGAAGGAACCCCATTTCTGCTTCCATTGTTGCCGACCTCTTGACACAGAATCAAGGCGGCTCATGCCCAGACTCAGGACCCTGCACTTGCATCGTAGCTCCTGCAGACATAGCGATTTCTCACTTTGGGTTTCCAACAAGTTGCTCAATTCTGGTGGAGGCAAGAGCCTTCTACTCGGTTCACTTACACTGTGAAGTAAGCAGCTTTTCTATTTGGGCAGCATCCAAGAGTTGGGACCCTTTTCTTGTTCCGCCCCACAGATCATGGAATACCTCCTTCATCTTTCAGGTTCAGGCCTTTCCTGTTTCTCGTTGAAGGTATACTTATCGGCCATTTGACTTGCCACGAACTAGTGGATGGTAAACCTGAGACCCAGTTGGAGGTCACCAAAACCTTTTTGAAAAGGTTCTCCACCTGAAACCCACCAGCCGCAGCCCCTACACCACCTTAGGACTTAAATTTTTGTGTTGGAAAGCTCACTCTCCCTCCTTTTGAGCCAGCGATGAGCTGTGATTTGCACTATCTTTCCTGGAAAAAGCTATTTTTAGTTGCAGTTGCTTCCGCTCGAAGAATTTCCAAGCTGCAAGCTCTTGTGTGCAAGGAGCCTTATTTGATTTTCACAGGGACGGATAGTCCTTGGAACAAGTCCTAAGTTTTTGCCTAAGGTGGTGTTGGAGTTCACACTGAACCAGACAGTGGAACTTCCAGTTTATTATCTGACTCCCACAAATAGGGGTGAGCGCTCCTGCACACCTTGGATGTGCACCGTATCCTCAGGTGCTGTACCCATCGATCTAAAGATTTCCGAAAGGAAGAGCAGCTTTTGTTTCGTTCACCCCAAATCCTTGGGAAAGCTGTCTCAAGCAGTGCCTGTCAAGTGGTTAGCCAACTGCTTTCGCTTCTGTTATCAGAAGTATGACAAACCTCTGCTGGGGTCTGTTAGAGGTCATTCCACTAGGGACATAGCTGCATCCACAGCTTTTCTGTGTAATGTTTCTGCAGCAGACATTTGTGCAGCAGTAACCTGAAGTTCTAGCCATACCTTACCAAGCATTACAGTCTGGACATTGCTTCTAGGTGGAGGGCTGGCTTTGGCCTCGCTGTACTGCAGGGCCTTCTGTCCCATTCTTTTTTTCATTTCAGGTTTCTCCTCCTCTATGTTTCTCTCGGTCTCTGTTCTGAGAGACTTTTTTGGAATCAGTCCTACATGTTATGACCTACTGAAGGAACACTCTCGAGTAAGAACTTACCGTAACAGTAGATCTTCAAGAGAGGTTCCTTCAGTAGATCATATTCCCTCCTCCTTCTCCCCATTTTCTTTTGGGACTCCAGACTCTGTTTCCTTCTCCTGTCATACCTTTTTGGTCTCCGGCTGGAGAGACTGGGGGTGAGTGTGGGACTGCCCACTATATAAGGTCACGCTGACACCAGTCACGTGGCATTGGATAATGCAGTCCCCATCAGGTATTGCTGGAAAAGTTTGCCATGCAGTCCAGGCGCCAGGTGGTGCTAGTCCTACATGTTATGACCTACTGAAGGAACTCTCTTGAAGATCTGTTCTAGGGACGTGGATATGTTGTTCAATCCACACTTATTGGCAGGTTCCTTGCTGCTTTAAATCTTGCCGGAAGGTCTTCAAGCTGGCTCCTCCCACCACCCAGGTGGTAAAACTCTTGGCTCCACCCTGTGACGCCAGATCTTCCTTACCGCTTGGAAGCTCAGGTTCTCTCCTTTGCGCTCTGCGTTTTAGGCCTGGATCCAAACTCTTTGGTTAACCTGAAACTAATCTTAAAATTGACAAAACTTGGTCTTTATCTTCCCTCGCGGCTGCGATGGACCGTCGACTCGGTTTCTTAGTTGCCCTGTGGCAGAAGATGTCCCGGACTGATCCGCACTCCACGTGCGTGCACTGCCTTGGGCTTGAGCACAGTTCACAGGCCTGCAACTTGTGCAAGTCCTTTTCGCCACGGTCTTAGAGGATTGCGCTGCCAGATTGCAGCTTGGGCGCGAAACTTTATCCTCTGGTCAAGTCGAAGGAGGCCCGTTGGGCGGTGTCTGCCAGGGTTTGACAAATCCAATAGCCTGATGTCCCGGCTATCACTGTGCAGTCGGGACAAGCATTTTGCACACAGCTAATTGTCCACGGACAAGTACTGTAGTACTTAAAAAAAAAAAAAATCCTCTTTTCATTGCATTTCTTGGATCCTCCACTAGTGTGCTCACTTCCGACATCCAAGTCCGACTGTCCTGGTGGCCATGTGACTGACCAACGTGCCTAGGAGCCGAAGTCACATGAAGAGCACAGGAATGAGACGGGCATTGCCACGGGTGTGGAGAGCGGCGTGAGAGAGAGAGTAGCTAGGAACTGAGGAGGAGCCAGAGGGTCATCGGAGCGGCAGGGAGTAGAACAACAATCAGAAGCTAGGCAGGGTAAGAAACCTACTGAGGATTTAAAAGTTAGATGGAAGGTACACTGCTCGCCTCCGACTTAAGAACTGAAAAGTGTGATGCGACTGTCTGACAGTGGTGAGCGGGGAGGGGAGAGACGCACTTAGCAAGAGATCAGATCTGCGTGCCTGCCAGCTCTCAGCATGATTGAAATCCAACGCAAAAAATGGAACAAAAGGAAAGAAAACAAATTGCTAAAGTGTGTTGGGCTGCAGGATTGTATACTGAAGGGTAGAGGAAAAGGTAGTGTGTTACTGCTTACTTGGTCATGACGATACTGGCAATTGAGCAAAATAAAAAGTTCAATCTGGAAATAAAATAAAAAAATTAAGGATTGGGTACTTAAGAGTAAATGGGCAAAAGGTTAGCCTGTTAGTATTGAGGCCACCGTGATTTATGTGCTAGCTACAAAGAAGCTGCATGCAGCACAGGAGGAAGAGGGTTAGGCAAAGTGTAAAAACCAGAACTGATGTTACAGCAGAAACTGCCTAAGGGAATAAAAATAAAAGTGTGTTGTGGTCTGTGGAGTGGTAGGAAGGGAACTGTCAGGCATGTCGGGTGAGGGTGTGGAGGATGTAACAGGATAAAGTGCAGTGTAAAAGAAAAAGTAAGCATCAAAGCCACATGGTCTTGTAAATCTTTCTAGACAGACATTTCTATTTCTTCCCATCCGATTTCTATTCCACTGCCTTCCTGCTCCTCCCTTGCTTAGTCTATGCAGCCTGAATCTGTAAATTAAGCACCATTTTTATTAGTGTCTGTTCCCTCCACTGCAGTCTACCACCAGTGAAAAGAGAGACCACACAGTGACTGTAACAAAATATTTTATTAGCATCACAAAGAAGAAACACACTTCAGTGCTCGATGAGCAAGTGGAAGAGAAAGAAGAAATATGACTGACTTTAACCTGTATTATTTTAACAGAACACTTTACAAATACATCATTTTCCTGTTTTCCAATAGCCTACATCTACATAGTATTAATAACATAACCACGCTAGACTGCATACTTTGTTGCTACATAATAATTTTATAATGTTCCTTAAAATATAGCTTTCTGACCATGGACTACCACTCTGAACACTGGGACTACCATTTTTGGCTATGCCAGTTGTCCTAGACTAGCAGTAAATTTGAAAGTTGTCGATCCCTGGTGTCCTTGGCGGCAGGCTCGGCTGAACAGCTCGAACAGATGATTGCCTCGGGAGGAAGTGGCCCAGGCGCATCATCATCTTCTTGGTCCTGGCATTTATCCTGCTCTTTTGGGCTCCTCCTACCGGCTTCATTCAAGGGCTTTGTCAGTCCCTCTCCACCAAGGAGAGGGCCTTGAGACATTCCTCTCAGTCCAAGAAGAAGGATTCCAGGAGTGAATCCCACCGTCGGCGTTCGTGGGGCGGAGAGGGTCCCCTTCCTGGATAGTCCAACTCTCACTTCCAGCGAGTTGCGGCTAAGCCGCTATCTTAATGGTGTCCCAATCAGGTCAGCCGGCCGAGACACCCGTCGGCGCTGTCGAGATTTTTCTCATCCCGTCAGGCACGGGCTGTCGACTGGAGAAGCCGACAACCCTTCTTCACGGTTCCCTGGTGGATACGAGGACTTGCCTGTGCCTCCTGTGCGGAGTCCCTGGTTAAGGTCCCTGAACCGAGGGAGGAGGGTTTCCCGCCCCTCTCAGACCCACCTCAAAACACTGAAGATCTCGGTCTTGGACCTCTTCCCGGTTCAGCTGATCCGCCGACATTGGCAGTCTCGATCTTGGCACCATGGAAAGCTGAGCGAGCTCATCCTCGTCTTAGTCCTCTCTCTTGCGGAGATAGGCTCAGGCGCCAAATTGCATCGATGCTACGAGGATCTGATGTGGCAGCAGCTCCTTTGACGGGAATAAGCCAACTCCATTGCCTTCCCCAGCCATTAAGTGGCTGTCACCAGAGCGGCGAAAAACAACTTCGTTGTAATCGAGGCGAAGCCAGTTGTTCGGCCTAAACGGCTCGCCACTCATTGTGGTGGAACTCCCGCCTCCACAACCTAAAATTGGGGCCCCGACCAAGGATTCTCTGTTGGGTCAGGGCTTGCATCAGTTGTCGGTCACCTCACTCCCGATCGGCCTTGGCAGGTGGAGGTGGCTCAGGCCCTCGGCAGCTGTTTGCAGACTCCTCAGTCTGATGATGACTCTTCTCTGTTCTCAGGCCCTTCGACCTGGAGTCCACTGAGGTCAGTCAGTGGATGAGCCCATCCTCGTTCCTTGAATGCTTGGCTCATCTCAGAGTCCACTGGGATGAAGCTCGAACCCGTTCAAAGCGGGCCAGGTGTCCCCTCACGGAGATATTGGACCGAGGTATTCCCCCGGAGGCCTTCCTGGTGGCTGAAGCCATTGTTGGCCCAGCCTTGGAGCTATGGCAGTGGCCAACTTCTTGTCTAGCACCTTCGGCCAGGATGGCTTGAAAGTATGCTGTTCCCACTGGTTCACTCTCTGGTTTCTCGGGCACCCTTCGTGGAGGAGCTAGTGACCGACAGCGTTTTCCGGCGCTCTGGAAATGCTCGGGATGCGGACAAGCCACCTGATAAAGAGTCAAGAAACTGGACTACCGGGCGGAAAGTCTATGCTGCTTCCTCCCTAGGCCGTCAGGCCAGCTCGTCCATTCTGATGGCACACTTTTCGCACACCTTTTGGGCTCCCTGGATGAGGTGATTCCTCATCTCGGCTGACCACCGACAACGGTCAAGCAGGTGCAGGATCAGGGAAGGGTAGTGGCCAAACAGCAACTCCAAACTTCCTTGGACATAGCTGACTTGTGTGCCCGGTCACTAAGCGGCCACTGATGGCCCATGCGCCCCACAGAGCTTGGCTGTGGATCTCCACCTTCTGACAGATACCCATCACAAGCTGGCAGACGTTCCCTCTTGGGTACTGACTTGTTCGGTCCTGGGGTGGAGGGTCATCTTCAACGGATCGAGAAGTCCAGTGCCACCTTGGACTCGGTCATGTCTGCCCAGAAGGACAAAGGCGTCAGCAGCAGCAGCAGCGTGAGCCCTTCGGCCTTCAGCCCCTCTTGTGCGTCAGTCCAGCAACACCAGCATCAGGGCCAGCAGGCTCGCGCCAGGCACCCCAAAGCCAAGCCCGCAGCTTCCTCCAGCAGGAAGCCAGGAGGAAAGGTCCAGGATGCCCTCGGCGGCCCTCCTCCAAGCCTGCCCAGTGACGGGTTGAGGGTGTCGCCCCAACCTCGTCCTCCTCCCGGGGTTCCCCCTTGGAGACGGCTCCACCACTTCCTTTTCACCTGGTCCAATATCACCACGGACCGCTGGGTGCTGGAAGTGGTGGGAAAGATCTCCTCTGGAATTCGAGGCAGTCCCGCCCTATCGAGCCGTCACGTCACGGGGGGCTACGGCGTCCGCAGCCTCTCTGTTGGCTCGTCGAGGCCGACATTGCCCTGCTCCTCCAGAAAGAGGTGATCAGGAGGTGGCGGATCCTCCACCAGACCAGGGTTTGTGTCCGGGTACTTCCTGGTCCCAAAGCGAACATGGGGCTGGCGCCCCATTCTAAGCCTACGACCTGAACAAGTTCCTAAGGTCTTGTACCTTCAGGAAGGTCCTCTGGCTCAGATCATTCCATCCTTGGAGCAGGCGTGTGGTTCTGCTCTCTGGACCTCAGGATCGTTCTTTCACATCCCAATCCGTCCGTCTCACCAGCGATCCCTCCACTTCAGGGCAGAGGGATCCCTTCAGAGTTCTGGGCCATGCCCTTCAGCCTCTCTCCAGCTCCCAGGGTCTTCACCAAATGCATGGCAGTGGTGACAGCATTCCTGTGGTGCCGAAGGGTCAGGTGTACCCTTACCTGGGCGACTGGCTGATGCAGCCCCTCCATGCTGGAAGTGGGCGGTCCAGGGATCTGGCCTCAGGTCTGCTCTCAGATTGGCCTCCTCATCAGCGAGGCCAAATCAGAACTCGTGCAACGCAGGTGATTCATTTCATCGGGGCAGAGCTTGACTCTCTCGAGCCAGAGCACGGCCCTGGTGGACAGGCCGAGGTTCTTCCTCCTTGCCCAATCATTTCTGGTTGGGCACCACGCCTGCCCAGGACTTCCAGCGCTCCTGGGCCTCATGGCAACCTGCACCAGCGTGGTCCGCTGGGCCTGCTGGCATATGCGCCCCTGCAATGGGGCTGGCCCGCCAATGGTCACAGCGCTCCAGTCCTCTGGACCAGCCAGTGATAGTGACTAAGGAGATGGAGCAGCTCTCCAGTGGTGGATCGTTCGGCCCATCTGCAGGAGGGTATCCGTTTGTCCACCCAGAGCAGACAGTCACTCTAATGACCAACGCACCTCTGATGGGTTGGGGAGCTCAGAAGCGCACGGCCTCTGGTCCCCTCAGGAGTCTCGATGCCACATCAACCTGCTGGAGCTTGAGGCGGTCTGACAAGCCCTCACGCCTTCGCTCCATTTGTACAGGGTCAAGTGGCCCAGGTCCAGATGGACAACACCACGACCATGTACTACCTTAACCACCAGGGCGGGACACACTCCTTGCCTCTGTGCAAGGAGGCTCTCTACTTGGTCTCTCGTGAGCAGACTGGAGGCAGATCTCTAGCCATCCATGTGGCAGGAGCCTCCAACACTCTGGCTGATGCCTAAGCCAGATAGGTGCTGCATTTCACGAGTGGTCTCTCCTGCCAGAGGTAGTACACAATCTGTTCTCCCACTGGGGCACACCTCAGGTGGACCTGTTTGCCTCAGGGAGAATGCGAAGCTGAGGCTGTTTCATGCCCACCCCCTCAGCAGGGCTCGCTGCAGGGGATGCCTTCTCGAGGCCGTTGACCCGGGCTTCTTCTCGCCTTCCCCATTTCCTTTATCTGCAAGGTGCTTCTCAAGGCAAGGAGGGACAAGGCGCAGGTGATTCTAGTAGCCCCAGACTGGCCCGCCAGTTCTGTATCCAGATCTCCTCAGCCTCAGCTCCAGGCTCCCGAGGCAGCTTCCAGCCCACCGGACCTGAGTCTCAGTCAACCCGGGGAAGTCGCCACCCGGACATTTGAGTCCCGGCACCTGACTGCCTGGTTCCTGATCAGCTAGAGTCCCAGGCCTTGGGTCTTTCCGACGAGGTCCTCAGCGTTGTTGAGGCATCCCGTAAGAGTCGACCAGAAAATGCTATGCCTTCAAATGGAAGAGATTCTCCATTTGGTGTCAAGATAAGGGGTTGGGCCTTCCTCCTGTTCCTTGGTCAGCATTCTGGACTACCTGTGGCCCTTTCTCAGCTAGGGCTTGAGTCAGCGACCCTTAAGGTGCACCTGGCAGCCATCTCTGCCTGGCGCGGGCGGAAGCAGTGGTGGCACAGGAAAGGTGGTCGGTGCTTTTACAAGGCCTTGATCACATATCCTCGGTCAGAACCTCACCTCCGTGGGATCTACTGCTGGGTGGCTAAGCTCATGGGCAGCCATTCGAACTGATGCACAGGTGCGATATCTCCCACCTGTCGTGGAAGACTGCCTTCTTGGTGGCTATCACATCAGCCAGAAGGATGGGAGAGCTCCAGGCGCTTTTCATCGAGTCTCCTTATCTGGTCTTCCACAGGGACAAGGTTGTCCTCACCCCCACCGAAATTCCTTCCGAAGGTGGTGTCAAGTTTCACCTTAACCAGGTGTTGTCTCTGCGGTGTTCTACCCCAGTCACACCTCGGAGGCCAAATATAGGCTCCATACTTTGGACCCTAGAAGAGTGCTCTCTTATTACAAGGAGAGGATGGTTGAAGTTCGGGAAGAGGTTTGCCAGCTGTTTGTCACCTCATGAAGCCGCACCTGGCAGACCTGCAGCCAGCAGGCGATAGGCAGGTGGGTCACCTCCTGCATAGATCTCTGCTACAGGTTGGCGGGCATGGAGCCTCCCAAAGGGATAAGAGCTCATTCTACCCGCCATACCGCTGCATCGGTGGCTGCTTCCAGGGACGCCCCTATCCAGGAAATCTGCAGGGCTGCCACTGGAAGTCAGCACACACCTTCATTACCCACTACTACATCAACCTTGAGCGCCGGGATGCTGGTTTTGCGACCTTGGTTCTCAGTCCTTATTTCCCAAGTAAGTATAGGGTGTGACGCCTTGTCTCCTTCCTCCGGAGAACTGCTAGGAGTCTGCCAATAAGTGTGGATTGAACAAACATATCCACGTCCTAGAAATACAGGTTACTCACCTGTAACAGGAGTTCTAGGAATGGTATATGTTGTTCATCCACAACCACCCGACCTCCCAGCTTTGACACACAACCTGGCTTCCAGCAGGTTAGATCTGGCGCCATGGGGCGGAGCAGAGTTTTACCACCCGGTGGGGTGGGAGGAGCCAGCTTGAAGACCTTCTGGCAAGATTTAAAGTGGCAAGGAACCTGCCAATAAGTGTAGATGAACAACATATACCACTCCTAGAACTCCTGTTACAGGTGAGTAACCTGTATTTACTAAGTTCTTACGTAGCTGTACTTCCTTTTTTGGTTAATTATTTTTAGCTGATTTGGTAGAACCACCTCGTATTTTACTGAAATCAAGTCATTATTTAGTATGCCTAAAATAAATAAATTTGTAACTCTGAGTAATTTATTTATTTTTTTATATACTTTTATCTCCTGGTCTCCTGAGGCCCCCATCTGATCAACCCTTACCCAGCTCTGTCACTCGGCTCCTCTGGAACTTACCTTTACCTTTTTTTTTTTTCCTTAGCCACTAGACCGTGGTTGTGCCTAGCCACCGTTGTGGAGCCTTCGAGTCGATCTTCATCCCACTGCTGAGGTGTTTTCCACCTGTTTTCTCCCCTTCCTCCCCTTTTGCTGGGGGCGCGTCGTCAGTGCGTATGCGTGGGCGTTTGCATGCTGCAGTCCCACAGCACTCTCCCTTCGTTGGTGTCCCTGACCTGTTTTGCCCTCAGGCTTCCACCTGGGGTTGGTCATTCGGTGGAACTACCAAGCCACCCACCCTGGGAGAAAAGCTGTCCTCTGGACACTGAATCTTCTCCCTCCCTGGCCAACCGCCAGCAACCTGCTCACACCACGAACATGGGTCGCCGGCATGGCAGGAGGTAAGGCACCAGTGCCTCAACCCTCCATGTCACTGGGCGGTGCTGCTAACTCTGAGTAATATTTAAAGGGTACTGTCAACACTTAGGCCTCAAAGTATTTCTAGTTTTTTTTTTAAATGTTATAATTGGGCACATTCTAAAGAGATTGCCAATGTGGCCAGCCTCGCCAGCACAGCGCTAAATTTTACCACTGTGAAGCAGGTGACCTGGGTTCACGAGCGGACTCGGGATGATTGAAGGCCGACTGAGGGTGGGGGTGGATTGAGCGGCCATAGCACGCTCTCCACCTCTGTAGGGGAGGGGTAGTGTGCGACTCTGGTCGGTGCTCCCGAGTGCCCATGGGTCACCTGCGACTGGAGCACCTGTGGGCGTAGCTACGGGGGCATGTGAGATGCATGATGTGGTTGTGTCACGGCATCCGCATTGACATGCCCCAGTACAAATATAAAAATGCCTCTGATGTGCGAGTGATGCCTCCCACCCCGTAGTGGACTTGGGTTCCCGGCACATCCATTAATGAGCACTGATGGAGTCGCCTGGGGGAGGCTCAAAGGCTCTGCCCTGGGGGGCAATCTAGGGGCACTGCACTTGGGAGAAACCGGGTTTGTCGGCGGTGGTAGTACGGCTGACGAGGATAAACCATTGGAAGAAAAGAATAGTAAGTATAAAAAATAATAATAATAAAGAAATTGCTAATGTAGCTGGAGTGTGATTCTGATTTCTTTTTTCTTTTAAGGTTGAAAAATACTGATCACCATAGTGGTGTCGCCACACAAAAAGTATTCGTTTACAGTCCTTGATCAACTCCACTACATCTTTGTGGATTGGGAACATCCCTAATGCAGACAGAACACTCATGTTGAAGTGGAAGGAGATTATCCTATTGCATCATGGCGACTACAGTTTGGGGTTGTTCCTAATATTCCAGAAGTATACAGCAAGAGTAGATCAACGATTGAAACAAAACAAGGCTGGGTGTAATTATACCATTAGCCTGCATTTGAGTTCTACTAAGAAAGGAAGCAGATAAAACAACCAGCAGTGTCAATGAATTTTAGAAAAGGCTAGCAATCATAAAATGCAAGTTTTAACTAGAAATAATACGATGTAAGAAGAGTTGATAGTGACCCTTTAAACTGAGGTATAAAGAACTACACAGAGATTAGTCTTGTGATAAATTAAGGAAATTGCCTGTTAGCATAATGCATTATGAAACTGATTACTCTATACTTGCAGAAAATGAATCCTGGATTTTGCTGTTTTTTGTATAGTATTGCTATATAAAACAGAACCAACAAATACATTTGTGGGTTTTGCATAGATGATACCATTCATAGGCTAACACGACCTCTGGAAGCAGGTTGCTCTGTGCTCAGTAGGCCTTTCCTGGTAAAACCTTTTAAAATAAATTAGAAATTGAATAGGTGTGCAAGCTTTCCAGACCCTTGAGGTCCCTTCATCAGGTATGCTACTATTGGCTAGTAGTCCGTAATGTGCTGTGTGCATAAACAGTGGAGAACTGCCTCAAACCTCATGTCTGCCACCCTTCAGCCCATAAAAAAAGAATAAACTGCTTGAGGCTCAACGTCACGATGGAAAAATGAAACTAAATTATAGGAGGTTTGCATCTTTAGCTGTACATTAGCAAACCGCAGCTTAATAACATTTTCCCCTTAGTATTCTATTATACCAAGTTGCTTCACCTGCTGGAGAAGTCGCTGCATTTAAATCAGACGGTAGCAGAGTTTGAGCTCCATCAGGTGTATGCCATTAAATAAAGTCTTGCCAGGGGCTCTGTTTTTCTCGTGGATAAATAAATAAGTAAACTGAGTAGCGGCTAGTCATATGACAGCACGTGCTTTTGTGTGCTATTAAGCCCATTGCTTTTTTTTTCCTCTTCCACAGCCACTGGTTCAGCCCTGGGGCAAGGAAAGAACATGGCCAGGTAAGAGCTCTCTCACCCAAAAAATTAACTGTGCACTCACGAATACGTATGGTTGAACTAACTACCTCCTTCCGGACCCACCAAACATTAAATGTTACCACTGGAAGAAATAGTTGTGAGCATACAGCAAAGAAAAGAAAAAAAGAATCTTTTCATAGGGTGTGCTGTTCTGGTTGCTGCAGTATATAAAGAATATTGGTGCAAAAGACGATGCAGTAGAAAGCAGTGTAAATGATTTT